>CM035442.1:99059864-99427364 GCA_020310875.1 Ceratopteris richardii | reverse complement strand
AGTGCTAACTGTGCGCTAAATCAAACATTCTGCGCTATCTGCAACACTGCCGGACACTCCACCGGAAATTGTGTCTACAATGCTAGAATACAGGGAACAGCAACAGTCAATGCTGTTATTCAAGAACATGGACAGGCAGCAAATCACTATGTACCTCCGCAACTGAGAAACAATCAACCACAGGGATATCGGAACTACCGAGGACAAAGGAACAACAATTATAATGCCAACCGATGGCAGAACGGACCACCACCGGAAAACCCCAACTTACCACCACCGCGCTGTCATTTTTGTGGTGAATTCGGACACATTAGAAGATATTGCAAAGACACAGCTGAGTATGATCAGAGGAAGAAGGAGCGGCAAAACCCAATGGCCAACATGGTACAAATTACTCCGGTAGAAACACAAACTGCTACAGTCCAGACACGATCAGGTAAACAACTGCAACCAGCAGCAGAAGTATTTGAACCAGGGATACAAGAACAACATAGGATGTATACCAAGGCTAGTCACTGGACCGCTACAGAACCACCAGTGTTCCCAGAACCCATTCCGGTGACTCAGACCTCGGCAGCAAAGGAAGGAATGCAACAAAAAGAAGCAGCAGTAGAACAACCATTAGCAGAAGACATAACAGCAGATACTTCAGCAACAGCAGAAACTTCAAGTTCAAAAGAGCAGGATAACCAATCTCAACAGGCCTGGGAAATTTTATCCAAGGCATCTATCACCCTACCTCTCGGCCAACTTTTGACGTTAGTACCTGGAATCCGGCAACAGTTTCAACAACATTTTACCCCGGCACCCTCTTGCATTCCAGCAACCGCTGCAGTTCAACCAGAATCTGATTCTACGGTTGATCATGCAGTGCCTTTGATTACAGTATGGTATAAGAATCAGAAGATCACGCAGGTATTAATTGACGGAGGCTCCGGCGTAAACATTGCAACCGCAGCATTATGTAAAAAGCTAGGCTGGACCGAAATCAAACCAGTTCAATTCTTCGTCAGAATGGCTGATCAATCTAGAGTCCATCCCGTAGGACTTGTACGGAATGTACCCATTACTCTACAAGGTACGACTTTCAAAATGACTTTTGTTATACTAGATCTACCCGAATCCACCTTGGATTACAATCTTCTTTTCGGCCGACCTTTTTTTTTTTTTAATATAAAGGAAGTTCGGCAATAGCCTACTCTCCCGGACTTGAATTAAATAAAGAAAAGTACAAGAGAAGGGGACTAGTGCCCACGGGACCCCCCAAATCCCACAAAGCAGGGGAAGCTTTTACAGAGCTTAGATGAAATTACAAAGAAGGTTAATTACCCTCTCATCACCCTCATGTGGGGCCCACTTGGGTTTAAGCTTGTTATCGATCAAAAGGAGTACTTGATGATGCCTAAAGGGGGGGGATTTTTTACAGTTGACAATCCTTTTGCCAAGGAGGAACAGCGATTTCTCAATTGACCACTCCTTGGGGGAGTCACCGAAGTTGAAAGCACATCTTTCCCGCCAGATTTTCCATAGGACCTCCCCTCTGATGGCGTTCCAGAGAGTCGCGGAGCAGCCGATCGCTTCTCCCAGCAGGGCTTGCTGCCAACTGAGACGTTTTTGAAGTCTAATTCTCTTTCCAACCACCTGCCAGAGTCTGTTGGAGTTGGGGCAGGTAAAGAAGATGTGTGAAACATCTTCGATAGACCGGTGGCAGCGTTTGCACCAGGGAGGGATCCCACAAATTTTGCTAGCCTTAAGGTTGGTCCAGATTCCATGATGAAGGATTTGCCATAAGAGGACAGACTTTTTGATTTCTATGAGGGGGTGCCAGATAGCCATGAACTTCATGTCCCACCGAAGCCGCGTCCATGACAGGCACCACTTTTTGTTGAGGTTAGCCTGATAGTTGATCGTTTCTTTGATGTTCGGGACTTTTGATAGGCTATTCCCATTGTGCCATTTGAGACCAAGCGAGCTCGACATGTCGGGTCCCATGAGAAGGCGAACTTTGTGTCGGTCCCAGGCGAGACATCTGCTTTGCAGCGTGATCCATTCTTCATGCGAAATGTTGATGCTAGGATCAATATCCTCAAAGTTGATCCAGCGGTTGGTGTCTTTTCGGCCGACCTTGGCTGAAGCATGCAAAGGTAATACAGGACTGGTCTGCGCAAGAGCTCACATTCAAGGATGCCAATCGTAAATATGTAGTAAAACTAGATGCTATACAACCCTTCGAACTTCACGCCAGACCTTATCTCGCTGAACCAGTTCATATGTTAGATGGACTATCAGATGATGAAGAAGAGCAATTTCTGAAAAATAACGCCGATTTAATGTCTCTAGGAACTGTTGATCTACAGTCTGTCATTAATAACTGGAACACTTCAGTTTGTGCAGTAGTAGCTATCACCGAACAGTCTGACCAAGCAGATACTGAATTACAACCATTATTCAAGCCAACAGAGGATACAGAGAACCCACAACAATTTTATGTCCCTGAAGATCAGTTGATCACGTACAATCTGGGAGACAAGGATAATCCTCGACCTGTAAAAATAAAGCAAAACTTACCGGAAATCTTTCAGACTAATTTGATTCAGCTCCTTCGCGAATTCTCAGACGTCTTCGCATGGGATTACAAAGATATGAAAGGATTAGATCCGCGCATATATCAACACAAAGTCATGCTGAAGTCTGAAGCTAAACCAAATAGGCAATCCAGCTATCGGATGAATCCCAATTATGCCTCTCAGGTAAAAGACGAACTTGACAGATTATTAAAAGTAGGATTCATCGTACCAGTAGAACATGCTGAATGGATTTCACCAATTGTGATTGTGCCAAAGAAAAATAAGCAACTACGAATCTGTGTAGATTACCGGAAATTGAACGCAGCAACAGTACCAGATCCTTTCCCGATCCCTTTTTTGGATACCATGCTTGATAGGGTAGCAAGCCACGAAATGTATTCATTCTTAGACGGATACAGCGGTTACAATCAGGTTAGAATGGCTGAAGAAGATATACCAAAAACTGCTTTCATTACCAATTGGGGTGTCTTCGCCTGCACCGTAATGTGGTTCGGATTAAGAAATGCACCAAGCACATTTCAGTGATGTATGCAGGAGATATTTTCTCCTTATCTTACTTCATTCATGCAAGTATATCTTGACGACTTCTCGATTTTTGGGAAGATGATAGCACATTTAAGTCATTTACGATGTTGTTTTCAGAAATGTAGAGAATATAGACTCTGTCTTAACCCAAACAAATCCGTGTTTGCGGTTTCATGTGGCAAACTACTTGGGCATATTGTATATGCTCAAGGTATCCGAGTAGACCCAGATAAAATTTCGGCAATATTAGAAGCCCCGGTACACGCAACTCCAAAAGAAGTAATGCGTTTTATGGGTCAAATACGGTGGCATGGCAGACACTTACGATGGCTTGCCCACCTAGCAGTACCATTAAACAGGCTAATCACAAAAACTCCCAGACAGTTTGAATGGACTGAAGAATGCCAAACTACATTTGATCGGCTCAAGTATCTCTTGACACAAGCTCCAATTTTACAACCACTGGACTGGGACAATCCGTTCCATGTTTTTGTCGACGCTTCAGATATTGCAATTGGCAGTATTCTGATGCAGCAAACAAATAAGTGGTTTCGCCCTATTTATTACGCCAGTAGAAGGCTTGCACCGGCAGAAAAGAATTACTCCACTACTGAAAGAGAATGCCTCGGATTGATTTACTCAATTAAAAAGTTCAGACATTATTTATTAGGCCGGAAATTTACCTTTCATGTGGATCATGTTGCCCTTGTTTATCTAGTAAGACAGCAGCATTTAGGAGGACGGTTAGCACGATGGGTGCTACTTTTACAAGAATTCGACTATGACGTCATTCACCGACCCGGAAATGCACATGCCCTAGCAGATTTCTTATCTCGCCTGGATTCCAGTGAAGCTCCGCTAGGCATAGATGACACGACTCCTGCGATTTATAATGCTGAACCACTATCCGATGAGACGGCCCACCCACAAGCACCATCTACATACTATGATCAGATTCTAACTTTTCTCACCGAAGGATGCTTCCCATCTGAGACCACCAAGGCAGTTCGAAGAAAATTGGCAGTTTTTAGCCGTCGATTCCGGCTAATAGCAGGAGAACTATATTATACAGATCATACCGGAATCTTACTTCGCTGTATTCCACCTCATGAGGTTAATTCAGTTATCACTTTGGCGCACTCAATTCCTTCTGGTGGCCATTTTGCAGTAGACTTAACTCACCGGAAAATTCTGCAAGGAGGTCTCTGGTGGCCAACGATGTACAGAGATGTCGCACAGTTTGTTAAACAATGTGATACTTGTCAAAGAACTGGTCAGCCTTTGCAAAGGCATCTTTTTCCTCTGCAACCCATCTTACCACTCGAACCATTTCAGAAATGGGGATTAGATTTTATCGGTCCAATCACACCCCCAGCAATCTTCAGTAACAACAGATACATACTAACCTGTACAGACTATGCAACAAGATGGGCAGAAGCATGGGCTTTACGATCTGCTACAGCGGTTACGGTAGCAAAATGTCTACTCACGGATGTCTTCCCACGATTTGGCTTGCCCCTGGAAATTGTCTCAGATCAAGGCACTCACTTTGTGAACAATCTAATGAAGGCTCTTACACAATCATTCCAGGTCACACATAATTTTAGCTCTCCTTATTATCCACGTGCCAATGGATTGGCCGAAAGTACAAACAAATCACTTTTGAGTATCCTCCGGAAATTGATCATGGAAGCACCGGAAAGATGGGATCAACTACTACCTGCAGTATTATGGGCTTACCGGACTACATATAAGGTAACAACAGGCTTGACACCTTTAAAACTAGCTTATGGCTTAGAAGCAATAGCACCCATGGAATTAGTCATCCCAAGTCTACGTGTAGCAATCACTCAGAAAATGCTACCAGAATATTCACTAAAAGCAAGAATGGACGCACTCAGAGAACTTGATGAGCACCGATGGATCAGTTTTTTAACTATGCGCGAAGTACAACTAAGGCAAGCCAAGACACACGATCGATATTTGAAGACTCCAATCTTTTCGGTAGGCTAGCTTGTACTCTTCTATAACGCAAAATCGGATAGAGCAGCAGGAAAATTCAAACTACGATGGTTCGGCCCTTTCAAGATCTCAGAACAAATCGGTCCGGCAACTTTTCAGTTGACTACGTTGACCGGAAATCCACTTCCAAAGGTAATCAATGGGTCGAAGCTGCGGCCGTATTATCCCACTACTAGTACGCATTAAATTATTCGGCGACGAACCGCGTTTTGTATAAATTTTTGCGTTTTTCTTTTTTCTTTTCTCCCTTTTTTAGTGTTTTGTACGAATCTTTATGTTACCAGCCGCCTCTCCCTACCGGTCACTCAAGCACACACGCCAGCATGCAAACAGTACCTTTCCCGCACCGCACAATGATACCCACCCCCCTTCCCCCTCCCACCGTGTTCTCCTTATTTAACCCCCTCGGTTGTGCCTAAACACTATTGTGTTCTCGAGACTATACGTATTATCCTTGTCTTCTGTGTTACCTGTAAGTGTGCTTGTAAACACCATGGAAGCGCTAGCCAACTACGCTGCTTTCCGTGATGGTATCCCGACAGACGTCGGTGAATACCTGTGCTGCAGAGGATTGTCCAACTTCGCTGAGTTGCCCTGGCACTCAGTGGAAGCCCATCCCTTCTACGCACAAATCATTGTCGGGGATAAGAGAAGATCCCACACCAACAGCAGACTAGCAGCCTATTTAGCTGCTATATTTAATTTTGTCCAATCTGTAAAGGATAAGCAGCTACACTGGTCCCCCCCTTTTTATCCCGGTGAACATGATCAAATAAATTCAGAACACCACACAGAGCCTGAGGAAGCAGCTCAACCCTCCACCTCGTCTGCAT
This sequence comes from Ceratopteris richardii, assembly GCA_020310875.1. NCBI lineage: Eukaryota > Viridiplantae > Streptophyta > Polypodiopsida > Polypodiales > Pteridaceae > Ceratopteris > Ceratopteris richardii. The sequence continues at coordinate 99,421,396 of CM035442.1, read as the reverse complement.
CTTTATTCCACACAGGTAACAGCGCACAGAATCAGACAGTAGGGACGCCGTTTCGGCTGTCCATTAAACGCCGAATGGCAGATAACTTGCCAACTGCCAGTCCAGAGCACTTACCGGACGATCTCCAACCCGATTCTGTCATAAGGATGCAAAACCAACTACAAGAAGTTTCTCAATATTTGCGGCAACAAGAACAAGCGCTTCAGCACAAAAACGAATTACTACTCGCCACGATGACTAAGTCCAATTCATTAATGACACAGATGCAAAAAGAATTGGATGACAAAGAAGCGTTAATACAGGTGTTACAGAGTAACAACCAGCAACTAATGGCAGAATTGATCACCGCAAAAAAGTGTGTCCAAGACTTTAATGAGTGGCAGCAAACTATCCAAACACAAATTCAAACCGAAATGTCAAGTTTTTCTACCCTGAATGCTCACCTGCAAGCCGAAAATGAAATTTTGCAGTCAAGGATACAAGTATTGCAGGAGTTCGAAAAGCAGATATTAAAAGATGAGGGCGTAGAACTAAATGCCACATTGATGAAAAATGTGGACATCGACTTATTAAAACAACAGTTGGATAGCCGTGTTCAAAATAGCTGGACACTTTTTCGCAGGAGATGGCTGGCTATACTTGTTCCGCCACTAGAACAAGTGCGGTCAGAAAGGATTGGGGAGTCAAACACTGGTATGGACCGACAGGCAGTGCAAAAAGATGTTGCAGACAGTAATGCACCTGCGGGTTCGAGTCCACCCTGCGTGCCAGTGTTAGAGGGCCGCCGAACCAGGACGGATGAACCCGGACAGGTGCCGTAAAAAGTGGATTCGCGGAAACATTGTAGCAGACTTCTATTTAAAGCGCACAAAGGAAAGCGGTAAAGACCGGCAGTTTTGGGAAGAGCCTCTGCTTCTGTTGGGTATTGTAGTGAGTGGGTTGATTACGTCTCGAACCGAGGTGTTTGGAAATTGCAAGTATAGCATTGTGTGTGTATGTGTTCTGTCTGTCTGTTCTACTGATTCCATTTGGGAAATTGCGAGCATCTTGTTTGAGACCATGTATGAGGTGTTAATGAGAATATTGAGTTCTGTTCTGTTCTATTCGCATCTAACTATTCTGCTATTCTTCCTGTCGTGCCGAGTTCTATTCGGTAGTCTTGTGTTGTGAATTTGTTTGGTGATAAGTTAAATGCGGTTCTGGATCTTTTTCGTCACGGAATAGTGTGGTTTATCATCCTGCGAGAGACTGTGTAAAGTCGAAGTGAATCATTTGCATTTTAGTATTTTTTCGGTTAAGTGACCAGATTCGATACAATAGTCTGCGTTCACTGAGGATTCCGATCTTAGGAAGAACTTGTATCGGTAAAGGTCTGTACGTGAACAGAAGCATTGGTAAGTTTGTGATGAATTAACTGTGGTAGGAACTTGTTGCTTGAGTCGGTATATGATAAGTTTGCATAACCTCGATTATAGCTGTCTGTTATAGTATTGTTCGGTATACCTATCTGATACACGGAAGTAGCATATTGAGTAGTATTCGATTAATGAAATTGAGTATTCTACTAGTTATAAGTCAGAACAGGACTTCTGCTCTGTTACTATAACAGACTCAGTCCAGAAATCCTAAGTTTCCGCATGCCGAATAATTGACAGTAGCCAGAATCAACCACTGAGCTAAGACGTGATGGAGTATTTATGAGTGTGTGAAAAGTTGGGAAAATAGTACAAGGCCTCTGTCTAACAGACCCCTACCACTCCCAAGGACCCACGTGGCTAAGAGAATGATCGCGGTTAGAAGATTTGAAAAACCCAAGTGAACGTGAAGTATTTGAATAGAACGTAAAGTAATGCTTAATCGGTATCAGTTTAACCCATAACCCATTTTTACATTTAACATATATATACACATGCATACACACATACACACATACATACATACACACACACACACACACACACACACATATATATATATATATATATATATATATATATATATATATATATATATATATATATATATATATATATATATAGAGAGAGAGAGAGAGAGAGAGAGAGAGATGCATACACACATACACACATGTGACATATACATACACACATATGCATGTTTTAGGGTTAGGGTTTTAGGATTAGGGTTTTTGGCTTTTACATATATACACACATGCATACACACATATACATATATAAACACATAATACATATATACATACACATATATATACACATTCATACACACATACACACATACACACATATACATGTTTTTGGTCTAGGTCTTCAGGATTAGGTATTTAGGTTTTTTACATAGATACACATATGCATACACACACATACACATATATATATTCACGTACACATATATATATTCACGTACACATATATATATTCACGTACACATATATATACACAAGAATACACACATACACATGTGTTCTAGGGCTAGGTCTTTAGGATTAAGGTTTTAGGGTTTTTACACATGCATATAAATATTTACACATATACTAATATACACACATAATACATATGCACATACACATGTACATACATATGCATAGACACATATACATGTGTTCTGGTTGTTGTTTATAAATATCATGTCAATGTGTCTCATTTCTTTGTACATGGTTCATGATTCATGTCGCTCATGTCTTTTGTATTTGAGAGTATGTTTTGCTTTATCAAATCATGTTTTTGTTGCCTATCATACATCTCACATGTAGTTGGGCTTTTCTTGGGCAGAATGTATTGTCTTTTGCTACACAATAGCATGGGAATGTTGCTGTAGCAAGAGACAAAACACTCTGCCCAAAAAAAAATTTGCAGATATGGTCATCGGTATAGGCGACGGTATGAGCGTCGGTATCCCCAGACACATACCGATGCTTATACAGACTATTTTGCCCAGGGGCATACCATGGCTTATACCATGGCTTATACCGTCGCTTGGAGTATTGGAAAGAGTTAAAAGTATGTCATCTTCTTGATCCTATGCATATATTCAAAAATATTGGTTATTCACTATGGCAGCATCTTCTTGGACTAAAAGATACCACAGCATCAAGGAATGATTTGAAAGATCAAAAATCCAAACCAAAGTTATGGCCTGTTTTTTATAGACATCGACAAGAAACGACTTATGCACCTGCTCCTTGGGTACTTACAACAAAAGAGATACAGACTATCAATAATAGAATTCAATTGATTAAGACTCCTACAGGATATGGAGCATCTTTTCAAAACATGTTTACTATGGATGATAAGAGATTATCTGGGTTAAAGACCCATGACTGGCATAACTTTTTGAAACATATTTTACCTTTGGTTATCGATGGATGTACAACGAAAGGAGTACGAGATGTGATCTATCGTCTTGGATCACTTATAAGGTAATTATGATACTTTTATATTTAATATGTATGAATATTGGATATCTTTTATTTTTTAATTAACTTCTTTATAATTGTTTTTATGATATGTATAGGTGGATTACATCCAAAGAGATTGACAAAAACTCAATCCCACAAAAAAAACGTGAATGCAAAGAGCTACTATGTTTGATGAATAAAGAACTTCCTACTTCATTTTTTGATATTCAGGTTCATTTATTAGTCCATCTTGTAGATGAAATAGAGATTGCAGGTGTTGTCAACACTCGATGGATGTTTTGGGTCGAGCGATTTATGGGAGTATTAAAAGGTTATGTGCGACAAAGAGCGAAACCAGAAGGATCCATGGCAAAGGGTTGGATGCTTGAAGAGTGCATGTATTACGTTAGTGAGTACCTTGAAAGAGTTCATGAACAAGCTCCACGTGCATGGACCAACGAGTCTTCTTCAAAAATAGCAGATGAGGTATTATCAGGTAAGGGGGTTCCATTCTTATTTACATTTCAAGAAAAAAATGATGTTTCTACTTTTGTAGCATATAATAGCGAATGCATGCAAGCATTCCTTAGCGAGTACAAGGATGTGGGCTTTTGGACAGCATATTAGAATCAAAGCCATTGATTCTTTACGTAAAACAAAGGATTTTAGTATTGTTGCTTCTTTCAAGCAACTATCACGTGCTAACTCAAAAGACACGAACCTTATAGATAGCGAACTTGGTTACGTAGGAACTATTGTTGGTATCTACAAAATTTCATTTCGTACATTCAAACAGGTAGAAAAAAGTTTATATTTTTTTATAGAGTTAGTTATTTTTTAAAGCACATAATAATGGGTTTTTGTTGTTATATATTTTGATAGGTCATATTGAAGGTTGACCGGTTTCGAGCGGAGTATAAAGTTAGTAATTCCACATTAAGAAAGGAATTATCTGGGTTTTGGGCAATTGATTCTTCCAAGGTAATGCGATCTACTAAAGAACCATATATTCTTCCTAGGCATATTGAACAAGAATTTTTTTATAAAAACCCTGATGCTCATCCTTGGTGGCAAGTCATTCATGTGCAACCTAGAGGTAGGTCATTGTTTGAACAGTTTATTGTTTGAGAGATCGAAGAAAGTCCTCTTGATGATTCAGCATCAGATACAGATACATCAACATCTGAAATAGAAATTAGAATCATTATACGTGATAATGATACTAATCTTTTTGATGAAGAGGATAATTCTCTACATGCTGATTCTATTGATGAGGAAGAGGAATTACCAGAAATAGATATTAATCCATCAATAGATGATGTGATTCATGAGAGCATAGATTTAACAATAGAAGAAATAAATGAAATCAATAAGGATAATGAAGATGAGACTATATTGATGTCTTACCAAAATGATGGCAATAATGAAAACATATGAGCAGATTAGATAGTAAATTCTACTCTAGTTATCGATCAATAACTTGAAGCTTCTGAATGGATATCAGATAATAGATTTTTTTATTAACTTGAATAACGATGAATCCTACTAGAGAGATGAAATCATGTTCTTCTACGTTAGAACATGAAGGTCGGGGGTATGCCTAATTATTTTGTATATAGCTTTATCTTCGAGGAGCAAATTTTTATCATGTATGTATGCATATGTGTGTGTATTCATGTGTATTATATGTATACATATGTTAGTATGCATATATATGTATTTCATGTATATGTATGTGTTTGCATGTGTGTGATATATGTATACATGTGTTAAATATGCATATGTGTATGTATGCATATGCATTTATGTAAAATATTCATTTATTCATGTAATATATGCAACTGTTTATAATTGTGTACATGTATATATGTATATGTGTCTATGTGTAAATATGTACATGTAAATATGTATGCATGTATATATATGTTTATGTGTGCATGTAGGCATGTATATGTGATGTGTACATGTATATATGTATATATGTCTATGTGTAAATGTGTACATGTAAATATGTTAGTATGTATATATATATTTATGTGTGCATTAAGGCATGTATGTGTGATGCATAATATATGTACTCCATTTTATATTTATGTATCCTATCTACATGATGTGTATATATATCTTTATATATATTATGATCCTCGTTGATTCGAGTAGCTATATATAGAGGCATAAGGTTGGGAGGAGAGACATCTCTCTAGTAGGACGTCGGAGGAATAGATGCAATGTGTACATATACTTCAAACATATGGCTAAAAGGTTGAATTAGAGTTTTTAAATTAGGGGTTTTAGAACCTTAATATCAAAATTAGTGTTTTCAATTTAGGATTTTTGAAATAGGATTTATTTATTTATGTGTATGCATGTGTTGTGTATGTATGTGTATCTATATGTGCATATGCATGTGTTGTGTGTGTATATATGCATGTGTATATGTATACATGCATGTAAATATGATTATATGAGTCTATGTGTGTGTACATATGATTATGCATGTGTATGTGTATGTGAGTATGTGTACATGTATGTGAGTATGTGTACATGTATGTGAGTATGTGTATGTGTATGTGTCTACGTGTATTCATTATGTGTGTAACTGCATGCATGTGTATGTGTGTGTAAAAATGTGCATGTATGTGTGTGTATGTATAAATGTGCATGTATATGTATATGTGTGTAAATGTGCATGTATGATGTATATGTGTGAATGCGTGTATGTATACCTAAAGTCTCACTCTTTTCTCTCTCTCTCTCTCATATACATACATACATGCATAAACACACATACTGATATCCACATATATATACATAAAAGCAGTGCATACAGTGCATTATCGCGACAATGAGCCATAAGTGTTCGCATCTCTTTTAAACACCACTTAAGCGACCATCCTCTCCCAAACTCTGTCTCAAGTGAACTAAGTACATATTTTTTATCCCTCTCATCATGCTCACTACAAAAAAAAAACATAATGTAAATAAAACATAAGATATTTATTTCAATTTATATGTGAAATTTTTACTTACTACCATGGTAAGTGGATAAAGTGCAGGTAAGAGTCGCATAGTGCCTGCATCCTTCTCTTGAACTCCAATCCATTCCCTATGTACACAATGTTCCCCTCTGGCTCTATATCACACTCTAGTCCTAAGGTTCCTATGCATGTCCTCATAGGCAACTCTGCTCTGCTATCACGTGCTGGAGGTGATATAGGTGTCCTGAAAATAGATAGATAAAAATAAATAAAAATATGTGTTATAATATCATTAAAAAAGTTTATGAAAAAAAAACATACCTATGAGCAGATAGCTCTCTTCCTGCATGTGGAGCCGCAGAAGAGCCCTCGTCTCATCGCTGGGTAAGCATCTGGATCGTATAGTCCAGCTCCTCATCAGACATCTCTGAGTAATCACGCATTATGGCCCCTAGAGTATCAGACGGAACTCTTGCTCTCATAAGACTTTTTATGAGAGTGATTTTTGACTTTCTCTCTCTACTAGGATCCATAATACCTAACATATAAAAAAAATGATTAGAAATCAATATAAATATATGTGTACATATGTATGTGTGTATGCATTAAGTATGTGTATGTATGCATGTGTGTGTGTATGTATGTGCGTGTATGTGTTGTGTATGTGTGTATGCATATGTATGTGTGTGTATGCATCATTATGTGTGTATGTGTCTATGTGTGTATGTGTCTATGTGTGTATGTGTCTATGTGTGTATGTGTGTGTGTATATGTGTGTGTATATGTGTGTGTGTATGTGTGTGTGTCTATGTGTATGTGTCTGCATCTATGAGTGTGTATGTGTTTATGTGTGTGTATGTGTCTATGTGTGTGTATGTGTCTATGTGTGTATGTGTATGCATCTATGTATGCATATGTGTGTATGTGTGTGTATGCATTATGTATGCATATGTGTGTGTATGCATTATGTATTTGTATGTATGCATGTATGTATGTATGTATGTATGCATATGCATATGCATTATGTATGTATATATATGCATGTATGTGTATGTGTGAGTATGTCTCTCTATGTGTGTGTATGCATATATGTGTGTATGTGTGTGTGTACATGTGTTTGTATGTGTGTATGCATGTGTATGTGTGTGTATGCATCATTATGTGTGTATGTGTCTATGTGTGTTTATGTGTGTGTGTGTGTCTATGTGTATGTATGTGTGTCTATGAGTGTGTATGTGTTTATGTGTATGTATGTATCTATGTGTGTGTATGTGTCTATGTGTGTATATGTATGCATGTATGTATGCATATTTGTGTGTATGCATGTGTATGTGTGTGTATGCATCATTATGTGTGTATGTGTCTAGGTGTGTAAGTGTGTGTATATGTGTGTGTATGTGTGTGCGCGTCTATGTGTATGTGTGTGTGTGTATGAGTGTGTATGTGTTTATGTGTATGTATGTATCTGTGTGTGTATGTGTGTATGTGTGTATGTGTATGCATGTATGTATGCATATGTTTGTGCATGCATATGTATGTGTGTATGCATTATTATGTGTGTATGTGTCTATGTGTGTATGTTTGTGTGTGTGTATATGTGTGTGTATATGTGTGTGTGTATGTGTATGTGTCTATGTGTATGTGTCGCTATGCGTCTATGAGTGTGTATGTGTTTATGTGTGTTGTCTATGTGTGTATGTGTATGCATGTATGTATGCATATGTGTGTATGTGTGTGTATGCATTATGTATGCATATGTGTGTGTATGCATTATGTATGTGTATGTAAGCATGTGCATTATGTATGCATGTAAGTATGTATGTATGCATATGCATATGCATTATGTGTGCATATGTATGCATGTATGTGTATGTGTGTGTATGTCTCTCTATGTGTGTGTATGCATATATGTGTGTGTATGTGTGTGTATATGTGTGTGTATGTGTGTATGCATGTGTAGTATGCATCATTATGTGTGTATGTGTGTGTGTATGTGTGTGTGTATGTGTGTGTGTATGTGTGTGTGTATGTGTGTGTGTGTCTATGTGTATATGTGTGTATCTATGAATATGTATGTGTTTATGTGTGTGTATGTGTCTATGTGTGTATGTCTCTATGTGTGTGTATGTATCTATGCATGTGCATTATGTATGCATATGTGTGTATGCATTATGTATGCATATGTGTGTGTATGCATTACGTATGTGTATGTAAGCATGTGCATTATGTATGCATGTAAGTATGTATGTATGCATATGCATTATGTATGCATATGCATTATGTATGCATATGCATATGCATTATGTATGCATATGCATTATGTATGCATATGCATATGCATTATGTATGCATATGTATGCATATATGTGTATGTGTGTGTATGTCTCTCTATGTGTGTGTATGCATATATGTGTGTGTATGCATATATGTGTGTGTATGTGTGTATATGTGTCTGTATGTGTGTATGCACGTGTAGTATGCATCATTATGTGTGTATGCGTGTGTATATGTGTGTGTATGTGTGTGTGTCTATGTGTGTGTCTATGTGTGTATCTATGAGTATGTATGTGTCTATGTGTGTATGTGTCTATGTGTGTATGTGTCTATGTGCATGTATGTATGCATATGTATGTGTATGCATGTGTATGTGTGTGTATGCATCATTATGTGTGTATGTGTCTATGTGTGTATGCGTTTGTGTATATGTGTGTGTGTGTCTATGTGTATGTGTCACTATGCGTCTATGAGTGTGTATGTGTTTATGTGTGTGTATGTGTCTATGTGTGTGTATGTGTCTATGTGTGTATGTGTATGCATGTATGTATGCATAGGTGTGTGTATGTGTGTGTATGCATTATGTATGCATATGTGTGTGTATGCATTATGTATGTGTATGTACGCATGTACGTATGTATGTATGCATATGCATATGCATTATGTATGCACATGTATGCATGTACGAGTTTCATAATTTGACCATTAGGCCACACGACACAGTTACCAAGGTCATAGCCCAATTTGAGGATTACCAGCGTAAATTAGCACTATGTGGTAGGCAGATCTCTAGTGAAGACATGGCCATTCAACTTCTCAACAAGTTACCTAATTCATACGAGACATTTGTCACAACTTTATATAATCGTGGCCAACTCTTATCTTGGGAAGAGGTTCGTCGACTATTGCTCCTTCATGACTCGCGAGCCAAATCGACTTCCTCACAAGAGTCATCCATGAAGGCCAAAGGCCCCTTCAATAAGGGAAAAACCACAAGTCATCAGGCTAGCAATGGATCCAAGCAAGGATCGCATAACTCATCTAAAAAGTTCACCTGTAATTTTTGTGGAAAATCAGGACACTTAGAAAAGTTTTGCTACAAAAAGAAATAGTCATCGAAGTCCTCTACGTATACGCAAGCATCCAAAGGCTCCCAACATAGATCCCATTGCTCGAGTGAGGAACTCTTCATCTCAGAAGCCAAAGCACTAGTTACTTGTAGCTCCCCACATGAGTGGATCTTTGATAGTGGAGCTACCTCCCATATGTGCAAAGACAAGGACTCCTTTCAGGAACTCAAAGAGCATACGAGAGAAGTCTATTTCGGCAACAAAAAAAGTTTACCCATTGAAGGAAACGAGAAAGTTCAAATTTCCAACCATCAGGGGGAATGCAAGTCTTTATCCAATGTTCTTTTTGTTCCAAACTTATGTATGAATCTCCTTTCCATCAAGGCCATTACAGATCAAGACAAACAATTATGGTTTGATAACACCTGAGTTAAGGTAGTTGATCCCCATACAAAGGATGTCATTGCTCAAGGTATAATGGCCACACTTCTTACTTATCAAAAATCTCTTCATCCCAACTTGTGAAGGGATTGCCAAAGATAGGGCAACTTACTGATGTCTGCCAAGCTTGCACCCAAGGCAAGCAACACAAGGCCCCAGTTCCCAAGGAAGCTTCAACACGAGCGAGGAACTCACTAGCCCTCATCCACATGGACTTATGTGGACCTATGAACATCCCATCCTTGAGTGGATCCCTCTACTTTTATCTTCTAGTAGATGACCAATCTCGGTTTATTTGGGTGTACTTTTTGAATTCAAAGGCAAACACATTCTCTAAGTTTCAAACTTGGATCAAGGAAGTTGAGAATGAAGCTTCAACTAAAGTCAAAACCATCAGATCAGATGGAGGTGGCAAATTTATCAATCATGACTTTGATAACTTTCTCAACTAGAAAGGGATCAAATGTCAAGTCACTCAGCCTCATACTCCATCCCAGAATGGAGTAGCTCAAAGGAAGATACACAATGTGATGGCAATGGCACGAACAATGCTTCATCACAAGGATCTACCCTACAAGTTCTGGGCAGAAGTTGTGCATACTGCCGTTCACATTCTTAATCGAGGCTTTACAAGTGCTTTACACAACAAAACACCCTTCGAAGCCTACTATGGAAGAAAACCAAATGTGAACTACTTTCGAGTCTTTGGTAGTGAAGCTTTTTTCCATGTACCAAAAGAAGATAGAAACAAGTTACAATCAAAGTCCAAGAAACACATATTTATAGGCTACAGTGACCAATCAAAGGCATACCGTCTATATGATACAAAAAACCACTCCATCACCATTTCGAAGGATGTGATCTTCAATGAAGCTTCATTATACTCAAGAAAAGATTCAAGTACAAGTCTTAGTCCACCTATCTACACTTCAGAGGGGGACTCAGTATTTCCAAGTTCCAACTTAGAAGCAAGTACTTCACAACAACCACGCCGATCTCAAAGGCTTCTTGATAAGCGCCAACGCGGACAAAGTCATTATGCTAATTATGCTCTAGTGCACCAAATTCAGCAAATCCCTGAAGTCCAACCAAAATGGGAAGCAGCTATGCAAGAGGAACTGGATGCAATAGCAAAGAACAAAACTTGGACATTAGTTCCCAAACCAACCAACCATCAAGTATAGGAGTCAAGTGGATATATAAAGTCAAATACAAGTCTGATGGCACTCTAGATAAATATAAGGCAAGATTATTCACTAAGGGATACAAGCAACAACATGGCATTGACTATGAAGAAACCTTTGCTCCTACTATAAGATTCACAACCATAAGAGTCATCTTAGCACTAAGTGCTCACTTTAAGTGGCCCATTTACCAGCTGAGCGTCAAAAGTGCATTCCTCAATGGCGATCTTCAAGAAGAAGTATATGCTGAACAACCTGAAGGCTTCAAGATCAAAGGCAAAGAAGATCAAGTCTACAAGCTTCACAAGGCACTTTACGGACTCAAGCAAGTTCCCAGGGCCTGGTATGAAAAGATTCATAAGTTCTTTGGAGACAAGGGCTTTCACAGAAGCAATGCTGATGCTAATCTCTACATCTATCAAAAGGAATCTTTAGTATCCATCATCATTCTCTATGTAGATGACCTGATCCTGACAGGCTCAGACGAAGAACACATTCAGTTTATCATCACACAGCTTCATCTTGAGTACTCTATGACAGATCTTGGATTACTTCACTACTTCTTAGGTATGGAAGTTTGGCAAACAAAAGAAGGTATATTCCTATCACAAAAGAAGTACCGCTCTAATCTACTTTCCAGATATAATATGGACCAATGTCGCTCAGTTTCTACACCACTTGATCCAAACATCAAGCTTACATACCTAAGCTTGATGATCACTTGTGGATGTGCATACCTATCGACAGCTTGTTGGCTCACTACTCTATCTTACCAACACTCGTCTAGATATTGCTTATGGAGTTGGTATACTCAGTCAGTTTGCACATTAGCCTCGTCAGACTCATTGGGATGCTGCTCAGAGACTACTTCACTACCTTGCCCTCACCCGACATCATGGTCTTTGGTACAGAGGGGGCATCGAACTCGCCAGATATTCAGATTCAGATTGGGCTGGTGATCCTGATTCTCGACGGTCTACTTCTGGGTATATATTCTTGCTTGGCTCAGAACCTATCTCTTGGGCAAGTAAGAAGCAGCCTATAGTTGCACTATCATCTACCGAGGCCGAGTACCGAGCATCCAGCTTTGCCGCATGTGAGGCCATCTGGCTTCGACATTGGTGTTTTGCAGGATACTGACATTCGTGTTTTGCAGGATACTCTGACATGTCTTCGCATGGACAGCTAGTCAACCTTGGCCACCGCCAAGAATTCAGTGTTCCACGCTCGGACGAAGCACATCAAGATCCAGTCCCACTTCATCCGTGAGAAGCTCATATCTCAGGAGATTACTCTGGAGCAGTGTACCTCTCAGGAGAACCTGGCGGACATGTTCACGAAGGCTCTACCTCCGGTTCTGCTTCAACGCTTGGTGGACCTCTGCAGCATTCAGCCGCTCCAAAATGGAGCTGCAGAGGGGGTGTTGACGACATGATTGCTCCTAGTTCATCTACATTTTTATCCGCATGAGTGCATCTCCATTTTGTATCGAGGAGGTACTCCATTTCTAGTCTATTTCCATTTTATATTGTACTTTCTTTGTATTTGGGTACCTTGCCATGTGCTTCTACTAGTTGTATTCATTCTTCTTTCAGGAGACTTATCCCACATATGATGTACTTTTGAGAGCCCCTCCCAAATCTATATAAGGAGGGCCTCTCCCCTCATTTGTACTTGGTTAGAAGCTTGAGGAGCCTACTCCATGCTCTTGGCAAGATCATTTCTAATCCACATGAGTTTATCCACTTCATGGTCTACTCATTTTGTGTCTCACACATTCTTTGTTTTGTGAGAGTACTTTACTTTTCATTTTGTTTCCGCATGTGTACTCTCTACACCATCTTCATTGCTTGATTATCTTTCTACTTTGTATCATCTTGAGCCCCTTCTACCTCTATGATTATTTTTCCATTGATCACCCTCATTTGATGTTGATCAACCTTGTTCAAAAACATTTTTCCCTTTTCTACCTATTTTTCTTATTTAACTTCCTCTTGTATTGCTTCCTCCTCTTGCTTTTCTTCCATGAAAGACTTGGGAATTATGTCTCCTTTCCCATGTGTCCTTTTTGGTCTCTAAGTACTGTGTGTTCCATATGATCAATTTTGAAACATATTGAGAGAGAAAGAAGATGAACCTACCATACCTTTCATTCCACTAAACAAAGGTCCTAACTAGTTGATCAACTTCAAACTAGAAACTTTACTAGTACATTCTATCTTAGTGAATTTATGTATTGGATAGGTGACTTCCTTGTGATTGCTTATGTTAGGAATTCAAGACAGTTTTTCCCTGCCATGATCAATGCAAGTTATAATACAATATGAAATCTTTTACAATAATATGTAACCATGGGCATGCGGTCTTGTGGATGTGTGAGACACCTTCCTTGCAAGAGGTTAGGAGTTCGAATCCCACCAAAAACTTTTGCAACCAACCTGAACTTTTGCTATCATAAAAGATACACACAATGAAGAAAATACGTACATGAATCATCTTCAAGAAGATGGATATACATGGAAGAACACATTTTCAAGAAGATATACATAAAAAGATGCTAATGTAAAGAACTAAGTAGACCCATCAAGGTCTCCATGAAAGCTCTAACTAGAGCTATGATTTGAACGTAATGCCCTTTATGGCAGATGGATACTAACCATCCAAGTGTTCACCATCTAACCACATGTGCACCAAGTTTCCTAGTTAAATGGAGTTAATTGAAGTGAATGCTTCTAGAAGGCCCTTTGAATTGATTTCATATCTATTTGAATTTATCAAACACCCATGTCATAACCTTACTTTATAACAAGTCTCACACCACACATGAGGTTGAAATCCCACTGATACAAGATTATCTCTTACATGGAGTACCTAAATTGGATACCTATGGCCAATCTTAACACCTCCGATAAGCACACGATGTCCTAGCTGTGACCACAAATGATGTTGCCAAGGAATGCATAACATTTGCTCTCTTGTAATTGGCTAACTAAAACCAAGATCATAAGGAATCAAGGCACAAACATACATGTATGAGTGTGAATGATGCTCCACTGGGTAGCATAAGGCATACATATCCTGCATCCCTCAAACTCATACATGGAAGCATCAAGCCTGTGCACACATCCATGAATATCACATGAGAATTGGAAAAACCACTAGCGATGTGGAGTAACATGAAATGTGGCTAATGCATCAAGCATCCAAACCTTATGTGTGCTATCTAATGAATAAGATGACTCTTAAAGTGAACCATAGAAGAATATGAAATCACTTTCACTCGCATAATCAATTTCCATAGGCTCTCCTGAAAGCACTATGTGACCTACATGATATGCATGTCTCTGACACTGCTATCAGACTGACCTAAAGTAGCATCATCAAGTATGATCATCAAGGTCATACTGCCACCTTCCAAGCCATAGACAAAATCTATGTCTCACATGAGTCATCTGACTCCCAAACGCCTCATGTAGTCTTTGCCATAATGCACTACTCATCTTCTCATACATCACAAACTCATATATAGAATCCACAAGATGTAACTTGATAGGGGAGTTGTCTAATGCATCCATATTCATCCGTACATGGTGGGGCATGTTAGGAGGCCTCTGTGCATCTCTATTCACATACATGTGTAAGCTTGCACAAACCAACGTATGCCACATGTGATCTTTCCATTCTACAAAGTCAAACCACCAAACCAAAAAGAGACATGGCCAAAGAGTGATTGAAATACATGACAATACAAAGGTGATACACCTCCCAATTAAGAATTAACCTAGTAAGATAGTCCAACCTTTCATAATCTATGATCAATTCCAAGTGAATGGAGCTAAGCAATTATCCAAAGCTATCATATAAGCATAAAGGATCCACTAAATCACTTGTCTAGGATAAGGACTGACAAAATTTTGGTAGCATCTCCTTACCAAAATGCACTTCAGAACCAAAATAACAAAGTAGGAATCACCATATACATATGCCAAGAATCATAGTGAAAAATAGATTATCTAATTAGTGTTCATGTGGTATTATAATAGATAATCAAGATGTCAAATGAATGTGCAACTTAGGCTCCAACTTGGATTATGTGCCTTCAAAGAAAACAAGAACATTCAAGTACCAATCGAAGATCCAATCAAGATCTTACATAAATCTATGCAATAGGCAAATGAATCCATATCCAGGTGGTAGAAAATAAAGTATGATCACAATGGCACTATGCACACACTAACAAAACCAAGATCTCAAATCAACAATGAAATGGAATAAACTAAAACAAGTACCACATAGCTATCATACATGTCAAAACCTAACATAACATGCTCTATCCTCATATGTAGGAGCATCTATCATAGATCATACATAGTCAATGCTCTCAAGCTCTACACTAAGAGTTTGCACACCAAGAATTCTCTCTCACAAATGTTCCAATTGAAAATGGACCTCCAAAAGAAACTTTTCTTTGATTTAAATGTTTGGGTGAAACAAATATCAAACTTCTCTAACAATCTAAGTAGCATGTGTCTTGTAGAAGATCTAGCGTTGCATTCAAGGCGGAATCATATAGAGGTACATTCTCAATCTATTAGAGAGAAACTAATGCTAGAAGGTGTCAATATGGAGAAAATGATTAACATTAAGGAGAAATTTCTTGACACATTTACTAGAGCATTAGATTGAGTAAAGCTTCAAAGAGTCAACACATGCATTACAATGAGGGATCTACATTAAGATAAACTCTTAACCATAAGAAAAGGACTAAAGTATGGGTTGAAAAATTGAAGCAGTCAATTGAAGTTTTGAAAATTCATGAAGTTAGTTTGGAAGATCCACCAAAGAATCAAATTACCATGAACCATTGATGCAAAAAAAAAGTGTACCTACATTTATGAGTGGTTGCTTTTCGAGATTGTAAGAAGAATATATCTCTATACGAAGACTTTCAAAACTCATATGCATAATTCCATGACCATTAGGAGTGTGTATCTCATAGTTGCTACGTGTAATAAACTCTAGAAAGAAATCGGCCTCTAGCTTAAACACAACTTTTATTAGCTTATTTCTCATGTTTATGTGCTCATATCTTTATGTGTGTGGGTAGAGTATAGCTTAACTATGTTTGGGTTGAATTCAAATTTTCTAATTTTTCTGTGCTAATTGTCTTTTGAATCGATCCTTTTATAATACTCACATAGTATATCAAATTGGGTTTTTATCTTCTATTTAATCTCTACATAGCTTTATAGAAAGAGTTCATTTATTGAGAATATAATTTTGCACCTAGACTAAGAATTTTGACTCTTGCATTGCTTCCTCCTCTTGCTTTTATTCCATGAAAGACTTGGGAATGATGTCTCCTTTTCCATATGTCTTTTTGGTCTCTAACTGCTATGTGTGCCATATGATCAATTTTGAACCATATTGAGAGAGAAAGAAGATGACCCCGTCATGCCCTCCATTCCACTAAACAAAGGCCCTAACTTATTGATCAACTTCAATCGAGAAACTTTGCTAGTACCCAAATTTTCTCTAGACGCTTGCTAATTCTTGGTGCTCTCTTTGCAAATGCATGTATAGATGAGTAGAAGGGGTTATTACATTTCCATCCACACATTACCAAATTGAATTCTAGAATTGGCAATGACGGTTAAGAAAGATTGGTGAATTTAGATATTTTCTTTAGAATTCACAATGACCTCATGATCAAAGGCTTTTGAAATGTTATCTATTCCAAATGGTATGAAGACAAGACATGATTATCAAATCAGTTAATTATCTTCCAAAATAGGAGTACAAACATCTTCATGTTCACAGGACAAACATCATCATGCTCAAATGCATCATCAAACTTGAAGATGATGGGGGAAGATGATATCATAAAGATTTAATAAAAAAACACAGTAAACATATCGCTATATATAATTATGAATAAGCTAAGAAACAAGATGAGCTGAGTTCAATACAATCATCACATCAAATTTTTCCTCCTTTTTCATATGCATACTAGATGTCAAGTGATACTAAGGAACTTAGAGAGTCATCCTCACCCTTTCAAAATCTACAGAATAAGTACAAGTTTCATAGTACAAGACTGGACCTAAATTTAAAAGTGAATTTGCCTTTCTAGCTTCCACAACCTTATTTGGAATTCAAATTCGAAGTGATTGAAGATTAGGAATTTTCACGCAAAGTTGATCTTTTATTAGCTCTGGTGATCATTTTTGGTCTTTTGAAGAATAGAACATAAATTTAAAATTTTCAAAACTCGTAAAGGGAAAAAAACACCAAGAATTCAATATGGGGTGAGGAGTGTTTGGTGTAGTTTTCAAGGGACTGGACCTAGGCCTTGGAGTCAAGGACGTCCAAGGTTCATTATCCATAGATTGACTCACATTAGCCCCTCAAGGTGGGAGATAAATGGGATGCCTTGGATATGTGAGTTGTTCTACTAAATTTTGAAACCTAATGAAAAGCGAAATCATGAAAAAGAAATATTAATATGGGTAGTGGTTTGACATAGCATTGACATATGAATTACAGGAATTCTCATCTACAAGTGAGTCCCGACTCCTTATAGAGTGGAGTCTCCGAATCATGGTGGAGATGAAGAGCTGGCAAGCGAACATGAAATGGATGTGTGAGAAGCCTTCCTTGTAGGACGTTAGGAGTTCAAATCCCACCAAAAACTTTTGCAACCAACTTGAGCTTTTGCTACCATAAAAGATACACACAATGAAGAAAATACATACATGAATCATCTTCAAGAAGATGGATATACATGCAAGAACGGATTTTCAAGAAGATACACATAAAAAAGATGCTAATGTGAAAAACTAATTAGACCCATCAAGGTGCTCCCTTTGCAAATGCATGTATAGATGAGTAGAAGGGGTTATTACATTTCCATCCACACATTACCAAATTGAATTCTAGAATTGGCAATGACGGTTAAGAAAGATTGGTGAATTTAGATATTTTCTTTAGAATTCACAATGACCTCATGATCAAAGGCTTTTGAAATGTTATCTATTCCAAATGGTATGAAGACAAGTCATGATTATGAAATCAATTAATTGTCTTCCAAAATAGGAGTAGAAACAAATTCAAATTCGAGATGATTGAAGATTAAGATTTTTCATGCAAAGTTGATTTTTTATTAGCTCTGGTGATCATTTTTGGTCCCTTGAACAACAGAACATGAATTGAAAATTTCCGAAACTCGTAAAGGAAAAAAACACCAAGAGTTCAATATGGGGTGAGGAGTGTTTGGTGTAGTTTTCAAGGCATTGGACCTAGGCCCTCGAGTCAAGGACGTCCAAGGTTCATTATCCATAGATTGGCTCACATTAGCCCCTCAAGGTGGGAGATAAATGGGATGCCTTGGATATGTGAGTTGTGCTATTTAATTTTGAAACCTAATGAAAAGCGAAATTATGAAAAAGAAATATTAATATGGGTGTTGGTTTGACATAGCATTTATATATGAATTACAGGAATTTTCATCTAGAAGTGAGTCCTGACTCCTTACAGAAAAGCGAAATTATGTGAGTTGTTCTATCTAATTTTTGCAACCTAATGAAAAGCGAAATTATGAAAAAGAAATATTAATATGGGTAATGGTTTGACATATCATTTACATATGAATTACAGGAATTCTCTCATCTAGAAGCGAGTCCCGACTCCTTACAAAATACAGTCCTCGAAGAACTGCCGTCTTTTTGACATGTGTATATTCAAGCAGCGTGGAGTCTCCGAATCGTGGCGGAGATGAAGAGCAGGCAAGCGAACATTGCACAAAGCAAGGACAAAAGAAAAACAACTGGAAATGTTTTGACGGGGCCGACATCATTCTCCGACGGGAAATAGGTGTTACGTATAAGGCGGGATAGCGGAACGAGATAGCCAACTGCAGCAAATCCGTCCAGTGGAGCAGGCAGCATTAGCCGCGCACGAAGATACGCACACACGCATGCACAGCTTCAGAAGCACGCTCTCAGACTAAGTAGCTAAACGCAGTTGCCGGGGAAAACCGATTTAGAAATGAAGATGATAACGACTACACTGCAGCAATTACTTCTTTGGCTCAACTTTACTTCTCTTCTTATAGCCACTCTATCCTCCGCAAACAGCTCCGATGGCCAGAACCTTGTCGGTCTCAGCCTTGTCCCCGCTTCCCGAGCGCACCCGGGTGCTGGTACGATCCTCGCTGAATCAATTTCACATTTGATCATGATAAGAGGCATCAATCGCGCACGCAGAGACACGCCTATACACACACACACACACACACACGCACGCACTTGTATCGTAGATACCATATACACCGGAGGTTGCGTGCCGTTTGTGTTGAAATGACCTTCTGCTAATATTATTACGTCTAAAAGGCTCGAGATTTGTCTTTCCTTCTGCAGTTTGTTTGGATGGAAGTTCACCTGGGTATCATCTCCAGAAAGGTCAGGGCGCCGGCCAGCATAGTTGGCTCGTCCATTTAGAGGTAGGTCTCTTCATGCCATCCATCAGAATCGCTGCTTTTTATCTTACAAAGGACAACTCTGTTCGGCGTAGTGCATTTCATGGAACCTCAACCTGTACCCTACTATCTCTAACCAGTTCCCAACACCTCCTCCTGCTTCAAAGCATATAAATAATGGAAGGGATTTCTATGTTTTACTTCCGTTTCAAGTGTTTGAAGCTTTTGCTTGAAGGCATTGTAAAGTTTAAAGTTCCTGAATACGGGGTGAACGCTTTTACAGCTTTTCATTTTTCTATATTGAGCCATTGCGACTAAGATACCATCAGAAAGCTCGTAGGGGTTAATTCTCACCTCAGATAAAGAGATTATGGAGAGGTTATCTAGCCTTCCAGGATGTGCCGCCACTAACAAACTATGCACTTCACGTTTGTGCTCCTTATGCGGCTTGAATCGTTGTGGAGAATTTAAGAAAAGCCATCATTTCTACCATTAAAGCTATTCTCCCCGTCCGCCAGGCTTTGTTAATTTCTTCACTCTTACATCTACAAATATGTGAAGTGATTTCAAGGCATCAAAATTCAAAACCTTTGTTTTTTTGCTTGGGTATACACGTTCTTTAACGCCACTTGTATATATATGTCAGTGCTTCTATGTTGCAACTGATCAAAGCCGGCCATGTCTGCATACAGGGCGGAGGCTGGTGCTCAACCGTTCAAGAATGCATATATAGAGCCAGAACAGCAAGAGGATCCTCATCGTTTATGTCACCCGTAGCGTTCGCTGGCCATCTAAGCAACTCACCTCTCGAGAATCCTGGTATCGCTCTCTCTGGTTCCCCTACTACTTTTGGCGTTTTCATATTGCAGTGCCTCCAAACAGGATAAGCGCGCGGGCTGCTCCGCCTAAGCAGCCTCCTTCATTAATATTCTTAAACATAGACAGTTTCATATGACTTTAGAACTTCAGATCGACAGATCTGAGCGCGAACGAAAGTATAGATCAGTCGAGAGCTAGAATTGCTGCTTCTTTTGGTCTTAACATAATTTGCGTATATCAATTTATTGATTAGTAATTCTGGATCAGAATATTGGTTAATGCGCATTTGCAGGCTTTCATAATTGGAATAGAGTCTTCATACGGTACTGTGATGGTGCTTCTTTCAGTGGCAATGTCAACGAACCGCTCATAGTTTCTGCTCGTGGGCATGTAAGTCGGAATACTGCTTAAATTCTCGTGACTCAAAGATGTCGTAGCTTTATAATTGCCAAATTTCCGGAGAACAATACAGTGACTTTTAGTTTTGCCGATTATCAACAGAGTATGCGGCTCTTTTTCCGAGGTCAAAGAGTCTGGGAAGCTGTCATGGAAGAACTCTTGACTCGACAGGGAATGCTCAATGCTACGCAGGTATCAAAATATATGAAAGAAAAATGCCTTTCATGGCGTCTTTTGATTAGTAACATACCAGGTACAGGCTTTTGTGTGCACGGACTAGCGCATAAAAGTTGTGTGTCACATATGAATGCAAACATGAATATGCATAGTATATGTAAAAGCAGAATGATCATGCGGCAAATATTTTTTGATCCACGAATGCAGAGATATTTGTTTTGATTTATTGAAGATCATATTCTGGGCTTAAGTTATATCCCATTTACATCGGCGTGCTTTACTTATAGGCAAGTCTATATGATAGAAATCAGGTAGTAGCTAATGCATTTCAAACAAAATACAGCCATTAACTGGGCCCAAACGAAAGAGAAAAAGAAAACATTTAGCCAGGAGAGATTTATATGCATGAAATATCTAAAATCTAAAGAAGATATGCATTAAGTAATATATACTGTCAGCCATTTCAATGTCTTTTTACCAACAAGGAATTATTCGTACCCGTGAAGTATGTAGAGCCTGCATAATCTGAGCACTTTCTCAGTTGTTCTGTTAGTATGCCAAACATATGTCCTAATATTCTACATTGGCCTTACTTTTTTATGATTTACAGGCCATACTTTCAGGCGACTCAGCTGGAGGCCTTGCAGCATTTCATCACTGCAATGATTTCAAAAAGAAGTTACGTGGGGATACCATTGTGAAGTGTCTTTTAGATGGTGCAATGTTTCTTGACATGTGAGTTGAAACACAGATTATCCTGTTGAACTAGCAACATATTGACATCGGAAAGATATCAATATAGTTGTATGTCTCCAAAACCCCAACAAATTATTAAAAAAAATATAAAAAGAAAAAGATAATGTGGAAGTTCTCGATATAAGGACGCTATACTGTATCTAGACAAGCCATTCTGATATATTCTCGCGTGGTCGCCGAACAGGCCTTCGATCTCTGGAGTGAGTCTCATCAAGGACCTCTACAGAAAAGTGACTACCTTGCATGTACGTTTATATACATTCGTGTACGTGATAGCATGAAAGGGGATGTCAAAGTAAGTTCTTCTCATGATTTCATTTGATTATTCGCAGAATGTGACAAGCCTATCCCATACATGCACAAGCAAGCAAGATCGTGGAGAGGTATAGCAGCGTCAGCATTATGCCTTTAAATTGAAAGTTATTTGGCTTTCTATTGTTTAGCAAATGATTTAGCTTGATCAGGGATTGAAAGATTGATGAGCACAATTTGTTTCGACAGTGTTTTTTCCCTCAATACAATCTGGATTCAATCACGGTTCCAATGTTCTTCCTCCAATCCTCTTACGATAGTTGGCAGGTAAAATCAAAACGTGAGATTTTCATCTCCGCAATGTTAAATCAAACACGGTTCTCGTACATATTGCTAATGTCATTTAGATCTTGATATCTAGCTCTTCATACAGAGTACTTATTGGGAGTAGGGGATAAATTATAACACTTTCTATACGTGCAGTTAAGGAACGTAATAGCTCCTGCGATAGTTGATCCATCTCACGCATGGAGCTTATGCACCACAGACTTATCTAATTGTTCAAAACCACAAATGGGTGTTTTACAAGGTAATGAACGTCGTTAATCGTTCAAGCAATCTATTCGGCACACCAGTTACTGAGAGTAAAAAGTGAGGTTATGGATTTCGTGTTTTCTTGCAGAGTTTCGTCAAGCTTTGCTTCGTAATTTTAGGCCATTGTTGGGCCATCCGATGTGGGGCATGCACATTGTATCTTGCCTTCATCACACGGAGGAGCTCTACAGCTACTTGTGGAATGGCTTCACAAGGGTCAACAATATGGTATGAAGTTTAGGGATATTGCTCTTCCATAATGCGTTAATACAGTCAAATCATTTCGTGAAAGTTCTCACGCTATTTCAAATCCATGCAGACTGCGTTACAGGCATTCTCAAAATGGTACTTTGGCGGTGGTGTGGTTCAAAATATAGACTGTGCGTACCCATGCAATTATACGTGCAGATGAATTACCAGATAGCATATAAGCCTATCCATTGGAACGCGGATGTGATTCAATATATTTTGTAAAGTTTCCAATGACATATAAACGCTGTTAGTGAAGCAAAAACCAATCAATTGGGCAAAATTAGGAAATGATATACATGATGTACAATGTAGGAGTAGTCCTTCGATCCCCTTTCATTTATAAGCCATTTATCCAACTTCACATTCTTGGCGCCAACGATCGTCATTCTTTAATTCTTTTCGAGGAAATGTAGAAAAAGTAATTGGCATGAAATGAGTACAGTGACGAATATTTCGGCTAGCAATTGAACCGACTCACCCAAAATTGTTTCTGCTCCAAAAAAAAAAATATTGATGTTTGTACCATCCATGGAATTTCTCAATGTTATTACTCGATCAGGAATTTCAAAAATATATAATAAATGGTCGTATCGCATCTCTAGGCCACCGTAGATTAGTTTAGTCGGCTCTTAAGCGCTTTTATTTCCTTTCCCAATGTCTTCCAATATAAAATGTACCTCCATAATTCCTTGGGTTATTGAGTAGAACCAGGCATTACTAAAACTCTCAATGTAGAAAAAAACTTTGCTTCCTACCTGCGTTGGGAGAAGGACACAAGCAATTCCTCTAAGTTTCCGGTGCATGACATCTATTAGGTCATTAAATTAGTTTACGCCCTCATATTGATTACTAATTTGACCTTATCTTAATCTCATGCTCTGAATATTTCTATGTCACGGTGCATGGTTATTTTAGACCCTCGAAAGAGAGCGAAGTATATGTATTGATCTTTTCCAATGTTACTCTATTTTTTCTTCTATAGACTTCTCTCTTTCTTGATTAGACTTGAGCTTTCATTGTACCTAAATAGATTTGCGTTGATCATGTTTCTCCAAGGGGTTCTCTATGATTCTTTACCTTCGAACCATTTATCAATTTTATTCATTTTGCTGTTCCCAGGGACTCTACTTCTGTATCCTCAAAAACAGGTAGCAGCCGTATATTTACACAATTGTGCCCTCTTTTGTCCAGTTTCTTTATGCCTTTTTGCAATGACGTTGTAAAGAGTAGGCTGATCGAAATAACACGTATATACATTTTGATTCCTACCCTCAATCATGTTCCTCAATTTCTAATGGTTTACATAGTCTATCGCCAACTTCACGACTCGATTCATAATCTGTATAGATAGCATCGAAATTCATATGTTAAGGCTCATATTCAATTCCATATAATCATCGTACATGATGAATTTCTGAATCTTAATCCACCCTATTGCGTTCACTCTTTCCATGGCACATACTAAAAAAATATAACTTAACGCATTGATAGATTTTTCTATCAAACATGCCATTATCCCTCACATTCCCTCCTACAAAACATTAAAGGATATTGCACTTAATTACTTTATACTAGGCAAGAATGAGGTACGCAATGAGGCTCGTGTGGCTTACTTGCCAAAACAGTTGAAGAGTGAGCATATGAATGAAGGAGATTATATGGATAGTTTTTTCACAAAGATGAAATATTTGAAGGTGTAGTTCATTTCTACTAATGAAATCTTGCTAGATAGTTCACTTGTGCAGATTGTTCTTAACAATTTTTGAGATTCATATCAAAGTATTTCTTCTAGTCTTTAAAGGATGATGAAAGGAAATCCAGATGCCTTAATATTTGAGGATCAGGTCTTAGTTTTGTTGCAAGAAGATCAGTCCAGGTAGAACATGTGTATTATGTGCAGACCAAGATTTTCTAGCTAGTCAAAAGGGAAAAAGTAATTGCAGCTCATCCATGGCACATACTAAAAAAAATCTAACTTAAAAGTTTTTTCCATCAGCTTGTTTAGCAAGTGTGAATCTCGATCACTTATAATCTCAATGAATATTTCACACCTTGAAGCTATGTTTCGTTGCTAAAACAGAATTCTTCCAACGTGTTGCTTGAGTCCCCACACGTTTTAAAATACTTTAAAGAGACTATCATCTGCTTCATGTAAATTCACCTAACAAGAAGATGGATTGGATGTTAAGAAAAATGGTTTCTAAGCTAGTGAATGCTCCATTCCCTACCAATTTATAAAGAAACCTTCTTCTGTATGTTGGCTGTTGAAGACCAATTGTAGGCATATATGATGCCTCATGTATTGGTAGCAAAAGGTTTGTGGGATATTGTGCAGGGTGTTGAAAAAGTTGCTATTATACATGTAAATACAATTTTTAAATTCTTGTACGTGGTAGCTTTCATGCTACGCGTATTGCAAAGCAACTTTTTGGGAATGATAGAGATACTTAGGCATACACATTGATAGATTTGTCTATCAAACATGCCATTATCCCTCACATTCCCTCCTACAAAACATTAAAGGATCCACTTAACCACTTATACTAGGCAAGAATGAGGTACGCAATGAGGCTCGTGTGGCTTACTTGCCAAAACACTTGAAGAGTAAGCATATGAATGAAGGAGATTATATGGATAGTTTTCTCAAAAAGACCAAATATTTCAAGGTCTAGTTCATTTCTACTAATGAAATCTTGCTAGATAGTTCACTTGTGCAAATTGTTCTTAATAATTTTTGAGATTCATATCAAAGTGTTTCTTCTAGTCTTTGAAGGATGATGAAAAAAATCCAGATGCCTTAATATTTGAGGATTTCGTCTCAGTATTGTTGCAAGAAGATCAGTCCAAATAGAACATGTGTATTATGTGCAGATCAAGATTTTCTAGCTAGTCAAAAGGGAAAAAGTAACTACAGCTTATCTACTAGTAAGAAAAATTGTTCCAATGCTTTACAATTGAAGAAGGAAGACAAAGATGAGAAATAAATAGAAAAGAAAAAGTAATGTTGCAATTACTGCAAGGGAAATGATCATGTCATAAAGAGTTTTCCAAAACTGGCTTCAAAAGAGGCAAAGAAAAAAGAGGTTGGAATGGTTGTAATTGCAAAGGCCTCTACACCTAAAACAGGGTATACTAAGAGTAGGCATTTACTCTTGTATGAATCTATGACATATCTTCTCATGAGTGTGAAGAAATGATGGACGAGGTACAGAGATGAGAGGGTGTTGGAAAAAACATGCTCAACAACAACCCAGGTAACTTCAAAGACACTTGGTATGCTCCCTAAGCTTCCATAATATGCATTCCATTCTTTGGCATCTGCATAGAACCTTGAAATCTCATCAAATATCACATCTTTGCTTACCTTCACCTGTCGTGTGACTGGGTTATAACATTTATATCCCTTTTGCTCAAGGGAGTACCCAATGAAGATACCTTTTTCTACTTTTGGATCAAGCTTCATCCTCAACTCATCTAGAATATGTACATATGCAATACAACCAAAGACTTTCATATGTGATAAGTTTGGCTTTTTACCTGTGAACTTCTCTTCACGTGTAAGTTGATGGACAATAGCAATCGGAGTTCTATTCATGATGTATACAGTAGTGTGCATAACTTCTACCCAATAAAAATGAGGCACATTCTTCTCATCCATCAATGCTCTTGTTATTTCTATAACATGTTTATTTTTGCATTCAGCAATGCCATTCTGTTGTGGTGTGTACTTGCATGAAAACTGATGTTGAATTCCATGACTTTTAAGAAAGTTGTTCAACTCATTTGACATGTATTCACCTCCTCCATCAAAACTCAATGTCTGAATATACTTTCCTGTCTGCTTTTCCACCATAGTCTTAAAATTATGGAAGTGAGTGAACACCTCACTCTTCTCTTTCATGAAATATACCCATAATTTTCGTGTATGATCATCAATGAAAGTGACATAAAACCTGCAACCACCCATAGATGTAGTCTTTGTAGGACCCCAAACATATGTATGTACTATTTCTAGCACATTCTCACCAACATGCTTGTCATGTAGAAATGATGCTCTTGATTCTTTACCGAATTGACATGCTGCACATACCTTTTGCACTTATACAACTTTGAAATTTGGAAGTCCATTGACAATCTCCTTGGACTGCATCAATTTCAGCCTCTGGAAGTTTGCATGTCCAATTTGCTTATGCCAAATCTCTATATCAACAATAATTCCTACCCCTTTTGCAAACATGGATGCATTCATTTTAGGAATTTTCACATTTAAGGTGAACATCCTACCCACTTTGTTTCCTTTGGCAATCAATCATTCGCTCTATTTGTACTCTTCTACATATAACCCATCAGCATTGAACCTAACATTTAATCCGTGGGAAACCATTTTTCCAATAGAAACAACATTCTTTACTATATTTGGAACATGCAACACATCAACAAGATGTTTTACCTTCCCATCCTCCATAGATCATGCTATGTTTCCTGTATACTTGATAGGGTGTGATGTGTCATCACTTGTTTTAACATGTCCAAGAATTGGCAATTTTTGCAAACTACTAAACCATAGTGCACGACTGGTCATGTGATTTGAAGCGCCTGAATCAACATACCAGACATTCCCATTTGATTTTGAAACATTAGAAGACATCGTATTCATCATGTGATGTTGAACCATGAACAACTTGTCAGAATCATCTGCACATATGGATGCATAGTTGTTTTGGTGCCTTCTGTTATTTTGATTCTTCAACTTCCAATCACGTTCAAAATGCCCAGGTTTACCACAATTCTAGCATCCTTTACTGTCATTACAGGAATCATTTATTTGGAAATTTCTATGACCTCGTTGGCTCTCCCTGCCTCGAAACTGTCCTCTATCTCCTGCATGATTTTGATATTGACCTTGGTCTTGGTTACTATTTCTTCTTCCACTTCTGAAGCCTCTACCTCTGCCTCTTCCTTTGCAAGAGTAGAATACCTACTCAGAACTAGGTTTTCCTTGGGAGTTCGAGTCCTCACCAAGATTCTTTTCTTCAATAATCAACATGGACACCAGATCAGCAAAATTCAAAATATTTTCCCTTGTTTGAATAGACATTCTAAACTGCTTATATGCAGCTCCTAAACCACAAACGCATACATCCACCTTAGCATCATCATCTACATTCACACCAATAGATGCAAGTGACCCACATATGCTTTTGATTTTCAACGTGTAGTCACTTATCAACATGCCCTTTTTGCCCAATATATGCAACTCATTCTTGAGTTGCTTTTCGTGCCTTTGTATTGGTCTCATACAATGTGAACAAACTATTCCAAGCCTCTTTTGGAGCCTTGGCATCCTATATGTGCCCAATCATGCTATCATGTATGCTTACAGATAGACAATACATTACCTTTCATGCTCCTTGATTCCATTCCTCATATGCTCTGAACTTGTCCACAATCTGATTCCTCTCTGGTAACTACGAAGTGTTTTTGTTCTCTCCTTTGATGTACTTCCAGTAGCCTTTTCCCATCAAGAGATTCTTCATTCTAAATCTCTAAGCATGGAAGTTGTTCTTGTCCAACTTATCCCTCACAAGCTCACTTCTTCCATCCGTGTTTTCCATTTCTACAGCAATTTACAACACAGAAAAAACACTACAAGCAGTACTTCTACTTGAACATGGTCGCATTACGACGTGACAATTCGATCTTAGAAAAAAACACTTTTTGTGTATCAGTAGTACACAGAATCACTTGAAATTTTGGATCTGGAATATATGAGTGTTTCCAAACAAGAAACAAGTTACAGTTTTGCAAATTGACCTGTTCTTTTTATGGGTCCCACCTTACGGGCTTGAAACAGCAATATGAGGTCATTTGTGAATCACGCTTTCTCCACACCTTCTCGCATACTCTTCACCCTCGGTCTTCTCCACATCTCTCTATGGCCACATTGGCTCTGATAACATGTCACGCGGAAGGAGATAATCACACACACACTCTCTTACAATCAAAGAGGAGCACACACAGAGATTGAGGCAAGGAAGAATGATCTTCTTCTTCTTCTTCTTCTTCTTCTTCTTCTTCTTCTTCTTCTTCTTCTTCTTCTTCTTCTTCTTCTTCTTCTTCTTCTTCTTTTTCTTCTTCTTCTTCTTCTTCTTCTTCTTCTTCTTCTTCTATCAAACTCCAAAAGTGCTATTAAACCTTTAGGAGCTAGTTTGGAAGGTCTAAAAGAAGTTTATGAATAATAAAGAGATTTTGGGGGCATGCATCTTGCTTCAAAAAGTTATAAATTGAGGAGTACAAAGTCAACTTCAACACCAACTTCAAGAGAATCAACATATTTTTAAGATTGTTATTTTTGTTTACATGTAACAAGGAAGGCCCATCATAAAACATTATAGCAATGGAAAGAGAAATAAGAATTAGAAAAGTAACAAGAGAATTATAATTGATTTTGACAAACAAATAGAAAATTTAGCGAAGACCAACTATCAACCATGGAGCTTCAAAATTCCATGCTATCTAATGCCGACAAGCTTATGGTTTTGCTAGGTTTAATCAAACTAATGCAAAACTTATGCAACAACCCTTGAAAATATAAAAGGTTGATATTTATTCTATCACAATTATAAGCATAGTAATGAATTGTGGGAGAATTTAGAGAGTTTATTATTAATCTCAAGGAAATCTATGAGAACGTTTTTAAAAAAGTTGAGGTAAAAAGAAAACTATTAAAATATTGAAAGTAAAATTGCTTGTAGATGCATTAGGATCTATCAGTTATCACGTAGAAGATCATGAATATGAATTTGTTGATGACTTGATTCCATAGACATTCAATGACCTCATAGATGAAGAGAAGTGGAAAACCTTCACCACTTCAATTATCTAAGAGAAAAATTGCCTAATTTTGGATAACCTTTTGGTTTAGATGAATATTGCAAGTGGTTCTCCTAATGAAAATCAAACCCACATCTTTTTATTTAGGAAACCAAAGGTCAAGAGGATAAAAAGGTGATGAAAAAGTTATTGGTTGATGTAGATCCTCTTGCACAACACATGTACTGGCTAGAACAAAGAAATGGATCCTCAACCAAACAATATCGATCCGAGAGATGAGCCGGTGGTATGAGGACCTTCACCATGACATGCACACACACACACACATCTCATGCACATGCACACACATACGCACACACATACAAGCAAGCCTCACTCATGGACAAGATGCGAGCTCCCAAGAAACTAACACTTAATTAGAACACAGAATGAATAGAACAAGAGGAAGTATGAGTGAGGGATTAGTTCAATTTTATAGGTCAATTTGGAAAAGTGACCCTCTTCACACTCTAGTGTCCTGGGCTAAAAATAGATCCTAAGCCCCTATTTGAGGTTTGATTTGAGTGCCAAAAACTATTGTAAAATTTTTGAGGGTTAAGGAATCAGTCCTCAAGGTCAAGGACTCATCGGCTTACATAACCATGGAGAAAATTACAAGAAACTATTATGTAGATATTTCTAGAGAGGTAAGTTTTTACATAGAAATTTGAGGGATATTTTTGGACACTTTGGGGCTTCCATTAGCTTGTTGCATTACTTGAGTACATCCAACATGCTTCTTGCTTTAGTTCTTCACAATCCCCACCATCTTCTCTCTCTTTGACATTCAAAAACTACTTCATTAAGTCTCCATCTCCAACACTTTCCCTGTCTGTAAAGCTTGTTATCTCTAATAGATTATCTACAGGTTGGTTGTTCTTTGGGAAGAAAGTGCATTGAAGCACGTTGCGGTTGACAATTTATTGCAAAACATGATTTTACAACCACTGCAAGTGATATTTCTTGTTCTTCTTTTTTTATGATAGAATGTGTGTACTAGCAGTGCATGGGCAAATAAGAAAGAAAATTTAATGTGCTCATCCTTGTAGAGTGGCCCTATGTATGCATAATTTACCATGCAATTCAAAAGAAATGGTGCAAAAAACAAAAAAAAAGGTTCTAGAGCATGGTGCTCTAGGGCTAGGTGTTGATGAAGCATCTTATTTTAAGGATTAAAAGGATTTCACCTAACTATGCTATGTATCAAAAATGAATATAGAGGTCATGTAATGTGGAAATTTTTTGGGACACAATTTCCCACTATTGTATGTTGATTGTGCCTCTTATTATTCTTCGATAATATAGGTGTGATAGAGATCACAACCAATCATAGTTGAGGTACTTTTTATCCCTCTGATTTTATTAGTTTTCACTAATAAAGTCTTTGGGTTGATTGGCAAGTACGTTAAGAAAATGCTCTAAACTTTACACATTCTAGGAGCTAGATCGGATTTCCTTCAAACAATTTTATACTTTAAAATTGAAATACATGTTACATCCATACTTTAATGGAATCTTTCATAAGAAGTTTAATTGAAATACATGTTGATAATTATAATTATTGCTATCTTTTAAGATTTTTTTGTTATTATTCTTTTTTATGTTTAATTTGTTGATTATTGTGTGCCTTTTTAATTCAAATGTTTCTAGAGTATGGAGAATTTTGCATTTTGTCCTATACGTGTATCATAAAATTGATTATGTATCAATAAGCTGAAATTGTAGGGTTTCTCACAGATGCACACATAATTTGTTATCTATTTACCTTTGGGTTCGAGATATGTAGAATCAATTTTATGAAAAAATTTTAAGGAAACATTACGCAAACATTTCCCTCATACTAAGTTGAGGAACCTTTAAATATTAATTTTCCTTTCCAAAAAGGTTTATTTTGTAAGATTTATTGATATTTTTTTAATTATTTATGCAAAATTGGACATCACTTGTCACATAGGGTGAACAACCCCTTGCATAGAGCTTTGAAATCATGTGCCACATGGCATATGATGGTTGAGTTCCCTTATTGGGAAGGTAGAACGCTTGAGGGATTGTGTATATTACATACGTAGGGAATGTATATTACATATGCAAGGAATGGAGGTTGGGTCATGACAAGGTGGCATGACTAGGAAGGAAGAATCTCTGTGTGTTTTTGGGGAGAAGACGAAGAGGAGCGAGTGAGTTCAAATCCCAACATTTATGGGGAAACAACATAGAGTGATGCCCATGTACATAGAGTACATGGGGGTCAAGGGAGTCCCAACATTGTCTTCTACCAGGATGGACATTTCACCTACATTTTCGGGCAAAAAAATGTTTTTATGGGGAAGGAAATGTCACATAGGGTGTGTGAATACATAGGTTGTGTGAACAACCCCTTGCATAGAGCTTTGAAATCATGTGCCACATGGCATATGATGGTTGAGTTCCCTTATTGGGGAGGTAGATGACTTGAGGGTCTATGCATATTACATACACAGGGAATGGAGGCTACTTCATGGTAGGGTGGTATGACTAGGAAGAATCTCTATGTGTTTTCAAGGAGTAGAGGAAGAGGAGCGAGTGAGCTCATCTCCAAACATTTATGGGGAAACAACACACATAAATGACCATGTGCATAGAGTGCATGGGGTTCACTGGAATCCCAATACTTTCTTCTACCACGATGGACATTTCACCTACATTTTCAAGGACATAAGCTATTTTAAGGGGAAGGAAATGTCACATAGGGTGTGTGAGCACATAGAGAGTGTGAAAAACCCCTTGCATAGAGCTTTGACATCATGTGCCACATGGCATATGATGGTTGAGTTCCCTTATTGGGAAGGTAGAAGTCTCGAGGGACTGTGTATATTACATATGCATGGAATGGAGACTAGGTCACGGCAAGGTAGTATGACCAAGAAGAATCTCTCTATGTTTTTGGGGAGTAGACAAAGACAAGCGAGTGAGTTTAACTCCAAAATTTGGTATCAGAGCCTAGTTGAGGAACTTGGGCAAGATGTAGGTCAAAAGCCTCAATCATGGGCACTTGGGAAGTGTTTGACCATGAGTGAGTCTGACACTAGCCAAGAAGCAAGAAACATGGGCATTTGGGCACCAAAGGGTTGTTGGATAGGTCCAAAATAGGTCCACATGCTAGAATTTTAAGGCTATTGGAGGTTCTCAAATGTGGCAAGGGACCTAAGTTAGATAGAAGGGTCCACAATGAGCATTGAGGACAATGCTCAATCTAAGGGGGGAGGAATGTCACATAACCTTGGCACGAGATGGTTGAACCACACCCTAAGAGGAAGGATTAGGAAGTGGTCCTCAACCATAGCTTTTGGGGCAAGTGGTTGGCCCATTGTACTCTTACCTTGGAGGTTGTGAGGTCAATTCCCAAGCGCTTAACCATGGGTGAGTCTGAAACTTGCTAGGAAAGAAGGCGCATGGGCATTTGAGCACAAGAGGGTGGCTAGATAGGTCCAAAATAGGTCCATGCACTAGAACTTGAGGCTACTCAAGGCACTCAAATGTGGGAAGGGGCCCAAATATATAGAAGGGTGCACACATGAGCATTGAGGAAAATGCTCAATCTAAGGGGGAAGGAATGTCACATGAACCTAGCAGGAGATGGTTGAACCACACTAATGTGTGATTTTAGCATTTGTTTTAAGCAAAAATTAAAAGACTATGAATGCAAAAATATGGTCTAAATGCAACTGGAAAGTAGATTAAATATCTGAAAATTAAGTTGAAAAATATGTCCATGAGCACTAGCAGGCTGATAGCTTTGATTGTGGACACCCCAAGTCTCCTCAATCAAAAACTCCTTAACAAATGAAATATTCACATGTTGCACATAACAACCAAGATCATCACAAGTTGATACAAAGGGAAGGATGCCCACTAGTTGTTTTGTAGCAACCAATGCATACTCAGGTGTTCTTTTTGCATCACCACCACCACAACAAGATTTGATAGCGAGATTAGGAAGGTGTATGGGCGCACATGTTGAACCATTATTGATAAATTTGGATTGCAATGATGAAATATGCTTAGGCCCATAGTGACTTTGGCAGAGAGAACCACTCTCAAAAATTATGGAAAAAGAAAATGTCACTACAAGAAATAGGGGGGCGTAGCGACGCCCCCGAATTGAAAAAAAATGTGTACCATCGCTTATGCGACACTGGTGTCGCATAAGCGACGGTCAATTTTTTTATTTATTTTTTTTAAGCGACAGTCGTCGCATAAGCGATGCTAGCGTCGCTTATGCGACGCTATATTAATAGCGTCGCAAATACCGTCGCTAATGAGCGACGGTATTTGCGACGTTGGCAAACTGAAGAGCGTCGCATATGCGATGCTCTGGAATGTAAAAAAAAAAAAATCGATTTCTCCCGGCACATTTGTGCCGGGATTTGGACGCGAGAGACCAAGAAGAGACCGAGAGAGAGAGAGAGCAAGAGAGAGAGAGAGAGAGAGAGAGAGAGAGAGAGAGATGCATCTACTTGCAAGGTATGCGCACACACACACAGTTACACACATATACATATGCATACACACACACATATACACACATAGACACACACACACATACACATAGACACACACACACATACACACAAATACACACACATATACACACATACACAAATAATGTTGCATACACACATGCACACATAATGCATACACATGCACACACATATACACATACATATACACACACATACACACACACATACACACACATACACACACACATACACACACATATACACACATACACACACATATATGCATACACACACACATAGAGAGACATGCACACACATAAACATACATGCATACATAATGCATATGCATATGCGTACATCCATACATACTTACATGCATACACACACATATGCATACATAATGCATATGCATATGAGTACATACATACATACTTACATGCATACACACACATATGCACACATAGACACATACACACACATAGACACATACACACACATAAACACATACACACACATACACACACATATGCATACATACATGCATACACATACACACACATACACACATACACACACATAAACACATATACACACATACACATACATATGCATACATAATGCATACACACACATACACACACATATGCATACATACATGCATAGACATACACACATACACACACATACACACATACACACATACACACACATACACACACATATGCATACATACATGCATACACATACACACACATATGCATACACATACACACACATAGACACATACACACACATAAACACATACACACACATACACACACATATGCATACATAATGCATACACACACATACACACACATATGCATACATACATGCATACACATACACACATAGACACATACACACACATAGACACATACACACATAAACACATACACACACATATGTATACATACATGCATACACATACACATACACATGCATACACATATGCATACACATACACACACATAGACACATACACACACATAAACACATACACACATATATGAATACATAATGCATACACACACATACACACACATATGCATACATACATGCATACACATACACACATAGACACATACACACACATAGACACATACACACACATAGACACATACACACATAAACACATACACACTCATAGACACACACACATACACATAGACGTGCACACACATACACACACATATACACACACATAGACACATACACACATTATGATGCATTCACACACATACACATGCATACACACATAGACACACATATACACACACACATACGGTACACATACACACACATATATGCATACACACACACATAGAGAGACATACACACACATACACATACATTCATACATGTGCATACATAATGCATATGTATATGCATACATACATACTTACATGCATACATACACATACATAATGCATACACACACATATGCATACATAATGCATACACACACATACACACACCTATGCATACATACATGCATACACATACACACATAGACACATACACACACATAGACACATACACACACATAAACACATACACACTCATAGACGAATAGCGACACATACACATAGACACACACACATATACACAAACACATACACACATAGACACATACACACATAATGATGCATACACACACATACACATGCATACACATACATGCACATAGACACATACATACTTATAGATACACACATAGACACACACACACATACACACACATATACACACACATACACACATAATGATGCATACTACACATGCATACACACATACAGACACATATACACACATACACACACATACATGCATACACACACATAGAGAGACATACACACACATACACATATATGCATACATATGCATACATAATGCATATGCATATGCATACATAATGCATATGCCTATGCATACATACATACTTACATGCATACATAATGCACATGCTTACATACACATACGTAATGCATACACACACATATGCATACATAATGCATACACACACATACACACATATGCATACATAATGCACATGCATAGATACATACACACACATAGACACATACACACATAGACACATACACACACATAAACACATACATACTCATAGACACACACATATACACATAGACACACACACACATACACACATAATGATGCATACTACACATGCATACACACATACACACACATATACACACACATACACACACATATATGCATACACACATATAGAGAGACATACACATACATGCATACATATGCATACATAATGCATATGCATATGCATACATACATACTTACATGCATACATAATGCACATGCTTACATACACATACATAATGCATACACACACATATGCATACATAATGCATACACACACATACACACATATGCATACATAATGCATATGCATATGCATACATACATACTTATATACATACATAATGCACATGATTACATACACATGCATAATGCATACACACACATATGCATACATAATGCATACAAACACATACACACATATGCATACATACATGCATACACATACACACATAGACACATACACACACATAGACACATACACACACATAAACACATACACACTCATAGACGCATAGCGACACATACACATAGACACATACACATACACACACACATATACACACACACACAAACATACACACATAATAATGCATACACACACATACATATGCATACACACACATATGCATACATACATGCATACACATACACACATAGACACATACACACATAGATACATACATACACATAAACACATACACACTCATAGACACACACACATACACATAGACGCGCACACACATACACACACATATACACACACTTACACACATAGACACATACACACATAATGATGCATACACACACATACACATGCATACACACACATATGCATACATACATGCATACACATACACATAGACACATACACACACATAGATACATACATACACATAAACACATACACACTCATAGACACACATACATACACATAGACACACACACACATATACACACACACATAAACACACATAGACACATACACACATAATGATGCATACACACACATACACATGCATACACACATACAAACACATGTACACACACACATACACACATACACACATATATGCATACACACACATATATGCATACACACACATAGAGATACATACTCACACATACACATACATGCATATATATACACACATAATGCATATGCATATGCATACATACATACATACATGCATACATACACATACATAATGCATACACACACATATGCATACATAATGCATACACACATATGCATACATACATGCATACACATACACACATACACACACATAGACACATACACACACATAAACACATACACACTCATAGATACACACACATACACATAGACACACACACATACACACACACATATACACACACACATAGACACATACACACATAATGATGCATACACACACATACATATGCATACACACATACACACACACATACACGCACATACATACACACACACATGCATACATACACATACTTAATGCATACACACATACATATGTACACGTATATATATATTGGTTTCTAATCATTTTGTTTTATATGTTAGGTATTATGGATCCTAGTAGAGAGAGAAAGGTGAAACTCACTCTCATAAAAATTCTTATGAGAGCAAGAGTTCCATCTGATACTCTAGGGGCCATAATGCGTGATTACTCAGAGATGTCTGATGAGGAGTTGGACTATACGATCCAGATCCTTACCCAGCGATCAGACGAGGGCTCTTCTGTGGCTCCACATGCAAGAAGAGAGCTATCTGCTCATAGGTATGTTTTTTTTGTCATAAACTTTTTTAATGATATTATAACACATATTTTTATTTATTTTTATCTATCTATTTTCAGGACACCTATACCACCTCTAGCACGTGATAGCAGAGCAGAGTTGCCTATGAGGACATGCATAGGCACCTTAGGACTAGAGTGCGATATAGAGCAAGAAGAGAACATTGTGTACATAGGGAATGGATTGGAGTTCAAGAGAAGGATGCAGGCACTATGCGACTCTTACCTGCGCTTTATCCACTTACCATGGAAGTAAGTAAAAATTTTACATATAAATTGAAATAAATATCTTATGTTTTATTTACATTATGTTTTTCTTTTGTAGTGAGCATGATGAGAGGGATAAAAAATACGTACTTAGTTCACTTGAGACAGAGTTTGGGAGAGGATGGTCGCTTAAGTGGTGTTTAAAAGAGATGCGGACACTTATGGCTCATCGTCGCGATAATGCACGGTATGCACTGCTTTTATGTATATATATGTGGATATCAGTATGTGTGTTTATGCATGTATGTATGTATATGAGAGAGAGAGAGAGAGAGAAAAGAGTGAGACTAGAGGTATAATCACGCATACACACATATACATCATACATGCACATTTACACACATATACATATACATGCACATTTATACATACACACACGTACATGCACATTTTTACACACACATACACATGGATGCAGTTACACACATATAATGAATACACATAGACACATACACATACTCACATACACGTACACATACTCACATACACATACACATGCATAATCATATGTACACACACATAGACTCATATAATCATATTTACATGCATGTATACATATACACATGCATATATACACACACAACACATGCATATGCACATATAGATACACATACATACACAACACATGCATACGCATAAATAAATAAATAAATCCTATTTCAAAAATCCTAAATTGAAAACACTAATTTTGATATTAGGGTTTTAAAACCCCTAATTTAAAAACTCTAATTCAACCTTTTAGCCATATGTTTGAAGTATATGTACACATTGCATCTATTCCTCCGACGTCCTACTAGAGAGATGTCTCTCCTCCCAACCTTATGCCTCTATATATAGCTACTCGAATCAACGAGGATCATAATATATATAAAGATATATACACATCATGTAGATAGGATACATAAATATAAAATGGAGTACATATATTATGCATCACACATACATGCCTAAATGCACACATAAATATATATATACATACTAACATATTTACATGTACACATTTACACATAGACATATATACATATATACATGTGCACATCACATCTACATGCCTACATGCACACATAAACATATATATACATGCATACATATTTACATGTACATATTTACACATAGACACATATACATATATACATGTACACAATTGTAAACAGTTGCATATATTGCATGAATACATGAATATTTTACATAAATGCATATGCATATATACACATATGCATATTTAACACATGTATACATATATCACACACAGTCAAACACATACATATACATGAAATACATATATATATGCATACTAACATATGTATAAATATAATACACATGAATACACACACATATGCATACATACATGATAAAATTTGCTCCTCGAAGATAAAGCTATATACAAAATAATTAGGCATACCCCCGACCTTCATGTTCTAACTTAGAAGAACATGATTTCATCTCTCTAGTAGGAATCATCGTTATTCAAGTTAATAAAAAAATCTATTATCTGATATCCATTTAGAAGCTTCAAGTTATTGATCGATAACTAGAGTAGAATTTTTTTATCTAATCTGCTCATATGTAACATTTCATTATTGCCATCATTTTGGTAAGACATTAATATAGTCTCATCTTCATTATCCTTATTGATTTCATTTATTTCTTCTATTGTTAAATCTATGTTCTCATGAATCACATCATCTATTGATGGATTAATATCTATTTCTGGTAAGTCCTCTTCCTCATCAGTAGAATCAGCATGTAGAGAATTATCCTCTTCATCAAAAAGATTAGTATCATTATCACGTATAATGATTCTAATTTCTATTTCAAATGTTGATGTATCTGTATCTGATGTTGAATCATCAAGAGGACTTTCGTCGATCTCTCTAACAATAAACTGTTCAAACAATGACCTACCTCTAGGTTGCACATGAATGACTTGCCACCAAGGATGAGCATCTCGGTTTTTATAAAAAAATGCTTGTTCAATATGCCTAGGAAGAATATATGGTTCTTTAGTAGATCGCATTACCTTGGAAGAATCAATTACCCAAAACCCAGATAATTCCTTTCTTAATGTGGAATTACTACCTTTATACTCCGCTCGAAACCAGTCAACCTTCAATATGACCTATCAAAATATATAACAACAAAAACCCATTATTAGGTGCTTTAAAAAATAACTAACTCTATAAAAAAAATATAAACTTTTTTCTACCTGTTTGAATGTACGAAATGAAATTTTGTAGATACCAACAATAGTTCCTACGTAACCAAGTTCGCTATCTATAAGGTTCGTGTCTTTTGAGCTAGAACGTGATAGTTGCTTGAAAGAAGCAACAATACTAGAATCCTCTATTTTACGTAAAGAATCAATGGCTTTGATTCTAATATGCTGTCCAAAAGCCCACATATTAGTGAACATTCGAGCCTGCAAAATAAATTCAATTAGTAAATAGAAACTAACATACATTTATGAAAAAAATAAAATATTATTTTAATAAAATTACCTTTCGTTCACAAGCTATCATTAACTCTCTTTGCTCATCTGAAATTTCTTCATTATTTGCGTTGGCGCATTGCAAACAACTATATAGCCAATCCGTGAAAGAAGATATATCTGTAATCTCATTATTATCGAGATTACGTCTAAATCTTTTGTTTTTTTGCCTTTTACTTCGGAGATTTTGAAGTTCCTCGTACTCGCTAAGGAATGCTTGCATGCATTCGCTATTATATGCTACAAAAGTAGAAACATCATTTTTTTCTTGAAATGTAAATAAGAATGGAACCCCCTTACCTGATAATACCTCATCTACTATTTTTGAAGAAGACTCGTTGGTCCATGCACGTGGAGCTTGTTCATGAACTCTTTCAAGGTACTCACTAACGTAATACATGCACTCTTCAAGCGTCCAACCCTTTGCCATGGATCCTTCTGGTTTCGCTCTTTGTCGCACATAACCTTTTAATACTCCCATAAATCGCTCGACCCAAAACATCCATCGAGTGTTGACAACACCTGCAATCTCTATTTCATCTACAAGATGGACTAATAAATGAACCTGAATATCAAAAAATGAAGTAGGAAGTTCTTTCTCCATCAAACATAGTAGCTCTTTGCATTCACGTTTTTTTTGTGGGATTGAGTTTTTGTCAATCTCTTTGGATGTAATCCAAAGAGATTGACATATCATAAAAACAATTATAAAGAAGTTAATTAAAAAATAAAAGATATCCAATATTCATACATATTAAATATAAAAGTATCATAATTACTTATAAGTGATCCAAGACGATAGATCACATCT
This sequence comes from Ceratopteris richardii, assembly GCA_020310875.1. Lineage (NCBI taxonomy): Eukaryota > Viridiplantae > Streptophyta > Polypodiopsida > Polypodiales > Pteridaceae > Ceratopteris > Ceratopteris richardii. The sequence goes on along the minus strand of CM035442.1, from coordinate 99,379,445 downwards.
CGTACTCCTTTCGTTGTACATCCATCGATAACCAAAGGTAAAATATGTTTCAAAAAGTTATGCCAGTCATGGATCTTTAACCCAAATAAGCTCTTATCATCCATAGTAAACATGTTTTGAAAAGATGCTCCATATCTTGTAGGAGTCTTAATCAATTGAATTCTATTATTGATAGTCTGTATCTCTTTTGTTGTAAGTACCCAAGAAGCAGGTGCATAATTCGTTTCTTGTCGATGTCTATCAAAAACTGGCCATAACTTTGGTTTGTATTTTTGATCTTTCAAATCATTCCTTGATGCTATGGTATCTTTTAGTCCAAGAAGATGTTGCCATAGTGAATAACCAATATTTTTTAATATATGCATAGGATCAAGAAGATGACATACTTTTAACTCTTTCCAATACTCCAAAGAATACCATATTGATATGTTCTCTGCGAGTGCCAATTTTCCTTTACCTTTGTTCACATACTCACTATCTGAATCATCACTGAAGATTTCTGCTTCTAGATCTATCAGAGGTCCATCTGTCCATTTTTTATACCAATCCATAGGCGTCATAGGTTTTGGACACTGACCTATTTCAAGCTTTCCATTAAAATGTATCGCTTCTCTTTTAGATCTTAATGGATGATCATCAGGCAAGAATCATCGATGTCAAAGATAAATATTGTTGTTGAGATTCTTACTATAGATTGATCTCAACCAATCACCACAATATGGACAAGCTTTATAACCCTTAGTAGATATTCCTGCATCATGGAAAATGATAAAAATGTATTTAGATTAAATCATATTTATTTACATGCTTATTGAGTAAAAAAATTACATCAATACCTGAACAAACACCATATCCTAGAAAATCGTGAATAGTCCAAGCCACAATACCACGAACCGTAATATATCTTTCATTGACGCTTTTCGATACATCAATGACATTAATACCTCTCCATAACTCTTGAAGATCGTCAATGAGAGGAGCAAGATATATATTCATATCTTTTACTTGTCTTTTGGCTGGGATTAAAAGTGAAAGCATTAAATGTTCCTTTTTAATGCTAAGATGTGGCAGAAGATTGTAGTTTATTACTACCACTGGCCATGTTGACCATTTACTAGATTTCATGGAGAATGGATTAACCCCATCTAATGCAACTCCTAACTTTAGATTCTGTGGATTTTGTGCAAATTCAGGCCATGTAGGATCAATATGCTAAAAAGCAACACTATCATGAGGAATTCTAATTATTCCATCCGTACTTTTGTGATCATGTCCCCAAGTCAAAAGCTTTGAAAATTCGGGGCTTTGAAACATATGTCTAATCCGTGGAGCCAATGGAAAATGTCTCATTACCTTTTTTGGGATTTTACCTTCTTCGCCCTTATATCAAGGAGATTGACATTTGGGATATGTCAAAGAGTCTACATATTCACCTCTATATAAAATACAATCGTTACGACATGCATGTATACATTGATAATCTATACCAAGATTGTTGATTATCTTCTTCATTTCATCATGTGAGGTAGGAAGAATATTCTGACTTGGTAAAAACTTTTCAGATAATAACCTATAAGTTTATCAAAAAAATATATATTGAAAAAAGTAAATAAATAAATATACATATATATATGCATATAATTTTATATGTGTATGCTTATGTGCATCTTTCAAAATATTCGTGCAAAATTTGATTGTTTTGGATGGCACGATACGATTGTTTGTTTTGGAGGATATGAAGTATGTACCTTCATTGAACGATTTGTCGATTCTATCATATGTTCAGTTTGAAAGTGTGAGAAGTGGGTTTATAATTGCTATTCAAAGAATTTGGCACTGTTTATAGGCCATACGATGGTGACCTGGATGAATCGCATGCACAGAGGTTACTCAAGATAGAGCAACCTGATTATAAGGGACTAGTACCAGCAGGATTCCTGGGGTATGCAGTAAACCTCTTGCATGTCAATGATGAGCATCTGAACTTAAGGATAAAAAGTGAAAATCATGGTGGCTTGAGAGGATCACTTTTATATAGCTTATTCAAAGAACTTCAGGTTTATGACACTGAAGTTTTTTGAACAAGCTGTATAAAAGTGATCCTCTCAAGCCACCATGATTTCCACTTTGTATCCTAAAGTTCAGATGCTCATCATTGACATGCAAGAGGTTTAGTGCATACCTTAGGAATCCTGCTGGCACTAGTCCATTATAATCAGATTGCTCTATCTTGAGTAACCTCTGTGCATGCGATTCATCCAGGTCACGTACCATTGTAAGGCCTATAAACACTGCCAAAATCTTTGAATAGAAATTATAAATCCATTTCTCACACTTTCAAACTGAGCATATGATAGAATCGACAAATCATTCAATGAAGGTACATACTTCATATCCTCCAAAACAAACAATCGTATCCTTACATCCAAACAATCAAATTTTACGCGAATATTTTGAAAGATGCATTAATAGTTTTAAAAGATGCACGGATAAAAGTTTCCATTGAATTTAAGTTCTTGTTCTTACCTTATCTAAAGTAAGAATAAAAACCTGCATGTATTTATATACATATATATTTATGCATATATATATAAATAGATAGAAAATTGAAAATTATACCTTAATAGTGTCGAAACAGATACATTACTCCATCCAAAACGATTTTGAAGGTTGAGAATAAGTAAGCTTGCACTTAGTCGTGTCAAACGGCTTCCTTCATATACATGCTTTAGACATTCCTCTCGAAGATATTTCTCATTTTTAGAAATCTCAATGCTCTCACTATCATTTTGATACCAATCCTCAATAAAATATGCCATGCTATCATCTTCATCATTGTCACACAAATCTTGTACTTTATCGTCTTTTGAATATAGATCTTTCAACTTTGCATATTGCACAGGATTAGTTATTGTGTAGCCTCCTCATGGAAGCTTCTGATAAATGAGGTATTACTGGTAATTGTGAATGCTGTGGAGGAATATCATCAACATCATACGTTGGAATCTACACATATAAATAAAATTCATTAGTATTCCATAAATGAATAAAAAGTAAACTTTAAATAAAAAATTAAGTATATAACTTATTAAATATGGATTTAAAAAAATTAATCTCTCTAGCTAAAAGGTGCTCTTGGAGGTCTACGCCATCCATAATTCACTAATAGTTCATCACCAGCATGTAATGTAGTAATAGCATTGACAACTATGTATCTTGATACATCTCTACTCATGTATGGTGATTCATGACTATTTTCACGCTCCTCAAATGTGCAATTAGTCCTTGAACTATTATGTAATCCTCGACTACTATTTATTAAACCTGCTATATTTCCATGTGTGTAAGGTCTTCCATCAATATATAATCTTTCATTTTCTGCATGTAAAATCCTTCTACTAGTAAGGGATGCTGCATTCAAGCATATTCCATAAGTACTCATGCTTTGAACATAACGTGAAAGTCGATGCCAATCTCCCCATCCATATATAGGACCACAAAATGACATAAGAGTGACTTCAGAGTTCGGAGGCACATACAAATCCTCTACAATAAAGAGACCACGACCAGCATTAGTAATAGTGGATGGAGCAATCATATAGCGATTACCCCAAAAGTTGAAAACCTCTCCATCTAAAGGAAGTGGTCCTCTATTCCATCCTCCATATCTTCTTCTATCATATGTTTGTACTAAAGAATGATCACGAGCTGGCAATGGATAATCTCGAGCCATTTCATTCTCTAAACCAAGAGGTAGAGGATTTCTATGTGAAGAGATGGATAGGTATGTGCTTGAAGATGAAGAGGTGTTGCAAAATCCTTGATCTACACCAACCAAATCAACTCCAGGAGTATTAGAAACCCTATGTACCTTGGAAGATCACTCACAAAAAGATAGATCAAAACAGATAAGTTGGAGTTAGCTCAGAGGTGAAGAACTTGCTATTTTTGGTTCATACACCTGTCCAAGGTTTTGCATAATTCTCTAAGCACAGCAGTAATTAGCTTAATTCCTCTTGGGGAAGTCTAGTTAACTTAAAGATCTAACTTTCAAGAGTAATCTCATCAAAAATAATGAACCACACACTCAGAATGATGTTTAACAACTGATGACATCATCCCGATTTTCACAGGCTGCTACAGTTTGAGACCAGTGAGCACAAAAATGAACATAACTCCAGATTTAAGAATCCAATGATTATGAAAATTTGTATGCTCATACTAGAGAGTAATCCAAATCCAACAAGCTTTAAATCATTGAATTTGGGTAAGTAGAAACTGAGAAATAGTTCTGACAAAATGAGTAAAAAAGTCGGGTACCTGACAGAGAAGTGAAAATGATAGACATGGTTCACTTCAACTGAACATAACTGAAGATTGCAATACCCAAATAAAATAAAAATTTGTGAGCATATAGTAAACTTATAGAGCTAACTTTACCAAGTTAAATCACTGAAAATGATGCACCAAGCTCAGAGAAACAATCTCTGCAATCTAACTAAGAAAACTGAGAGATATGGCGGTGAGTAGTACACTTCACAAGAACATGGAAATATGAACTCAAATGATCATGAAAATGAAAGTATATTGATTGTACAATACAACGGACTTACTGATACATATGTGTGCCTTGTAATCACACCTTGATATGGCATAAAGCTCAGCTCTTGGAGGTCTTCACATAGGTCTCTCTAACCACGACTAAAACTACCATCTATTTATAGTTGAGTTTGGGAGACTAACTTCCCTCAATCACTCTCCAATCAATTAGTGATTGATTTGATTCTCTACCTACCACAAATCATGAATTCGTGGCTCTTTTCCCTTTTTGATCAAGTGGACTCAACCACTTAAGATTCTTTCACTTTTACATTAAGTAAACTCTTCAAAAGTTACAAGAGGTAGTTCACAAGTGAACTTTACATTGTCTTCATTTTAAGGCTTCTTCTATGAATTTTTGGGACTCAAGCCAATACTTAGGCTTGTCATAGACTTGCTCCAACAGCTCCCCCTCAAGCCAAGTATGCTTGAGGTCTTCAATCTTCCAAGATTACCTATAAACCAATCATAGCCTTGAATTTGCAAAGCTTTGTACCATCCAATGCTTTGGTTAGAATATCTGCACATTGTTGATGAGTGGAAACATATGATATTTGAATCTCTTTGCTTAGAAACTTCTCTCGTACATAGTGATAATGAACTTCAATATGTTTAGTTCTTGCATGAAAAATAGGATTATCAGCCAAATGAATAGAACTCATATTGTCACCAAAAATAGTTGGAGTTCCAAACTCCAATCCAAGATCTTTGAACAATGTCTTCATCCACATAGCTTCTTGTGTAGCTATGGCAAGAGCTCTATATTCAGCTTCAGTAGAAGAGAGAGCAACTATGGGTTGCTTCTTGGATGACCATGAAATAAGCTTTGAACCTGCAAAGGTAAGATAACCTGAAGTGCTCCTTCTATCTTCCTTGGAGCCAGCCCAATCTGCATCAGAAAATAGCTTCAAACCTAAATCAGATACATAAGGATAATAAAGTCCTTCATTTATGGTTCCTTTGAGATACTTGAGAATCCTTTGGCAGCATCCATATGTGGTTTCCTTGGTGTGTGCATAAATTGACTTAGCACACTCACACTGTAACATATATCTACTCTTGTCAATGTGGCATAGTTGAGACTACCCACTAGACTTTGATATGATGTGATGTCCTCTATGAGTTCACCTTCATGTGAGCTCAATTTGTGATTGACCTCCATTGGAGTACTTGCAATCTTACAATCTTGCATCTTGAATTTTGCCAACATGTCCTTAATGTACTTTCTTTGAGTGAGAAACAAACCATGATCTTTGTAGACAACTTCCAAACCTAGGAAGTAGGTAAGTGAACCCAAATCACTTATCTTGAACTCTTCTCTCATCTGATCTTTGATCTTCTTCATACCATCTGCATCATTTCCTATCAATATAATATCGTCTACATATACACATAAGTAGATGACCTCAGAATTACTCTTTTTGATAAAGAGTGAAGGATCTGCCTTGCTTGCTTGAAGGCCTTTGTCCTGCAAGAATGAAACAAGCCTGAAATTCCAAGCTCTTGGGGCTTGCTTGAGACCATACAATGCTTTGTTAAGTTTACACACATAATCAGGATAAATTTGATTCTCAAAACCAAGTGGTTGTGCCATATATACCTCTTCTGTTATCCAACCATTCAAGAATGCATTCTTTACATCTAGTTGAAGTATCTTCCAATTCTTGGAAGAGGCAATACTAAGCAAAACCCTAATAGTAGGCATCTTTGCCATAGGAGAGAAGGTCTCCTCATAATCAATTCCCTGAGTTTGTGCAAAGCCTTTTGCTACAAGCCTTGCCTTATACCTGTTAATGGAACCATCAGAATTCTTCTTGAGTTTATAGACCCATCTTGAGCCTATTACCTTCATGGATGAAGTCTTGGGCACCAAATCCCAAGTGTTGTTTTCCTCAAGTGCTTCAATCTCTTCCTTCATTGCATGCTTCCATTCTGATTTTGCTTTGGCCTCTTCAAATGATGATGGCTCCTCTTGGTTTATGTCCTTTGCTATGTAGATAGAATGTTTAGTTACTAATGAGGTGTCAAACCCATACCTTTCTAGTTTTTTCTTTTCCCTCATAGATCTTCTTAGGCCATGATGTGATGATTCTGCCTCATGTCCAAGTTCCTGCAATTTTGCTTTACCTTTAGACTTCCATGCTTTGATCTTTTCCATCTGAGATTCTTCATCATCCTCTGAGGTGTCTTGTTCTTCAATATTTGGTTGTTCTCTACCAAGCTTTGGAAAATCTTCTTCAAGATTATATGGTAAATTGACCTTCCTGCATGAATCTTCATACCATGAATTGTTTTCATCAAAAACTACATCTCTGCTTACCAAGAATCCTTTGTTGGTAGGGTTGTATAACCTGTAGCCCTTTTGATTGTTGTCATATCCAATAAATACACACCTTTCTGCCTTTAGATCCATCTTGCCTCTAACCTGTGAAAGAACATGAGCAAAAGCAATACATCCAAAAATTTTACAATGATCTAAGCTTGGTCTTCTTCCATTCCAAGCCTCATATGGAGTCATCCCATCAAGGGATTTTGAAGGCAACCTGTTAATCAAGTAAGTGGCTGTAGATACAGCCTCAGGCCATAGATAATTAGGCAAATGCTTTTCATTTAACATGGACCTTGCAGCTTAAACAATTGTCCTATTTCTCCTTTCTGCCACTCCATTTTGCTCAGGAGTGTACTGTTGATATATTTAGGTAGTGATGTGTGTGAACACTCTAGGACCGCCGGGGCACTTTTTTCCCTCTTTAGGAGGTTTTTTTCCCTCGGCTTGTATATACGCCTATTGCCCTAATGGGCTACTTATCTTTTGTACATTCTCTAGTAAGACATTCAGTCTTGTGTGTTGTGCTCCAAGATTCTTCTTCTTCCTTGTGTTGTTCGCGTGCTTCCGCAGACGTCTAACTCCAACAGTTGGTATCAGAGCAGGTTGTCGCTTCTTCTAGGGTGCCGTCGACACTCCTCCGTTTGCAGTCTCAGATTTGCATGAAATTTGGTGAGCATACTCAGGGTGTTTCCGAGATCAAAACAGCTTTGCTGTGTGGTGCCGAAATCGTGATCTGAGCTCGTTTCGGACTCCGAACACACTATCGTAGCGCTTGTGCAGGCTATTTCGTCCTTTTGTGCCAAAGGTATATACCAGTTTCTGTTCGCCAGTTTAAGCGTCTCGAAGTCTGCTACAGGTCTAGCAGAACTCGTCTGGGCAGTTCCGTTCAACTTTTTGAGATACAGTTAATTTTCTGCATCAAGGTATTTTAGTCACCGGCCATGGCTGAAAGCAGTGATGTATTCCGTATGTTGGCTGTTGAGGATAAGTTGGATGGTACCAACTACCCATTATGGGCTTATATGATGCGACATGTATTGGTTGCAAAAGGACTATGGAACATTGTGCAGGGTGTTGAAAGAGGTCATGTTACACCTGCGACTACAGGTACTACAAATACAGGTGTTGTACTGGAGCTGATGAAGATGGTGTCGAAGATGATATTGTGCAGATTCATGTTCGTGCTGCTGTTTCTGCTGCACCTACTGCAGAGCAGATTCGTTGGGATGGCAGAGATGCCCAGGCACATGCATTGATAGCTTTGTCTGTCAAACGTGCCATTATTCCTCACATACGCTCTTGCAAAACAGCTAGGGATGCTTGGGATACACTTACCACATTGTACCAAGCTAGGAATGAGGCTCGTGTTGCTTATCTCCGAAAACAGTTGGAGAGTGAGCACATGAATGAAGGTGATTCTATGGACAGTTTCCTAATGAAGATCAAAGATTTGAAGGAACAGTTGATTTCTGCTGATGAGGTTATACCAGATAGCTCACTTGTGCAGACCGTTTTGAATGGTCTTCCTGACTCATATCAGCGTTTTGCTTCTACTCTTCGGTTGATGATGAAAGGCAATCCGAATGCCTTATCATTTGAGGAGTTAGTCTTTGTTCTGTTGCAGGAAGATCAGTCCAGGCAGAACAGGTCCATTATGCGAGTTGCAGATCAAGCTTTCCTGGCTAGTCAGAAGGGCAAAGGAAAATGGAGCTCTTCTACTAGTAAGCAGAAATCTTCAAATGCTGCACATTCAAAGAACCAAGACAAAGATGAGAAAAAATCAGAAAAGCAGAAATTGTTTTGTAAGTACTGTAAAGGCAATGATCATATCATAAAGAACTATCCAAAACTGGCTGCTAAAGAGGCAAAGAAGAAAGAGGCTGGAATGGTTGTTGCAGAGGCCTCTACACCAAAAACTGAGTCTGCAAATCTTGTGCAGGAAGAAGAATGGGCATTTACTACTGTCTGTAGTTTTGACCCATCTTCTCATGATCAGTGCACGTCTGCAGTAGACTCAGATGTTTGGTACTTTGACAGTGGGGCGACCAAACATATTACCTCGCAGCGCAGTTTCTTCTCTTCACTCGAGCCTGCCCCTACAGGGAATACTGTCACATGCGCCAATAACTCCTCTTATCCTGTTATGGGAGTTGGTAAGATCATTCTAACTACTGCTGATGGTAGTTCTTTCACTTTGTCAGATGCTTTATTTGTGCCAAGGATCAAAAAGAATCTGTTATCAGTTTCTACATTAGCCAAGATTGGCTTGGTTGTGAAATTCATTGATGACAGGTGTACAGTCCATGATCTCTCAAATGGCGATGTGATTATTGCTTCTGGCATTTTATGTCGTGGGCTGTATAAGCTCATAGACTATGAAAGATCTGTGAATGATTCGGCATGTGCAGTTCATGATTCTCAGGCTATGTCAGATGCAAAGCTTTGGCATGCACGCTTTGGTCATCTAAATTTTGCTAGTTTGTTACGCCTGCAGAAATCTGAAATGGTGTCCTCTTTGCCCAAACTTGAGGCACTTGGAAAACATGTTTGTGAAGGCTATATTTTGGGCAAAATGCAGCGTTCTTCCTTTCCAAAAGATGGTTCAGTTCGGGCTACGCAGAAATTGCAGCTTGTACATAGTGATGTCTGTGGTCCTATGCATGTTTTTGGTTGTTTGGCATATGCATTAGTGCCTGAACAACATCGCAGAAAATTGGATGATAAGGCAGTAAAATGTATTTTTGTTGGGTACAGTTCTGAAAGTAAAGGCTATCGTCTTTATCATGCACAGACTAAACGCATTCTGGTTAGCCGTGATGCAGGTTTATGCATTGCCCAGGAGTCACGCATTGGAAAGCGGTTAAGCGCATCTTTTGCTACTTGAGTGGTACTCGGCTACTTGGGTTGTTTTATCCCAAGGGGGAATCACTACCGCCAGATTCGCATGCTTTTTCTGACTCAGATTGGGGTTGTTGCTATGACACTCGTGTGTCCACCAGTGGTTTTTGCTTCATGCTTGGTAGCTCATGTATATCTTGGTTGAGCAAGAAGCAGCCTACTGTGGCCACTTCCAGTTGTGAGGCTTAGTATAGGGCAGCTTTCACAGCGACTGTTGAGTGTGTGTGGCTCAGACGCCTTATGGCTGATTTGGGTGTTGGCCAGTCTTCTGCCACCACCATCTTCACTGACAGTCAGAGCGCATTGGCAGTTGCGAGGAACCCTGTGTTCCATGCTCGCACTAAGCACATTGAGGTGCATTATCACTATGTCAGGGAGAGGTTCTCTGCTGGGGAGATCAGCTTGGCATATGTGCCCACGCAGGAGAACATTGCAGACCTTTTCACGAAGGCTCTGCCTAGGGAGAAGTTTGAAGCTTTCCGCAAAGCTTTGGGCTTACTTCCTTTTGTGGAGTGATTTCCACATAGCTTGGCACTTCCTTATACATGAGTGCCAGCTCCTTGTTCACCGCATCACTCCCAGGGGGGATTTGTTGATATATTTAGGTAGTGATGTGTGTGAACACTCTAGGACCGCCAGGGCACTTTTTTCCCTCTTTAGAAGGTTTTTTTCCCCCGGCTTGTATATACGCCTATTGCCCTAATGGGCTACTTATCTTTTGTACATTCTCTAGTAATACATTCAGTCTTGTGTGTTGTGCTCCAAGCTTCTTCTTCTTCCTTGTGTTGTTCGCGTGCTTCCGCAGACGTCTAACTCCAACATGTACCTTGTAGTTACCTCTCTTTTGATTCCTCTTTCTTGAAGAAAAGAATCAAACTCATGGGAGAAGTATTCTCCCCCTCCATCTAACCTTAGCCTTTTTAGTGATATACCTGTTTGATTCTCCACAAGAGCCAAATATCTTTTGAAACATGAAAAAAATTCATCTTTGTGTTTCATAAAGAATAGGATAGTCCATCTGTTGCAATCATCAATAAAGGAGACATAATACCTTGATCCAGATATTGAAGCTTCCTTGCTAGGTCCCCATACATCTGTATGAACCAACTCCAAGAGATCTCCATGCATATAACCTTTCTTCATGAATGGTAACCTGTGAGACTTTCCAAATTGACATGCACTACACTTATAAATCATATGTTGTTTTGACAAGTTAGGAAGTCCAAGTACACTTTAGTCCCTGCAAATTTGCTTTAATGACCTTTCACCAATATGTGCTAACCTTTTGTGCCATACTTCCAATTCTGTGAGTGTCTGACTACCATAACTAAAGAGAGCAATGTTTCTATTGTCTTGTAATTCAAATGTGAACAATCTACCTGCCTTTTCACCTTTTGCAATTCTTCTGAATCCTTGGCTTGGATCTTCAACAAATGCTCCTGCTTTTGTGAACCTGACTTGCAACCCTTTCTCTACTATCTGCCCAACACTTATCAAATTCTTTGTAATGGTAGGGACATAGAGTACCTTACTGAGTAGGTTGATGTTTCCATCAGGTGCTTTGACATTGCCTATTTTCTCCAAAGGATGTCTTGTGTCATCTCCTGTTTGTACCTCATGCTTATTCCTTGGATCTTCTAAATCTGATAGGAGTGCCACATTTCCTGCCACATGATTTGAACAACCTGAATCTATGTAGAAAGCATGCTCATCAGATTTACCTTGTGGCATAGCCATGTTCATGATCAATAATGAATCCTCTTTGTTTGAGTCTTCTGTGTAGTTATTGAAGCCTCTCCTCCCTTTGTAGCCTCCTTGATAGTTTGAATGATTGTAGTTGTTGTAGTTGCCATGATAATTGTTGAACCTTCCTCTTGAGTAGCCATAACTTCCTCTATTGTATCCTCTTCCTCTTTGATTCCTGGAATTCCTAAAGCAATTTTCAGTTGTATGATTAGTTAATCCACAAATAGAACATGAGTTGGAGTCTTGGGATCTCCCCCTGCCTTGTCTACCTCCTCTTCCTCTACCTCTGTCATGTCTTCCTCTACCTGCATAGTTAACTTGATATGTACCTACTTGATCATCCACTTTCTTTGCCTTTCCTTTTTTATCTTTGGACTTGCTTTTATCAGTGTATAAAGCTGAAGATTGATTACCTTTAGAGCTTTCTCCATTTTTGATAAGCTTTGCCTCTTGAGTAAGTAGTTGTCCAATGAGTGTATTGAAATCAGGTACATGCATGTCCATGTACAAATCCATAGCTGTGGTGAATGCTTCCCACTTGTCATCTGCCTTCAAGCCATTGATGACCTGCCTTACAATTTGCTCTTCATCTATTACCTCTCCAATGCTTCCCAACTTATCCGCTATGTCCTTGAGCTTTGTGACAAAATCAGTCACATTTTGTTTGGGAGCCTTCTTGAGAGTTGTGAAATCCAGCCATAGTTGATGCTTCCTAGCTTTGGTACTTGAAGAGAAGAAGGCTTCAAGTGCATCCCACACTTCTTGATATGTCTTACAACTTCTAATGTGAGGCAAAAAAAAATCTGAGATAGAGTTGAGGAGATAAGACCTTGCAAGTGCATCCTTGGAGCACCATGTGCTCAATCTTTCTTGCTCTTCTTGTGTTGGTTGACTTTTGTTCCTGAAACTTGGCATAACTTCATCTCTAGCCACATAACCATATAAACTTCTACCTTGGAGATAAGCTTCCATTCTTAATGACCAAGCTGAGTAGTTACCTCTGTCCAATTTGTCAATTGATGAAGGAAATCCATATGCCATGTTGTCCAACCTTGCTCTGATACCATGTGAAGAGATGGATAGGTATGTGCTTGAAGATGAAGAGGTGTTGCAAAATCCTTGATCTACACCAGCCAAATGAACTCCAAGAGTATGTGGTGGGCCCTTTTAGCTTGTCAATGGATGTATTAGACACCCTATGTACCTTGGAAGATCACTCACAAAAAGATAGATCAAAACAGATAAGTTGGAGTTAGCTCAGAGGTGAAGAACTTGCTATTTTTGGTTCATACACCTGTCCAATATTTTGCATAATTCTCTGAGCACCGCAGCAATTAGCTTAATTCCTCTTGGGGAAGTCTAGTTAACTTAAAGGTCTAACTTTCAAGAGTAATCTCATCAAAAATAACAAACCACACACTGAGAATGATGTTTAACCACTAATGACATCATCCCGATTTTCACGGGCTGCTAGAGTTTGAGACCAGTGAGCAAAAAAATGAACATAACTCCAGATTTAAGAGTCCAATGATTATGAAAATTTGTATGCTTATACTAGAGAGTAATTTAAATCTAAAATCTTTAAACCATTGAATTTGGGTAAGTACACACTGACAAACAGCTCTGACAAAATGAGTAAAAAAGTCGGGTACCTGACAGAGAAGTGAAAATGACGGACATGGTTGACTTCAACGGACCATAACTGACGATTGCAATACCCAAATGAAATTAAAATTTGTGAGCATATAGTAGACTTATAGAGCTAACTTTACCAAGTTAAATCACTGAAAATGATGCACCAAGCTTAGAGAAACAATCTCTGCAATCTGACTGAAAAAACTGAGAGATATGGCAGTGAGTAGTACACTTCACAAGAACATGGAAATATGAACTCAAATGATCATGAAAATGAAAGTATATTGCTTGTACAATACAATGGACTTACTGATACATATGTGTGCCTTGTAATCACACCTTGATATGGCATAAAGCTCAGCTCTTGGAGGTCTTCACATAGGTCTCTCTAACCACAACTAAAACTACCATCTATTTATAGTTGACACTCTCCAATCAATTAGTGATTGATTTGATTCTTTACCTACCACAAATCACGAATTCGTGGCTCTTCTTTCCCTTTTTGATCAAGTGGACTCAACCACTTAAGATTCTTTCACTTTTACATTAAGTAAACTCTTCAAACGTTACAAGAGGTAGTTCACAAGTGAACTTTACATTGTCTTCATTTTAAGGCTTCTTCTATGACTTTTTGGGACTCAAGCCAATACTTAGGCTTGTCATAGACTTGCTCCAACATTCTAGAAACCTCTACTTGTAATTGATGAACAGCAAGTCCATGACGTGTACGAGGTATATTAACATTATGAGAAAAAATATCATCATCATCATCATCGAGCAAGTATTCCTGTATATCAACAATACTTTGATTTTATATATGGTTTTTAAATAAAATAATGACATTAATATATATAAAAAATACATACCCAAGCATTATCATGTTGACTAGGTGATGGTGCATGCTCAAAAGTACCATACTCTGCCTCATGTTCAATACATTCCAATCGTGGTCTTCGATACGTGCCATAACAAAAGTTACAGCAACATATAATATGCTCTTCATAGTAAAATTCATCATAATTCCTATCAGAGGACATATGCGAAGTCGTTGCATGGCTAGGAGGTGGTGGAGTACCCTCTGATTGATCAGAATCTACACATAATATGAAACAAAAAAAAATATAAGTTATGTATCCATCAAATATATTTAAAAATAAATGTTTGATATACTTACAGTATAAAGTCGTTGCACGATGAGGAGATGGTGGTGGAGTTCCATCTGATTGATCAAAATCTACAAATAATGGTATTTGATATTAATAATCTGATTATCTACATACACAAAAAATTCACATATATATATTCACACATACACACATATTCACATATACACATATATTCACATATACACTACACATTATTGTGGGATAAATGCATGTATTTTGTATGAATGAGTGTATATGCATGCATGTGTGTGTACATATATATGTGGATATCTATATGTGTGTTTATGTTATATGTATGTTTATGTGTATATGTATACATATATATATGCATATATGTTTGCATGTATATGTGTATGTGGATATGTGTATGTGTATGTGTGTGTATATATGTGTATGTATTCTGATTTTTTTTTCTGTTTGAGATTAAATTAACAGGAGATATTGTATGGTCGAAAAAAATAAGAGGCGAGCTAACATACCACCTGAGTCGTGGTAGTTTTTTCGTAGACAGCTACGTCTTCAGGAGTCATTTCCTCAGTAGAAGGTACACAAATTAATAGTTTATATTTATAGTGGAGTCGGGCCACACATTGCACCTAGGCCAAATGGGCCATAATGGTTTTGTAGCTACATTTGTAAGTATATGTGTTATTGTGAGTATATTTTTTATTTTAGTTAAAATGCAAGTAACTAATGTTTTTTATTTGTTTCATTGTAGCGGAAGGATTATGGCCGATATCCTACGAAAGATGAGATCGAGTATGCTACACATTTTGGATATCGGTGTTTGAGCGAGTATATGCAAGATCATCCTGATGCCTTTGTGAGTATTTTTAAATTTTATATAATTATTTTATTTTTATGAATGATTTAATTATTTTATTTATTTATGTTTGTTATATGTAATACAGGAGTATTATGGAGAGACAAATATGGATGAGGTGGAGAGACAGACACAGGAGGGAGGATCTCGATCATCACAGGGTGATCATGACGATGAGGATGAGGAAGATCAGGATGATCATGATATTGCTGATGATGATGATGGTCATGATGATGATGATGGTCATGATGATGATGATTAGGATTTTAGTTGATTATGACATTGGATTATATGTATTTACATTGATATATATATATATATATATATATATATTTATCTATATATGTTTCATTTCAGTTATGTTTTGAATTGTGTGTATGGTATTAAGTAATGAAGAGTTTTGTTCTATTGATTGTTATTATTGTTTATATTAAGCATGTGCTTTAATACTTTAATTATATAATTCATTCATATGTGTGTACTTAAGTGTATATGTATGTAGTGTATATGTATGTATGTGCATGTGTAAGTGTGTGTATATGTATGTATGTGCATGTGCATGTGTAAGTGTATATGTGTGTATGAGTATGTGCATGTGCATGTGTATGTGTGTGTATATGTATGTGCATGTATATGTGTAACTCTATGTGTATATGTGTGTATGTGCATGTGTGTGTGCATGTGTATATGTGTTTTAATACTTTAATTATATAATTCATTCATATGTGTGTACCTAAGTGTATATGTATGTGTGTGTATATGTATGTATGTGCATGTGTATGTGTGTGTATATATATGTATGTGCATGTGCATGTATAAGTGTATATGTGTGTATGAGTATGTGCATGTGCATGTGTATGTGTGTGTATATGTATATGCATGTATATGTATAACTCTATGTGTATATGTGTGTATGTGCATGTATATGTGTATATGTAGGTATGTGCATGTGTGTGTGCATGTGTATATGTGGATGCATGTGTATGTGGATGCATTTCCATTTGCATCCATGTGCATGCATTTGAATGTGCATGCATGTGGATGTGCATATACATGTATTTGCATATATGTTAATGAAGGCCTATTCAGGAAAAATGGGAATTACACAAGATTTTGAGACAATTCTTTGTGTCCTTATGTTTTAGTTTTTGACTCATTCACACACCACAACATGTTATTATCTCTTGATTGGAGTATATTAAACTGACACTTTAACATTAAGGATAATTTTATTATAAATGGGGTATCAAGGTTGGGCTCAAAACATAAGAAATTAACATAATAAGTAATATAAATGGGACTTGAATAATTCCCAAATTTCCTGAATGTAAATCTTTTTATGTGGTTGAAAAAATGTTTGTGCATATGCATGTGTATATGTGTGTATCTCTAAGTGTATGTGCACATGTATATGTGTGTATATATGTGTGTGTATGTGCATGTGTATATGTGTATATGTGTGAAAGTGCATCTTCATCATGTATAAGTGTATAAGTGCATATCAATAAGTGTGAGTATGCTATCTAATGAAAATAACACAATTCAAATGATATACAAAGAATAGAAATTGTACTTACAATAGTTATCCATACATTTTGCTTGGTTAGCTTCGGTGACAATCGAGATTATCCCTCCTCTGTCTGTCTCTCCACCTCATCCATATCTGCCTCTCCATAATACTCTTGTATTACATATAACAAACATAAATAAGTAAAACAATTCAAAACATCCATAAAAATAAAACAATTATATGAAATTTAATAATACTCACAAATGCATCCGGATGATCTCGCAAATAATCACTCAAATGCCAATATCAAAAATGTGTAGCATAGTCAATCTCATGTTTCACTGGATATTGACCATAATCTTTTTGTTGCATGAAAACAAATAAAAAAGATTAGTCTCTTGCATTTTAAATAAAATAAAAATTATGCCTACAATAACACATATACTTGTAGCTACAAAACCATGATTACCCATTTGGCCTAAGTGAGATGTGTGGCCCAACTCGATTCTCTTCTTTGCAACAGCTTGTTTATTAAAATAGAAAAGAAATACATAAATTAAATGTACAAAATTAATAAAACATATGAGAATTATAAATATAAACTATTAATTTGTATACCTTCTGCTGAGGAAATGACTCTTGAAGATGTAGCTATCTACAAAAAAACTACCACGTCTCAGGTGGTATGTTAGGTCTCCTCATATTTTTTTCCACCATACAATATCTCCTGTTAATTTAATCTAAAATAGAAAAAAAGAATCAGAATACATAAACATACATACACACATATAGCATGCGCATACACATATACATACACTTACACATACATACATACACATATACATACATACATACACATATACATACATACATACACATACATACATACATACTAAATACATCCACACATACACATGTATGTATGCATATGTGTGTGTATTCATGTGTATTATATGTACACATGTGTTAGTATGCACATATGTGTATTTCATGTATATGTATGTGTGTGCATGTGTGTGATATATGTATACATGTGTTAGTATGCTTACGTATATGTATGCATATGCATTTGTGTAATATATGCAAGTGTGTTTATAATTGTGTATGAATGTATAAGTACACATGTGTGCATGTATGCATGTATATTTGACATGTATATATGTATATGTGTAAATGTGTAATGTAAATATGTATGCATGTATATGTATACATGTGTGTTTCCTGTATATACATATATATAACATAATATATATATATATATATATATATATATATATATATATATATATATATATATATATATATATATATATATATATATATATATATATATATATATATATATATATATATATATATGTGTGTGTGTGTGTGTGTGTGTGTGTGTGTGTGTGTGTGCAATAGTATATATACATATACATATATATATATATATATATATATATATATATATATATATATATATATATATATATATATATATATATATATATATATATATATATATATATATATATATATATATATATATATATATGTGTGTGTGTGTGTGTGTGTGTGTATGCTGTTATAAATATATATGTATGTATGTATGTATGTATGTATATATAGTGTATGTATGTATATATATGTGTGTGAAGGTAAATTTATGTGTACAGTTATGTGTCTGCTGGTCTGTGCATGTCTGAGTATATACATCTATATAACTATGTGTGTGTAAGTATATACAAATGTTTGTCGGCAGGTATACATGTGACCTGATGTGCATATATGCATATGTATATGTGTGTGTATATGTATGTATATGTGTATGCATGTGTATGTGTGTATGCATGTGTATGTGTATATGCATATGTGTATGTGTTTGTATATGCATGTATATATATATATATATATATATGTATGTATATGTAAGTGTGTATATGTGTGTGTATGTGTATGTATGTGTATATGCAAAGGTGTGTATTTGTGTATATGTGTTGTGGGTCTGTATGTGTGTGTATGCATGTAAGTATGTATGTATGCATATGCATGTGCATTACGTATGCATATGCATGCACATTATGTATGCATGTGTGTGTATGCGTGTGTATGCATGTAAGTGTGTATGTATGCATATGCATATGCATTATGTATGTGTATGCATTATGTATGTGTATGCATTATGTATGCGTATGCATTATGTATGCATATGTACGCATATGTGTCTATATGTGTGTATGCACATATGTGTATGTATATGTATGTCTGTGTATGTGTGTGTGTACACATGTATGTGAGTGTATGCATATGTGTGTGTGTATGTATGTATGTGTAACAGTACACACACACACACACATATATACACACACACACACACACACACACACACATATATATATATATATATATATATATATATATATATATATATATATATATATATATATATATATATATATATATATATATGTATGTATGTATGTATGTATGTATGTATGTATGTATGTATGTATGTATGTATGTATGTATGTATGTATGTATGTATGTATGTATGTATGTATGTATGTATGTATGTATGTATGTATGTATGTATGTATGTATATATATATATATATATATATATATATATATATATATATATATATATATATATATATATGTGTGTGTGTGTGTGTGTGTGTGTGTGTGTGTGTATAATATATATATATATACACAGAGAATATATACATATATATATATATATATTATATTTTGTTTTATTTATATATATTTATATATTTACAATATAAATATGTGTGTGTGTCTATGTGTGTATATACATGTGTATGTGTATATATGTGTGTGTATGAAAAAATTCGTCGTCTCTTATGCGATGCTTTGTCGAGTAAGCATCGCATAAGCGATGAAACTCGTTGTTATTTTCAATGGGGGGCATCGCTACGCCTCCCCGTTTCTAGTAGTGAGGCATCGTGGCATGCCCCACTATGTATGGATGGATAAGGATGCATTTGATAGCCCCACTATCAAGTTACATCTTGTGGATTCTATATATGAGTTTGTGATGTATGAGAAGATGAGTAGTGCATTATGGATGAGACTACATGACGTTTTTGGGACTGAGATGACTCATGTGAGGCATAGATTTTGTCTACAGCTTGGAAGTTGGCACTATGGCCATGATGTTCATACTCGATGATGCTACTTTAGGCCATCCACATATGCCAAGAATCATAGTGGAAAATAGACAATGTAGTTAGTGATCATATGGTATTATAATAGCAAATCAAGATGAAAAATGAATGTGTAGTAAATACTCCAACTTGGATTATGTGCATTCAAAGAAAACAAGAGCATTCAAGTACCAATCAAAGATCTAATCAATCTCTCACATAAATCTATGCAATAGGCAAATTAAGCCATATCCAAGTGGCATAAAACAAAATATGACCACAACGGCGCTATACATGCACTAACAAAGCCAGTGTCTCAAATCAATGATGAAATAACATTAACTAAAACAAGTACCACAATGCTATCATGCGTGTCAAAACCTAATATAACATGCTCTACTATCTTATGGATGAGCATCTATCATAGATCATACATAGTCAATGCTCCTCAAGTTCTAAACTAAGAGCTTGCATACTAATAATTCTCTCTCACAAAAGTTCCAATTGAAAATGGACCTCCAAAAAAAACTTTTCTTTGATTTAAATGTTTAGTTGAAACAAATGTCAAACTTCTCTAACAATCTAAGTAGCATGTCTTATTAAAAAAAAAAATCTAGTGTTGCATTCAAGGCCGAATCATATAGAGGTACATTCTCATTTTATAAGAGAGAAACAAATGCTAGAAGGTGTCAATGTGGAGAAAATGATTAAGGAGGAGAAATTTCTTGACACATTTACTAGAGCATTAGATTGAGTAAAGCTTCAAGGAGTCAACATATGCATTAGAATGATGGATCTACATTAAGAATTGAGATTGTTGAAGATAAACTCTTAACCATAGGAAAATGACTAAAATATGGGTTGAAAAATTGAACCAATCGATTGAAGGCCTGCAAGTTCATGAAGTTAGTTTGGAAGATCCACCAAAGAATCAAATTATCACCAACCATTGATGCAACCAAAAAGTGTACCTATATTTATGAGTGTTTGGTTTCCCAGATTGTAAGAAGAATATATCTCTAAATGAAGACTTTTAAAACTCATATGTAGGATTTCTTGACCATTAGGAGTGTGTATCTCATAGTTGGCACGTGTAATATACTCTAGAAAGAAATCCCCTCGCTTAAACACATCTTCTATTAGCTTACTTCTCATGTTTATGTGCTCATATCTCTATGTGTGTAGGTAGAGTATAGCTTAACTATGTTTGGCTTGAGTTCAAATTTTCTACTTTTATTGTGGTAATTTCCTTTTGAATCAATCCTTTTATAATCCTCACATAGTATCTCAAATTGGGTTTTGATCTTTTATTTAATCCCTACATAGCTTTTGAGAAAGAGTTCAATTATTGAGGATATATAACTTTGCACCTGGACTAAGAGTTTTGACTATAGGTGATATATATTGAAGTGGATGGTTCTCTTTTATCGAAAATCCAATTGTAATTCTATGAAGTATTTATGGTAGACTTTGCATCTACTTTAGGCATCCAAAATCTCAAGGTTTTATCATGCTTGAGCTCTAAGAAAAGTGCAAAACAAAGAGCAAATATCTGCATAGGGTGATTTTAGCATCCCCCTCATATGTTGATATATTTATGTAGTGATGTGTGTGAACACACTAGGACTGTCGGGGCACTTTTTTCCTGGTTTAGGAGGTTTTTCCCCTGGCTTGTATGTACGCCTCTTTCCCTAACGGATTACTTATCTTTGTACATTCTAGTGGTAATACATTTAGTGCTCCAAGCTTCTCGTTCTTCCTTATGTTGTTCGCATGCTTCCGCATACGTCTAACTCCAACAATTGGTATCAGAGCATGTCAGCACTTCATCTAGGGCATCGTTGACACTCACAGACTCCGAATGAAATTTAGTATGCATACTCAGGGTGATTAGGAGATCAAAATTGCTTCACTTTGTGGTGCCGAAATCGCGATCTGAGCTCGTTTCAGCCTTTGAACACATTGTCACAGCACTTATGCAGGCTATTTCATCTTTTTGTGCCAAAGATATATACCAGTTTTGGTTTGCCAATATAAGCATCTCAAATTCTTCTACAACTCTAATAAAACTCTTTTGGGTAGTTCTGTTCAACTTTTTCAGATACAATCATTTTTTGCATCAAGATATTTTAGTCAGTGGCCATGGCTAAAAGCAGTGATGTATTTCATATGTTGGCTGTTGAGGATAAGTTGGATGGTACCAATTATCTGTTGTGGGCTTATATGATGCATCATGTATTCGTTGCAAAAGGACTGTGGAATATTATGCAGGGTGTTGAAAGATGTCCTATTACACCTGCGAATACAGGTACTACAAATACAGGTACTGCAAATATAGGTACTGTAAATACAGGTACTGCAAATATAGGTACTTCAAATATAGACACGAAGTTGATGTAGATGGCGTCAACGATGGTGATATTCTACAGATTCCTGTTCATGCTGCTATTCCTATTGCAACTACTATAGAGCAATTTTTTTGGGATGGAAGAGATGCTTAGGCACATGCATTGATAGCTTTGTCTGAGAAATGTGCCATTATTCCTCACACATTCGCTCTCACAGAATAGCTAAGGATGCTTGGGATACACTTACCACATTGTAACAGGTTAGGAATGAGGCTCGTGTTGCTTACCTCCAAAAAGAGTTGGAGAGTGAGCCCATGAATGAAGGTGATTCTATGGACAATTCTCAAGATCAAGCATTTGAAGGAACAACTGATTTTTGCTGATGAAGTCCTTCCTAACAATTCACTTGTGCAGACTATTCTGAATGGTCTCCTCGATTCATACCAGAGTTTTGCTTCTACTCTTCATTTGATGATGAAAGCAAATCCAAATTCCTTTACATTTGAAGAGTTAGCTTCTGTTCTATTGCAGGAAGATCAGTCTAGGTAGAACAGATCTATTATGCATGTTGTAGATCAAGCTTTCCTGGCTAGTCAGATGGGAAAAGGTAAATGGAGCTCATCTACTAGTAAGTAGAAATCTGCAAATGCTGCACATTCGAAGAAGGAAGACAAAGATGAGAAGAAATCAGAAAAGCAAAAATTGTTTTGCAAATATTGTAAAGCAAATGATCATGTCATTAAGAGCTGTCCGAAATCGGATGCTAAAGAGGCGAAGAAAAAGCAGGTTGGAATGGTTGTTGTAGAGGCCTCTACACCGAAAATAGAGTCTGCTAATCTTGTTCAGAATGAACAATGGGTGTTTACTGTTGTTTGCAGTTTTGACCCATCTTCTCATGAGCAGTGTATGTATGCAGTAGACTCAGATGTTTGGTACTTTGATAATGGGGCGACCAAACATATTACCTCATAGTGCAGTTTCTTCTCTTCACTCGAGCCTGCCCCTATAGGGAATACTATCACATGCACCAACAACTCCTCTTATCCTGTCATGGGATTCGGTAAGATCATTGTGACTACTGCTGATGGTACTTCTTTCACTTTGTCAGATGCTTTATTTATGATAGGGATCAAGAAGAATCTGTTATCAGTTTCAGCATTAGCCAAGATTGGTTTGGTTGTGAAATTTATTGATGACGGATGTATAGTTCATGATCTATCAAATGGTGATGTTATTATTGCTTCTAGAATTCTATGTCTTGGCTTGTATAAGCTCATAGACTATGAAAGATCTATGAATGATTCAGCATGTGTAGTACATGATTCTCAGGCTATGTCAGATGCAAAGCTTTGGCATGCACGATTTGGTCATCTAAATTTTGCTAGTTTGTTGCGCCTGTAGAAACCACTAGTGGACACATGAGTGTCATAGCAACAAGCCCAGTCAAAGTCAGAAAAAGCATGCCAATATGTTGGTAGTGATCCTCCATTGGGATAGAGCAATCCAAGTTTTTGGGTGCCATTCAAGTAGCAAATATGCTTAACTGCTTGCCAATGCTTCACACATTGGCAATGCATAAACCTGCTCATCTAGGAGACAACAAACTCAATATGAGACCGAGTTATGCATAAGTAAATCAAGCATCCAACATCTTGCTAATAGAGAACAATGTCAAATGTATCTCTTGCATTATAAAGACTCAACCATAAACTTGTTTCCACAGGAGTGGCAATAGTTATGCAATCTTCAAGGCCAAAATGCTACAATAATATGTCAAAATATATTTTTTGACATAGAGCTATTCCACCATCAACTTGCATAAATTGAATTCCCAAACAATGATGCAAATGCCCCAAATTTGACATCTCAAAGAGGCATGAAAATCAGCCTTAAAGTCAGTAATTTGCTTCTCATGAGGACTAGTGAGGAGCATGTCATCAACATAGAGAACAATGATCAGAAGCACACCATTCTCATGCTTAATATGTAAGGTGCTCTCAGTTGGATTATTCTCAAAACCATGTGCAATCAAGTAGGCATGTATCTTTTCATACCAAGCACATGTTGCTTGCTTCAAACCAAATTATGCATTTTTCAGCATGCACACTTTTTTTTTCATGCCCTTTCTGTACAAAATCATGGGGTTGAAATAGATATACTTCTTCATGTAAGTCCCCATCCAAAAATGTAGTTCTAATGTCCAGCTAATGTACATTCAGATCATGATGAGCTTCAAATGCATAAGTGCTATGAACAGTGGTCGTTCAGCATGTGGGTTCAAAGGTCTCATCAAAATCAATGCCTTTCTCTTGAGCATAACCTTTTGCAACAAGCCTAGCCTTATACCTATCAATTGTTCCATCAGGCTGAATCGTATCTCGTGGACCCATTTAGTGCTAATGGTCTTTTTACCTGGAGGCAAATCACATAGAGACCAAGTACCATTCTTCATAATAGCATCATGTTTTGATTGCATAACAACTATTCAATTTTTTTTAATTTTGTGCTTCATCAAAAGAAATAGGCTCATTCTCATCACAAAGACTAGATGCACCATTGCATAGAAATTTGATGCAAAACAAACACTATGAGAGTTTGAACAAGTACGATATGATAGAGATGCAACTAATTTGCTATCTTGTAAAGTTTGGACCAACCATTTGGGCATAGTTTTTGCCTCCTCTATTTCATCCCTCTCATCAACAAGTGCATCATGTGAATTTGCATCATAAATGGAATGATTTGCATCATCATGTGAAACTTGTAAAGGCTGAGAAATCACCTCATCTCAACCAACACTTGATTGTCCACCTATAAAAAGAGGAAGGAAAGTGTCATACACATCTTTGGAGCTAACTAATGTCTTCTTAGTACACAAAAGTAATGGTGGTAAAGCCTGACTTTTGACCATACATCTCACCATCTCCATGAGAGACATGTTCCTTCTTTCAACAACTCCATTCTATTGAGATGTGTACAACATTTCACATTTATTCTTTATCTCATGTTCAACCATAAATGCACTAAAATCAGAAGACATGCATTCCTCCCCTTGACCATAATGGAGGGTGCCCCATTTTACATGCTGATAGATTTTCAGCCAAAACCAAAAAATCTTTGAGTGAAGAAGTTGCAATTTCTGTGTATCTCGTAATGAACCATCTTTTGGGAAGGAGGAACCCTAAATTTTGCCCAAAATATAGCCTTCACAAACATGTTTACAAGATGCCTCAAGTTTGGGTAGAGAGGACACCATTTCAGATTTCTACAGGCATAACAAACTAGCAAAATTTAGATAACCAAAGCATGCATGCCAAAGCTTTGCATCTGAGATAGCTTGAGAATCTTGAACTACACATGTTGAATCATTCATAGATTTTGCATACTCTATGAACTTATACAACCCATGACATAAAATGCCAGAAGCAATAATAGCATCACCATTTGATAGATCATGAACTGTACATCTGTCATTAACAAATTTGATAACCAAGTTGATCTTGGCTAATGCGAAAATTGACAATAGATTTTTCTTGATCATTAGCACAAACAAGAATTTGACAATGTCAAAGAACCACCATCAATAGTAGTCAGAATGATCTTACCAACTCCCATTACAGGATAAGAGGAGTTGCTAGCGCACGTGATAGTATTCCCTTTAGAGGTAGGCTCAAGCGAACTAAAGAAACTGCACTACAAGGTAATACATTTGGTTTCCCCACTATCAAAGTACCAATCACCTAAGTCTAATGTAGACATATACTATTCATGAGAAGATGAGTCATAGTTGCAAAGAGTAGTAGCTGCGCATTCTTCATTATGCACAAGATTTATAGACTCTATTTTAGGGGTAGAGGCACCAATCCAGCCTCTTTCTTATTGACCTCTTTTACAACCAATTTTAGACAAATCTGTGTGACATGATCATTTCCTTTATAGATTTGCAAAATTGTTTCTACTTTTCTATTTTCTTCTCTTCTTTGTCTTCCCTTTTTGACTATGCAAAATTAGCAGATTTTTGTTTACTAATGGATGAGTTCCATTTACCCTTTCATTTCTTATTAGCTAAGAAAGCTTGATCTACAACATGCATAATGGACTTATGTTACCTGAACTGATCTTTTTACAACAAAAGAAAGACTAACTCGTCAAATATTGAGGTCATCATCAATCAAACAGTAGATGCAAAACTCTTATATGAATTAGGAAGATCATTAAGAACGGTATGCAAAAGTGAACTATGTGACAAGACTTCAGTTGCATAAATCAATTGCTCTTTCAAATCTTTGATCTTTGTCAAAAAATTATCCATGTAGCAAACTTTGAGGCACTTATACTCGTGAATTGAAACCTATATATATGTTTATCACAAAAGGACAAAATTGCATGCACAAGCACTACGATAGTGCTTTCAGAGATTGAAACAAGCTCATATCAAAATTTCAACACCCTGAGTATGCTAAAAAATTTTCATGCAATTCTAATACTGTGACTAGAGGGGTCCAAGTGAATGTGCAAAGATAAGCAATCCCTTAGGGTTATAGGCATATATACTACAAGCCAGTGAAAGAAAAACTTCTAAAGAGGGAAAAAAGTGTCCCAATGGTCCAAATGTGTTCACACACATCATTATCAAAATATATCAATAAAAGGGGTACAACATTAGATGAGAAAGGAAATAACATGCAAAAAAGATTAAGAAGAAAACCCAAAAATAGAAGCAACCACAATAGAAAAACAGAAGAAGAAGCTAGGATAAGGGGGGAGAAGTAATAATGCAACATAATAATTGTAGCAGTGATGTAAATTCATAATGGCAATTAGATTTTATCCATTAAGGACGACAAAGTAATATATTTAGTACAACGTTTGTGTTAATGTAACTTAATAATCAGGAAATACAACTCATATTTGTGGCTGTCTCTATGGAGAATATTCCTTTGATGTACAAAAGTGTGTGAGAGTTCTTTCTGGGATGTTTTCAGGGAGATTTTGGCCATTTTTGGGAAGTAATGAATAACATTTTGTGTATGGGTTTCCTTCAGTTTGGATGTATGTATGCTTTACTGGGTGCTTCCTCTACTACAAGGTTATCTTCTTTTGTTCTTGGGGTCATTTATAACAAAGCTTTAAGCATCTCTCTCTCTCTCTCTCTCTCTCTCTCTCTCTCTCTCTCTCTCTCTCTCTCTCTCTCTCTCTCTCTCTCTCTCCTAGGAAGGTAAGCACTAGCTTGCCATAGACCATGGTTGATATACTACCCCAATAAATTTCTAATGTGATTGATATCGATACAACCAATCTCGCCCTAAGATGGAATCTTCAATCAAGTCTTCATCAGTACACACTAGGAAAGGGGCATCCATAAACACATCTTGTAGGTGAGTGGGTGATTTTGCTTCTCCTATGCACTTGTTTTGTGTCCCTCTTGCTCCCACAATATAGGCTTTTATTAGTATTATCTCTCCCTGAAACTTCTCTACAATGGACCTCATAGTGTTAAATGTAGCCTCAAAACTAAGAGTAGATCAGATGGATTCTTGTAATTATATTTTCAAACAAAACCTACCGAGGGTTTATGCATCTTTTTGCCTCCTAGCTTTTGCTTCTACCCATTTGGTTGGCTAATGAGTGGACACCATGATGTATTCTATGTGTGATCCGCTACCAAGTGGATTAATGGGTCCAATGAAATCAATGCCCCATTTAGAGAATGCCCGACTTCCTATCATTGGTATGAGAGGCATACAACTTTTCTAAATGGGTACTTGTTTTCTTGACATACTCAACATCATTTGATGTATTCCTCTGTATTTGTGTGGATTATTGGCCACCATAATCCAGAAAATAATATAATCTTGGTTGTTCTTGTAGGAGCAAAATGCCTTCCTGCCTCTCTAGTGTGTGACACTTGTAATATGGGTATGTACTCCAATCCTTGAATGCACATGTGTAGAAATTATATTCTTCTCTTTTATACAATTTTCCTCTTAATGTTTTGTAGTATTGGCTACGCTCATTGAGTCCTTTCCATATGTACTCCCCTTTTGTAGAATGTCAAAAATTTGTTTAATCTACTCAAGTGGAGGGGTATTCTGATACAAGGTCGCATGTTCCACTATCTAAACAAGATTACATCTTGCACAATTCTTGAGGTGATAATGAACATCTTTCTCCTTTGTAGGACAATAGAATCATTCTCTTTTTAAAAGATTCTATAGTGTACATATCCAAGAGTGATGATGACCTAAAAGGCTTGTGTAGGATTTTCTAACCAACTCCAACTTTTCACATCATCCACATAACATAGTAATAATACACCTAAAATATCTTGGTAATAGAGAATTCTTGTAATGATATCATATTTTGTAGTTTTGTGTATTGAATTCACTGATCTTTCAATGATTTCATGATGCAATCCATGCAAAATCAATGGCATTATTTGCTTTGTCCACTTGGGGACTACTTCCTAGTTAAACAAGTAAGCATTGGATAGATCATCAACAAAGACCATAGGTGGCTTACCATTGCTTATGTGGGATAACTGATCTACTAAAACACACGCATTTCATTTCATCACTACTAATAGTAGGGACCAACACACTAATCGTCTAGTAGCACATGGTTTATTCACTAGTCACAACAGTGCTTGATGGTCCACAAAGAATTTGAATTTGTTGACCAAAAGATAATGATAAAATTTATTGACAACAGAAAACATCCCTAATCCTTTGTGTTCTATAGTTGTGTAGTTCCTTTTTGTAGTATTCAATTGCATGCTAGCATAAGTGATTGGGAAATCCATATTGCCTTTTGGTGCAAGTTGTGTAAGAATACATCTTATGGCATACTTCGATGCATCCACATGAACATGGAGTGGTCGATTCCAGTCAATTGCCTTGAGGATGAAAGCTATTCTCAACATTTTCTTGAGTTCTAGGAATAATATCCGTCCACTAAAAGTCTCTTCTCTTTCATGAAATAGACCCACACTTTTCGTGTATGGTCATCAATGAAAGTAACATAAAACTTGCAACCGCCCATAGATATGGTCTTTGCAGGATCCCAAACATATGTATGTACTATTTCTAGCACATTCTCACTAACATGCTTGTCATGCGGAAACGACGATCTTGACTGTTTACCAAATTGGCATGCTGCACATACCTTTTGCATTTCTGCAACTTTGAAATTTGGTAATCCTTTGGCAATCTCCTTTGACTGCATCAATTTCAGCCTTTGCAGATTTGCATGTCCAATTCGTTTGTGCCAAATCTCTATATCAGCAATAACACCTGCACCTTTTGCAAACATGGCTTCATTCATTTCAGGAATTTTCACATTTAAGGTGAACATCCTACCCACTTTGTTTCCTTTGGCAATCAATCGACCATCCTTTTTGTACTCTTCTACATATAACCCATTAGCATTGAACCTGACTTGTAATTCGTGGTCAACCCTTTGTTCAACAGAAACCAGATTCTTTGTTATGTTTGGAACATGCAGCGCATCAACAAGATGTTTTACCTCCATCCTCCATAGACAATGCTATGTTTCTTGTATGCTCGATAGGATGTGATGTATCATTACCTGTTTCAACATATCCAGGAATTGGCAATTTTTGCAAACTACTAAACCATTTTGCATGACTAGTCATGTGATTTGAAGCACCTGAATCAACATACTAGACATTACCATTCGATTTTGCATTATCATCAGACGCCGTATTCATCATATGATGTTGAACCATGAACAACTTCTCAGAATCATCTGCACTTGTGGATGCATAGTTGTTTTGTTCCCTTCTGTTATTTTGATTCTTCAACGTGCAATCACGTTTAAAGTGTCCAGGTTTACCAAAATTCTAGCATCCTTTACTGTCATTAATTGAATCATTTCTTTGGAAATTTATGCGACCTCTTTGGATCCCCTTGCCTCAAAATTATCGTCTTCCTCCTGTATGATTTTGTTGTTGCCCTTGGTCTTGGTTATTGTGTCCTCTTCCGCTTCCAAAGCCTCTGCCTCTTCCTCTTCCAGAGTAGAATACCTGCTCAAAACTGGTTTTTCCTTGGGAGTTTGAATCCTCACCAAGATTGTTTTCTTCAATAATCAGCATAGATACCAGATCAGCAAAATTTGGAATATTTTCCCTGGTCTGTATAGAAGTTTTGAACTGCTTATATGCAGCTCCTAAACAAGGAAGGCATACTTCCACCTTATCATCATCATCTACATCCACTCCAATAGATGCAAGTGACTCACATATGCTTTTGATTTTCAAGGTGTAGTCACTTACTGACATGCTCTTCCTCTCCAATGTATGCAGCTCGTTCTTGAGCTGCAATTTTTGTGCCTTTGTATTGGTCTCATACAATGTGACCAAATTGTTCCAAGCCTCTTTTGGAGTCTTGGCATCTTGTATGTGTCCAATCATGCTATCTTGTATGCTAATAGATAGCATGTTGCCGAACACAGGGCAAGTTAGAGTTTCTGAAATTGACCTTGTTTTTCTGTGGGCCCCACCTTGCGGGCTCGAAACGAAGCTCAGATGGCTCCGAAACTTCAATCTGACAAAAACAAGTGATCCTAAAGGGATAACTCTCAAAAATATTTTGAGGTCTTCTACCTTCATGCTAATTTTCGTAGCAAACAGAGGTCGTTTGTGAATCTCATTTTCTCCATGCCTTGTTGCGTAGTCTTCACTGTCGCCTTCTCCATGAGCTCTCTACAGCCATGCTGGCTGTGATACCATGTCACGAGGAAGGAGATAAGGAAGAGATCTCACACACACACTCTCACTCTCAAGGACAAGCACACACACAGATTGAGGCAAGGAAGAATGATCTTCTTCTCTTCTTCTATTACATAAAAAGGAATGTACAAGAATGACCTAAAACAAGAATACAACAAGTGCAATATATAATGACCAATACATAAGGAAAAACCTAATGTCCACGAATGAGTGAGCTGGCAAGGAACAAATGTGCCATCACTCTCAGTAGATAAATCTAATAAAGCTCAATGAAGTATCCCTGACATATACCGGTGTGACCACTATACATGTCAGAGAAACAAAAAACTAATATGTGTCACCCTGGATCATCACATGTTGAGCTTGATATCTCAACATTGGTTATATCCAAAAAATCCATCAAGGAAGTTGTAAACTTCCTTGCTAACAATGCATTCAAAAAGATGATCAATAATACGGAGATGGTAGCTATCTCTGGCAATACTAGCATTCATCTTTTTAAGGTTTATGCACACATAGTATTTCCCATTCTTCTTTGGGACCACAATGATGGGTGACACCCATTCTATATGCTCTATTTCACAAATGAACAAGTGATAAGAACCCTTTTGAGGGATCTTGTTATGATCCTATGCAAAAAATATTTGGATCTACTCCCTTGAGATCAAATTATGCCCATGCAAAGACATCTCAATAGCATCTCAATAATTTTAGCAAGTCTCTTTCTTCACTTATTGTCACATCATTGCCTATGAAAGTGCACCATTCTTTCCCTTCTTCAATAGTCACAAAAAAATTATTTGTCTACTCTTGTTATCATACAATTCTCATATAGTTGCTTAATTCTTAAGCATCATTATGGCACTTGGTATTTCTTAAAGCATTCAGTTGTCATGAGTACTTTTGAGTCATTTTTCACTTCTTTTGGTTCCTTATCTTGATTTTTTACTTCCTTCTTGGGCTTACTTTTCTCTTTTTCATCTTGTGGTAAGATATCATCACATCCTTATAGTCAAAACATAGGAAAATCTTCCTCTTGAACTTCTATTTGTGGAGAGACTAAAGCTCCTATGTGTTCTAAGAAGGCTTAATCTGTGTTAGGGGGGGTTTCCATGCCCATTGAACTGCATTTTGAGATTGATCCAAAGTAAGAATGATTCATGGATGTCTCTGTGGATTTTTCTAGGAAACCATGAAAATATCATATCCTTCTAAGTCACAAATATTCAATCATATGTTGCTCTTTGATGGATGTGTCAAACGCTGCCAAGATTTGCATCCAATTGTAAGGTTCAAATTATTCATCATTAATCCTAGGCATGTGAGCATGAACTGGCCCAAACATGGGCACCCTCTTTTTTGTCCTTTCTTATGATGACCTTGGACAACCATAAATTAATATTGTCATTTTGCATCCACAAGGGATCATCCAAACGCACACCATGCATTCATTCACTCTTCGTTCTTGTGAAAAGTGTTCTATTGTGGTGGAGCAATATCCAAAAAAGAAAAATATTTTAGGTTTATCTTTGTGGTCACACCTAAGTTTTTCAAGTAACGAAATTAGATCCACAATCTTAGAGCACTTTGAATTGGCACATGAAAGGCCTTCCTAAGATCATTTCATAGTTCCTATTCTTTCCAAACTAACAAATAGCTAGTGTGTGGTCAAATTTTATTCATGTTGAGAGCACTATTCCTTCCAATAGTTTGAGAGAATGCTCTATGTGAACACTTGCTAATTGTAACTTTATTTGCATGGGTCTTAGGTAGTGTGGTCCATTTCTCTTGAATCTCTTTTGTAGTAATGGAAACTCCTTCTCTCGAGTCTAGTATGTCTTTGGTTGTGTAATCATTGTAGAATATGGAAAAACAAGTGTTTCCCTCATCCCCTTCACCATATTCCCTCAATTCTCTCTAATGGAATTTATTTTACACAAGAGCTAGCTTGCGTGGAAGCAATATCTATGTTGGCTTCTTCATGTGGCTTCACTCATTGGCCTAGTTTATCTCAAAGATGTGGTTTCACGTTCAAAAGTTCATCTAAAATGAGAGTGCATCAAACATTTATCTTTTTAAGTTTTCTTATAGATGATGGCTTTGACTCACTACCTTTCATGAATCTTCTTCTTACTTCTTGAACTCTCTTGTATTTTGATTTGGCTTCATACTCTCTGATGTAGTTAAGAAGAGTGTGGAGACTCATGATGTCTTCCTCATGAATGCTAAAGTTTTGATTATCATCGTAACAAGATCCCTCAAAAGGGTTCTCATCACTTGTTCCCACAACTTGATCTTTCTTTTGCCTTGTTTCATGAATTCTCTCAGAGTTCTTGAGTCCAAGGCTCATAGATATCAAGTATCGTCTTTTCTATCTCTACCTCCATTTTTGGTGCTCTAGGTATATTAGTTTCTTTCAAAGAACTACTTTGATCTTGAGGTGGATCCTTATGTGACATTTTATGTGTGAACTCATATAACCAATGTTCTAGGAACTTGTTATTTGGTACCAGAATGGGCAGATGTTCTAACATACCTTGAGTGAATTATACCATCTTCATGCACAAGGCTAACCTTTACTAGGGTTCTTCTAGTATAGCACTTCTCGTGGTCCTCTAATCAAGGTTTAGTGGATAATCTCACTTGATAGGCTTTTAGTAATATTATATGGGATATATTAGAACCAATCTTGCATATTGCTTTGTTTGCATCCATTGGCTTTGTCTGCAATTGATCTCACTTGCACATATGATGTTTTATGATTACAGAGAGATTCATTAAGCAATTATTTTTCTCTTGTTCTTGCTAGAAGTTTTCCTTTAGGTCAACCATTCTTTGTTTTCACTTCTTTTTAAGCATCTCTTTTCTTCATTTTCATGCATGTGCTCTCTTTTTACTTGGGCTCTCACTCTTCTCAATTGCGTTTTCTGCTATTGTTGGGTTTTGTTCCTCTTTATTCTCATTGTATGGGCTGAATACTTTGATATCTATTTGGAATTCTCTACGTTGAACTTAGACTCTAGTCAGTGCATGATTCAAAACTAAGGTATCATAGCCCGCATAGGCTATTCCTACTATCTCTATGATGTTTATTTGAGTGCTCTTCCCTTTGTTAGGATTTTTAAGGAAATCCTTGAACATATGCTCTTTCATATAATCTAGACAAAATCCATACTTAGTTCTAGTACTAGAGTGGCAATTCAAAGGATGAGGACAATAACAAATAAAGTGATCCCCATTACATCTACCACAAGAACTTTTGTAGATGGCACTCTATCCTACCTCACAGGAGTCCTAATTGTGGTGTACCACACATGAGTAGTTTTCATCCTATCCTTGATTCCAACAAGGATCCTAACCATAGTGTCATGCATCATAAGAGGAATAATAGCCAAGTTATGGCTATTCTCCTCTAGGATACTCATAAGTAGATTTTTCCACTTTTGGAGGTGGTCTCGAAGATATAGGCACTATGTCTCTTTCCTTGTTATCTTCTAGGTTGGTATATTTCACAATAATAACAAGGGGACTATTGTCATAGGAATGATGGGTTATGATCTTGTTGACCCATTTGTGGCTTACGTGGCCGATAATATTTTTTATGATTCTAATCTCTTGGTGGCTCACGAGGTGCATTGGATACAACCTTTGTTGATATGTAGGAGGTTGTCTCATGTATTGTTGATTGCGATGATAGTCAATCATGGTATGATTTGTGAGCTTCTAGCAACATTGGAAGTATTGTGCTCTATTCTATTGATTGGGGGTGGTTGCACTATACCAAAAGTGCAATTTTCTATCAGACAATCTCCTCCACATTGATAACATCTTTTCAACGGTGACACACTTTGATGTGCACCTTGGTATGCTCAATTGCTCGATGGCTATTGAGTTCTCAATATCTTAGCTACCATATTGGAAAGTTCATCAATAGAGGGTAGGTGCAACCCATTACTAGAAGAAGAGTCTAATTTGGTTTGTACTTGAGGAAGCTTAAAATATTTTGCTAGATTGTCTTCCAAATCTATGCGCTCTTTCAGACATGCATAGAGAGTTGTCAAATACTTTACATAGACAAATGCCCATAGTTCATTGCTAAACAAACCATTCAAGAAGAGGGAAATCTTATTTCTTGGGAAGGAAACTCCCTAGAAGGACATCTATGGACATGTTGCTTGAATCTTCAAGAAATTAGCATTATAGTTTCATAATTCTGCTCAAAGTGATGGATCAAAGAAGCCGTATCATGTTTGATTCCTTTCTTTGAAAAATCATTGATAAATAAATAATTTAGAATATGTTCAATATCTCTAGATGTTTTCTATCTAGTGGTTCTAACCAAAACAATGTTGTTCCTACCAATGTGAGTTAAAATTGTGTGTTGTGCTCCAAGCTTCTTCTTCTTCCTTGTGTTATTTACATGCTTTCATAGACCTCAAACTCCAATAATTAGTATCAAAGTAGGTCGCCGCTTCATCTAGGGCATCATCAACACCCGTCCAGTCACAGTCTTAGAATTGCATGAAAATTGGTGAACATTCTTAAGGCAATTAGGAATTCGAAAAAGCTTAGCTATGTGGTGCCAATATTTCAATCTGACCTCATTTTGGCCTCTAAATGCACTATCACAGTGCATGTGCATACAATTTTGTGCTTTTGTGCCAAACATATATACAGGTTTTGGTTTGCCACTACAAGTGCCTTGAAGTTTGCTATAGGTTAACAGAGTTGGATAGGGTACTTTTCAACTTTTTGAGATACAATCATTTTTCTACATCAAGGTATTTTAGACTTATCTTTTAATTTGTGTCCATTACTCATAATCTTTGCCTCATGTGTGAACAATTGTCCCATGAGTGCGTTGAAATCAAGAACTTGCATGTCCATGTAGAGGTCCATAGCTATGGTGAAGGGTTCCCATTTTTCATCAGCCTTGAACCATTTATTACTTGCCTTACTATT
Source organism: Ceratopteris richardii (assembly GCA_020310875.1). Taxonomy (NCBI): domain Eukaryota; kingdom Viridiplantae; phylum Streptophyta; class Polypodiopsida; order Polypodiales; family Pteridaceae; genus Ceratopteris; species Ceratopteris richardii. The sequence continues at coordinate 99,343,528 of CM035442.1, read as the reverse complement.
TGTTCTTCATCAATGACTTCTCCAATGCTTCCAAGTTTGTGTGCAAGTTCCTTCATCTTGGTGAAAAAATCAGTCACACTCTGCTTGGGCATCTTTTTAAGTGTTGTGAACTCCATCCATTACTGATTCTTCCTAGCCTTGGTGCTTGATGAGAAGAATGCTTCAAGAGCATTCCATGTTTCTTATGAAGTTTTGCAATTCATAATATGTGGAAGTAGAAAATCAGAGATAGAGTTAAGAATGTATGGCCTTGATAAGGCATCCTTTGAGCACCATGCATTCAATCTTTCTTGTTCCTCTTGTGTTGGTTGGCCCTTGCTTCTAAGGATTGGCATCATCTCATCTCCATATATGTAACCATCGAGATCCCTTCCTTGAAGGTAAGCCTCCATTCTGAGTGACCATGCTAAATAATTGCCTCGATCTAGTTTGTCAATGGATGAGGGGAATCCATCACCCATGATGCTTAGTTGCTCTCATACCGATGTGAAGAGGTGATGGAAAGTATGCAGAGATGAGTGGTGTTTGAAACAAACTTGATCTACACCAGCCAATATAACTATAGGGATGCTTGATATACTTCTTTAGCTTCCTAAATATGCAAAAAGAATCATCAAGCCATTTGGAACATCATTTTGAAATGTTTTCATAAAAAAAGATGACTTCCACTTTGCAAGGATTCAAGAAACCTTCTATTTGGGTAAGAGAAGGTCACATAAATATGTTCAGAGCTCACAACCTCATATAAATTGACCACAAAGCATTTGCACACATCTAATTGAAGTGTATAGCTAACTAAAGCAAGTTATTTGATGAATTTAGATGCACCATACAAAGAGAAATAAATCTAAGAAGTCTGTGGGGTCAATCTGGCTTTTTAGGAGCAAGGTGATGAGAAGACACAGTTAGCTTCAATCATAGATATCCTGAGATCTACCAAACCAATGATGACAAAACTTTATATGTAGGTATTGTATACTCTTATCTAATCAAGACAAGTAAAAGTATAGCGATTGGATACTTGCACACAGAGAGATTGATTATAGAAGTTCACTATGTATATGAGTATATTGTAGTAGCACAAGGAGAAAGAATTGCTCAAAGTAATGATAAAAAATGTGTATGATATTGAACACATGATACATGGGAAGTGTAGAGGACTACTTATTCATGAAATCAGCACAATTTATGGTCAATAATGTAGGTCATTATCTTAGGAATAGGCGTGATATCCCACGACTAAGAAGAGGGTATATTTATACATGATTTTCAAATTTGAAATTGGTGATTCATCCACCTAAAAGGTGATCTAAATTTAAGGATGATTTAATCTTGATTCCACATAACTAAGCTTAGATCTAGCTCCCTCTTATCATGAGATTCCATCTCGTTTTACTTTTATAACTAACCAATGTAAGTACAAGGTTTACTCTTGGAATTTCCACAAGAATGTGTTCTCATGACCATTACTAAATGGAATGACTTATGAGAGTAGTCTATAAAGCTTAGTAAAGATCTTAGGCTTTCTATTTGGACCAACATGTTTCATGTGTAAATAGGAAATTGATGGGAACTAGTGTAGATTACACTTTATCTCTATGGAGTTTGTAGAGAAGCAAAGAACTCCATATATGATCAAAATGTGGAACCTATTGGGATGCGGTGAGTACCTTTGCTTGCCCATAGTTAAGCCCCACTTTAGTAGCATTATCAAAATGCTAACTTCATACAAGGCTCAACAGGGGAGACAAAAGATGCCAAGATTCATTGCCACAAACTTTTAAGGGGAAATGGTAGCAATGTATCTAATAGTAGAGTTTATTCAAAAGGCATTGTATATCAAGCAAGGAGAAAATATTGTCAGCAAGATATATGTGCCCCCCCTTAGAAAATATCAAGAATCTCAAAACTTTTAACAACATGAATAGCCACTAGTTGAGCTTGGCCTAATATTGTTACATCAACATGTTTTTTATCGGATCCATGATGAATAAAAAACTCCACACAAATGCATTCGGCATAACCTAATCTATGCAATAAGATTTGATAAAATAGTTGACATTGTAGCATGGATATTTGACCATATTGAATCATTCAACGAACGATGGATTAAAAAGATAATATTGTTTGGTGCACCACTCTAAAAACATCATCCGTATTACACTCTCTAGAGGTTGTAATTTTGCACCTGTTCTCATCACAAGAACATTATGATCTCAAATGGCACTACCTAGTAGACACAACTTAGTTGCCATCCCATCTGAGCAAGAACCATGAAAGAAGATGAAGGTTGAAGTGGGAGGAATATCTTAATTTACAAGGCTATTTAAGTCAAGAAGCTAGGGAGATCCATGTTGCTTTAACAAAGAAGAAGACTCACCCCTAGAAGAAGAAGATTTGGAACTCACTCATAGAAGAGCATCAGAGGGATCTATTGAGGAGGTAGCACAAGGGCTCCACTTCAAGATATCTTCCCCAAATCCAAAACCATTTGATACACCAAGAACATCTCTTGTAAGTTTAAGAAATAATGGATATGTGCACAAGAAGAAGGGATGACAAGAACCATAAGCTATCTTTCTCTCACAATACAAGCTATTCAAATGGAAACAATGAGAATGGGAACGATATGATTAGTTATGAATACTGATGAGGCCATGGCTCACATACATCACTCTCAAGAAGATGCTTTAGATAATGCTTCATTTACCCAATCGATCACATGGAGAGAGAAAGAAGCAAACTAATTAGATGAATGTAGTCAACCTTTGTAAGATAAATTTTCAATCCTATCATGGAAGCATCATACCAAAGTACCCCACACATCACACCATTAGAGAAGAAACCTATAAGTAGGTTAGTTGTTGAGGGACCAACCGCCACCAAAGTGGTTGAAGAAGAGGAAACTTATAATTCATAGGTAACCCTCTTGGAAGTGAGGGTAGAGTAGCAATGCATTTCGAAAATGTTGAAGAAGAAATGGAGAGGTATTCACAATTGGAAATACCAATAACTCTTCCTAAACCCCAATTTGTAGATATTGTGGATTTATATGCTTGTATAAGACCAATCAATGGAAGTATATGGAGTAAGCTTTGCCCAATCTTGATCATCCCAACACAAGAGTAAATCATATGAGAAGCAATCTAACAAAACTCACCCATCACTATGGAAATTTCATCCACCTCTACAACCATCACCACAACACATGTAATAGAATTATCCACCATGTCACTTATTAGAGCCTCTACGACCATAAAAAGACAAACCACTACACAAGTGGGAGAAGAGACATCAACAGCCCATGTAGGAATACTCTTTAGAGGTTTGGCAAATTTAAATATGTTTGTGGGTGTCCATCCAGTTATAGGGGAAATCACTCACATGCTAGACTATATGAATGAAGCTCTATTAAATGTTGAAACTAGTAAAGAACAAAAAAAGCACATTGAGGTTTTACAAATAGATGTAATAATATTAAAGACTTCCCAAACTATAAAAATGAATTATACACATAAATTGTGGCAAGTAGATGTGGAGAAAGATGAAACTATATGGAAGCTACAACAAGAATTAAATCATATAAAAATATATCACTCAATTGTTGACCACTACATGGGACAATTCAAAAAGACTATACAAAACTTGATGTAGGACAATAATAAGCTAACAAAAGATATCCACCACCTCCTAATCTACTTAATCACTAGCATGCTAGTTCCAATAGATTTATAACCTCTTTGAAAAAATGCATATAAGAAGTGACATAAAAAATTACTCAAGTGCAAGAAGAGAAAAATACAAAGGAATCCATCATCATTGATCTTCAATCTTGACTCCAAGAATTGCAAGACTGTTATGATACACTCAGCAAAGCATATGAAGAGCAGAACCCCTAGATACATTGTCAAGGACAACAACATCTAGGAAGTGGGAAGCATTGAGCATCCAAGACTTGGTAAAGGACCAGAGGTAAGTAAATGAAAAGAAAGAGGCATGAAAAAGGAAGAGGAGGCATAGTGCATGCCATAAGTTTTAGAAACCATCATCATCTTTTGTAATGTACCTCTATAGAATAGACCTTCATTTTTATGAATATTTTTTAATTCTTGCAAGCATGTGAAGACCACCATGTACACATACACTCTAGTCACAATAGATAGTTCAATAAGAGCATTAGAATATCTCTACAAGTAGTGTAGAACTATTTTTAACTAGACTTTCCATTTTGATATGAACATGGCCGCCCATTTTTGTATAGTGTTCAATGGGACCTTAACTTTGTAAACTTTTTGCCATTGTAAGAAGTGAGTTATTGTGCGAATCTTGTAGTTTTCCTTTCTATCTCAGTTTTCTACTTCTTCCTTGCTGTTATGGGGTGGCTACGATGAGAAAATAGTACTGCAAGGGGATATACAAGCCTTGAGAAATCTTTACCTTGCATTCATGGCTTCATGCATATGCAAGGAGATCTAGAAAGAGGTAAAGGGAATACTAATTGAGTTTAAAAGCTTGTTTTCTCTTTGTACGTGTTGTTTTCTATAGGTTTGAATATTAAAACCTATAGGAAACAAGAAGGGGGATATCTTTGAAGCATGCAAATATATTGTGGTAAAAAAGTCTATTTTTTTTGTACATTTTGTGACAAGAAGGGGGATATCTTTGAAGCATGCAAATATATTGTGGTAAAAAAGTCTATAGCCTACTAATTCCAAAATGCACTCTTCTTCTCTTCCATTTATCTCCATATCTAGGCTTGACTCTTTGGATCCTTATGAGTGTATGGTGAAGAAAAATCAAAGGATACATCTTCTACCATGCAATTTCCTTATATCACGTCAACCCTATAGGTTTAATCAATTTGAAGAGGATGAAATGGTTAGGAAGATACAAGACTATTGAGCTAGCAAATCTATTGAGCCTAGTAAGTCCCACTCGGGTGTTGTTGTCCTCTTGAATAAAGATAAGGATAGGAAATGTGTTTCTGTATGGATTAAAAAGGATTCAATAAAGTCACCATCATAAACAAATATTTGTTACCTAGGATTGATGACATGATCGATTGACTCTTTGGTGCTAGATATTTCACCAAGATCCATCTTAGATTCAATAACCACTAGATATGGGTTGCACTTCGTGATGTCTTAAAAAATACATATCACATGTAGTATGGAAATTGCTAATTCCTATTCTTACCTTTTTGACCATGCTCTAATCATTTTTTGGAAAATGATGAACAATTTTTTTCCATATCTAGGGTAGTTTGTTGTAGTGTTTCTCAATGATATCTTGGTATATAACAAGACCATGAAGATCATCTATATCATCCTCATTTCATCCTACATATCCTAAGACAAAAGAATTTGTATGTGAAGAAAAGCAAATGCAATTTTTTTCTCCATTGAGATACTTTATCTAGGACATTTCATCTCAAGAGATGTCATATATAGTGACTCAAATATAGTATGAATTGTGATGAGCTAGCCCATCCTTTGCACTATTAGACAAGTGAAGGGGTGCAACTTCTATACCATGTAGAAGTTACCACAACACATATGTATACGATCAAGGTTAGAGAGAAAGAAAAATATTGATATTCATGGGGAAAATGCAAGAGATATGGTTGTAATGAAAAGTGGAATTAAGATGAGTTAAAGATGAATCAACTCAATTGAACCCAAACACTACACAAGATATAGATGGTTCTATCCACCCATGTACTCCTTCTATGGAGCCTAGATGGTGATCTAGATAGATGCTTGGTGAAGGGCTATAGGCTTACATAGTGGGTACTGAATTGGAAACCATAGTGGCTTCAAACACCACAAGCTATAATACTAGATGGGAATGGGACCATCCTTATAAGATCCTTCAATCCTAGGTTGGCATTCCTATGTTTCTAGAATTGTGGTAGCTTGATCCATGCCAAAAATATATCCACCATTGACTTATCTTCTAAATCCAATGATATAAAACTAGAATCAACAACCACTTGTTTTTAGACTTTGATCCTTCTTAATCCACACTTTGGATCAAACCTAGATTCAATGGTCCGAATCAAATAAACCCTTCTTCAATTAATACAATTATTTTTTTTCGAGCTCTTGATTTGGGTTGATTCTCACATAAGATCAATCCCAAAATCCAATGGCTTAGATGTAAGATTCATAACAACCCATCTAAAATCTACTTTAGACCACATCTAACCTCAAATTTGGGGACCTACCAATGTGCAACAGTCTCATATGGCTTCTCCTCATAATGTGGGCCTCACAAAATGTGTCATGGTACAACATTGGTGCTACATGAGGGCTCTAACACCGCCCTCAATGTCCAGCCAAAGGTAAACTACCTAATTGGCTTAATCTCGTGACTTCAAAGATGTATCTGAAGTATATATTTTCTTATCACTTTGGTGAAGGTACCTACTCCATTCTCCTCAGTTGGATAGTAGACTATTTTCAACATCCCTCTCAAGTATAGTTTCTTGCCAAGTATTGAATTTCCTTCATGAGGCCTAATTGCAACCTACTCAAAAGTCTAACTACCAAATGGATATCTTCTATGGTACTCCATAAGTAGATAAGACTACCAAAGTCCTTCATGTAGCTCCCAATGTTTATATGTTGGTAAAATGATCTTTTGGCTTCTTTCCTCCCATAGAATGCCTTCTTTTGGTTACATACTATTTTCTTTGAATGTGGAACCTCAAAATCTAGTTATTGAAACACAAGTACTCCTTGAGGTCGACATTCAAAAGCTTTACTTGAAATATAACACAAAAAATTTCCACTTCATGTGAGTTGCTACTATTAGTACTATGCAATTAGTGGTCATTAGAGAGAAAGAATCTTGAAAACCAAAACCCTCCACTAGTGAAGATCCTTGTGCTACCAACATATCTCAATAGCATTCGAAGGTTCCATCTACCATTTTCTTTACCATACCCAGTTGGTGCTAGGGAACTCCCATTTTTCATTTGTCATTAACAAAATGTTGCTAAGGGACTATCTACAAACTTTCAAACCCTGTAAATAGCTTTATAGGAGGTACTCAAGGGTTATATGAATTTTCATTTCATCTTTGTGGCTCTTGTGAGTGTCTTTTGTGCAAAGTGGAAAATAAAGAAATCTAGTGGTCCTTCCAAGAATGGAGGAATATGAATTTTTGGGGGTCGAGGTAGTGAAGTAATGGAAGCAAGATCAACGCCTCTTCTCATGTTGAGAGGACATAAATATCTTTGAAGAGAGCCTCTTGTGTCTCATTCATGAGGATCAAAGTCCAATGCATAAGCCAATTACAGATGGAATTTTCCACATAGGTGACTCCCTACCTATACCTAATAGGTTCATACTTGGAGATCAAAGGCTTCATCTCATAAACATGTCCAATAAGTTATAGAGGGATGATAAATCCCTCCCTTGACAATGTCTCCTTAGCTACAAATGTACAAGAGGCAAAAAGGAGAGTGCATAAAATACATGTAGGTAAGGATGAAGTAGGTTATTGATAGCCATAATTTCTAAAGATAATAGTGAGGCAAAGTGTTCTGCATAAAGGGGCATGAGCAATGTGCCAAATTAGTTGGCAAGGGAGATGAGAGCAACCCCCTATTTCTTGTCCTTTCAAGGTTGGAGGAAGAGGCAGTGTCCTCTACCTTCCTCTTTCTCTTATCTTTACAAAAGTCAATATGGGTAGCATGAGCAAGTGGAAACAAGAAGGTTTTCTCATGAAGAACAAAGAGTTCTACTTAGCCACATGTCCTTAGGCACAACTAGATTGCATACCATAATAGAGAAGGTCATCAACACTAATGAAACAAGGGAGTATGAGCTTGTCTCCACCTACTAGAAAAGGCTTCAAGCTTGATAGATGATCCCATTCTAGAAAATTTTGTTGTTCAAAGAAAGATGGTGCTGATGATAGAGGTACATCGGGATCCTTGCTTGAAATAGGTGTTAAAATTTGTGATGATTATGATGATCCTAATTATCATAATGATGAGGAACTAATGTATTCTCTTATCGATATTTCTCACATTGTGTTATTAAATATGCCATCTTTACTAGGAATGTCATGCCTTGTTGTTCTACTATTGCAGACCTATTCATGTTACATTAGTTTCTTTTTTCGCTAGTGGTGTTATTTTAATCTATTGTGTCATATCACATTGCTCTCATGGTTCAAAATTAAATAGTGCCTTTACATCGTCTTATTTATATAAGATAATAGCTTGCATTGAATTATTTTGAAGTTTAAAGAGTCATATCACACAAATCATCTCTACGTCATCACATTTCTCTTCCATGATAACCACTTAAAAGAGCAATTCTGGTGATTCCTCAAGAGGAGTTCAAGACTCTAAAGGGGACTACTCATTATGTTCCTTAAGAGGCCGAGCCGGTTCTCGATCAAAGTATTAAGAGGACTTGCACAACGTCTTATTTTCAATAACTGATTAATTAGAAGCATAGGCCCGATTTCATGATACTTGGAAGTCGATCAAGTTATTGAAGAGTCATTTCCTTGGTTTTATAATTGAGAAGACTACTAGGGAAATCAATCAAGAATAATAGGGGAAGTGATTTTCATGCCTAAACTCATGGCTCTTGGGTAGCATCCCCCATACTTATGTGGAGTGGGTATGGTGGTATGGGACACCATGCCCATGTGGTGGTGTCTACCATGTATGACCACAAGCTCTCAGGCTCGAGGGTGGGTTGCGTTGGACCCTATGGCTGGGAGGTGAGCATGACATTTGATTCTTTTTGTGTGTGAATATCACTTGTTTCGTGTCTTGTATTGCATGGCCTATACTTGGGGGGACTAACTTAAAGAAGAAGAGTGACACTTATTTTCTCCCAAAGAGGGAGGAGGAATTAGAATGTTGGACATTGTGAGAATAATTCACAAGTTCACAATAGGATTATTGATTACATATAGGTTACTAATGTTTGAAGACATCATGAAATATCGGATTCTTACATGTTGGTTGTCTTAAACAAAATATAGAGTCTATTTATAAGAAAATACGTCTTCAAATACTTCCCATAGAAAGAAAGGAAAGGATACGCAAAACATACGTTATTTTCCTTGTTAAGGTTAGAACCACATGTTCAAATTCAGCCATGACCCTGGCTAGAAAAATATGAAAGAAGAATACAACATCCATCCTAACCAAAGGTGATCTCCATGATTTAGGTCAAGAGACAACATATGGTATCAGTATAGTAAGTCTTGGTGATCTAACAAGAGACACAACATTTTGAACCAATGGACTTACAATGTGTGTTGGTAAAGGGAAAAGAGTGAATTGCATGTGACATTGAATCTTTATGTATAATGTACTATAAAGATTGAAATCTCCTTAGGGAAAATTTATACGCTTTGAAGCCAAAGGAAATTAACTTTCTAGACGTCAATCAGCCCTTACATAAAGAGGCTTATGCTTTGAAGACATAACTTAACTCTATAGTGTAGTGCTATGCGTGAGATGTCTAATCTCTACATTAAAATCAATAAATAATAGAGCATCGATTCACATGAAAAGGTCTAAGGATAGCAAAGGAACATGGTATAATTGTAATACTTTAGACCTTTGAACTAAACATTCAAGATTCAAGCTAGATATATCAAGGGAACATGGTATAAGGGTAATACTTTAGGCCTCTAAACTAAAAATTCAAGATTCAAGACTAGTTCATCAGCTCAAGGTAGACCTCTAAAAGGAGATTAAAAAAAAAGTCCATAGATGTGTGTGTTGTTTTGAAAATCCCTCTAAAAACAAGCTAAAGACTTAGATTCCAAAGTCTTTCACATAGAATGAAAATGATTGAAAATAAAAAATATGAGATCTTTAGTTGAAAGCAAATCAGTGCATATATTTGCAACGTAGAAAACATTAATAATAATAAAAAAAGCAACAAAATTCATTTGTTTTGTCTCATTTGAGGGGGAGAGGGTTCAAATCCCCTTGGGTAAATTGATGATGTTATAAAGTAAATTCTATGATCTAAGTGTTGGGCCGAATTAAAAAGACATAAGTAACCCACTTAACCTAGTGGTCAAGTCTCAAGGTTGGGAAGGAGGAGATCTTGGGTTCAACACCCATGGGGAGCATGGGGAGAGAGTTTTGCCCAAAGAGCTCTAGAGCCTTCTAGCAACATGAGTTAAGTTGAGTCCAAAGAGGTTTAACTCAAGTGGCAAGTACACCAACCTAGTGGAAGCACTGGTGGAGATTGCACATTCACTTATGGACTCTAGCTACATTTGTGGTCCTCATTGATTTGATTAGCTATATATAGAGGCATAATTTTGGGAGGAGAGTCATCTCTCTAGCACATGATGGTCCGAAAGTCTAGTTCATTACATTGGTATTAGAGTTTAGAAATAAACTCTAAAGATGATTTATTGGCAATAGACAAACATAATTGCCACATAAATTAGAAGAAATAGTTAAGGTCATGATTTTTTATGTAAGTATTGCATAAAGCAAGTATAAGTTTATACTTATGGAATAATACACAAGGAGTTCCAAGGATTACTTGAAGTATTTGAAAATACTTAAAGAAGAACATTTGAGAATCACGAAAAGACCTTAGAATTGGTCTCCAGATAACTATAGGAAGTTCTTGGAAATAAAAAATCTCCAACGAATTCTAGCACTTTGGAAAATTATAACTTCCAAAGGTAAGGAAAGCAAAGTTAAAATGCAAAACACTTGTGGCAAGAAGTCAATCAAAGAACTTTGGTAATTCTAATTCAAGACCTAAATATCTAATGGCTCAAGGAATTAGAATTCAATAAGTGATGTTGAATATAATCGTGGCTCAGAAAAAATCAAAATTATACCTTGATTTGCATAGCCATAGAAGATGACTCAAATTATATCTTGTGGACAAACTATTTGCAAAGTTTAATCCTTGATGTCTTCCAAGGTATTAGCAAACTATCACTTCTAGCAAAAGACCAAAACAATTATTAAGTGATAAAAAATAAGGTTTTATGTTCATATTTGACTATTGTACATTGGTCCGATCACCAAACGAAGCAAGATTCTTGTACTTAAAGCTTATGCACCTAAAGTGGGTTGTCCAAATATGTTTAAAGTATACAAGAAGCAAAGATAGATTGACCAATGACAATAATTCTTATTCCAAACTCAAGAAAAGATATTAAGGAATACATACCATATGTAAACGAAAGTTCATGTTACACTTTCATGATGATATGGTACACCATATCCTAAGGTGATATTTATCCTTTAGTTTGACAATAAGAAAGTGAATAGAAATCAAGTGATAAGTTTTAGAGTATTGTTTAAAAGTCTATAATTTCAACCAAGGATCAGTCAAAAGTTGCAGAGAATTTGAAGATGAGTCCCTTGTTGATATTATTCATTACTTGGGAGTAATCAAAGCTCAAGCACTTGAAGAAAATAATTCTCCATAGCAATGGGAAAATAAAACGTCTTCAAATTAGCTAGATAGCAAGTAAATCTCAAGAAACCCCAAACCAATGGTAGTGGTACTTAAGTCGAATGATTGATATAACCCAAAGGTGTATCAATCTTGAAGAGACATTGTGAGGATGGTTCACAAGTTCACAATAGGATTATTTGTTACAGATATGTTATTAGATGATTGACAAGATCATGAAATATTGGATGCTTACATGTTGGTTGTTCTTAAAAAAAATATACAATGTATTCATAAGCAAATACACCTTCAATATGCTTGCCATAGAAAAAAAGAAAAAGATACACAACTCATACATTGTTTTCCTTGTTGAGGCTAACACCACATGTCCAAAATTAGCCATGAATTGGAACATCTAGAACAATTTGAAAGAAGCATACAACATCCATCATGACCAAACTTAAGGTGTCTCCAAGAGTTAGTTCAAGAGACAACATATGTTATCAATATAGTAAGTCTTGTCATGCAATTGACTCTTTCCCCTTGGCCAACACACATTGTAAGTCCATTGGTTCAAAATGTTGTATCTCATGTTAGACCAGAGAAAAATTAGATGCTTTGAAGCCAAAGGAAATTAACTTTCTAAACATCAATCAACTCTTACATAAGGAGGCTTATGTTTTGAACGGATAACTCACCCTTGTAGTGTAGTTCTCTGCATAAGATGTCCAATCTTCTACATTAAAATCAATAAATGTTAGAGCATTTATTCACATGAAAAGAGCTAGAGATATCAAAGCAACATGGTATAACGGTAATGCTTCAGACCTTTGAACTAAAAATTCAATATTGAAGCTAGAGATATAAGAGGAACATGGTATAATGGTAATACTTTAGACCTCTCAACTAAAAATTCAAGATTCAAGACAAGTTGATCATGTCAATGTAAACCTAGAAAGGAGAGAAAAAAAAGAGCCCATAGATGTTTGTGTTGTTTTATAACTGTCAGGTCAATGTAAACCTATGAAAGGAGAGAAAAAAAAAGAGTGCATAGATGTCTCTGTTGCTTTATAACTCCCTCTAACGAAAAGCTAAAGACATAGAATCCAAGGTCTTTCACATAAAATGAAAATGATTGAAAATAAGAAATATGAGATCTTGTGGTTGAAAGCAAATTAATATGTGTACCTGCAATAACATTCATGTTTTTTGCCTCTTTCGAAGGAGGAGAGGCTTTGAATTCCCTTGGTTACATTGAGGACATTCCTCATCATGATTTGATGAGATGTTAAACTAGCTTTTTATGAAGAATCATTGGCGTTTGAGCGCTTTTGATGGACATTGTCGGTAGTGGCAAGGGCCATTCTTTTTTTTTGAGAGTATAATGAATTGGAAAGACACACACACCCAATCTCGTAAGGTAGAGGCACCTATCTTGGGGAACTTTGAATCATCCAGCCCCGAGCAGGACTTGAACCCTGACCATCTGCCAATGAGTACAAGGCACATCAGCTAAACCACACCCATTGAATCGCAAGGACCATTCTTGTTGTGGCAGAGTCGACTTCAATTCAAAATAGGCTTTTCTTTTGACCTTATGGCCATCTCTTCCTAATTCTTACCTTTAACGAAACCTTCGAACTATGTCATTTCTAATAGGTGCTAGACTTTCAAGCTCTATTCGTGTGGATTTGTGGGTCTTATGGGTGCTATGCCCTTCACTACTACAATGTTCATTAGTAAATAGTAAAATGAAGCTTTCTTTAAAAAAACATTCATATAAAAAAAAATCATGCACGTACTCTTCCAACTGTTTCAATTAAGTTTGAATTTGAAGAACATTCATTTTCAAACACTTTCAAATTTCTCTTGTAGTAGATCTCTCTCTGAGCTATCTATTGAGAAAAAAACTTTTATCGCACTATGTTTTATTAGTACAATTGATATTTTATTTGAAAAAAGATTATTAGTAAAAATTCGATTAAACGTGGAGACATTTTTCTTTTAGAGAGTATAATGAATTGGAAACACACTCACATATCTGACCTCTTAAAGTAGAGGCATTTATCTTATGTCCACCCAAGACTTGAACTCAAGACTTCTTTCTAGAGATTCAAAACATCAAACCATTAGGTTACACAAGGGCATTCTTTTTTTAGGAGAGTGATGTGTATTACGAGATCATCCATTTTATGTCCACCCAAGACTTGAACTCAAGACTTCTTCCAAGAGACTCAAAACATCAAATCATTAGGTTGCACAAGAGCATTTTTTTTAAAGAGAGTGATGTGTGCATTTCTTAAAGAAGAACAGAACAAGGAGGTCCTATATGCGCATTTGTTTTTCCCGAGCGTAATAAACGAGTCTTGTGTGTGTGTTTATTATTATTATTATTATTATTATTATTATTATTATTGAGAGCATAATGAATTGGAAATACACACTCACACACCCAACCTCATAAAGTAGAGATACCCATCATGAGAGACTCATGGATATGTCCAACCAAGATTTGAACTCAAAACTTCTTCCCACAATTTCAAGACTTCAACCACTAAGCTAGGGAGGCTCACACATGTGTGCTTTATTACTACGGAGAGTAGAACATGTGTGCGTTTATTATAGAGAGTAGAACTTCCTCAAGAAGAAAAAATCCTTTAAAAAAAAAAAATCCGGAAAAGAAATTACATCTCCCTCTGGCATTGGAAATTGGAAGTTTGGAACGACTCTGAGTATCTACTGTCCATCCGCTTATGGTGTTTCGGAAAACAGTACACTGAGTGGAAGAGCATGAAAAATAGAGGATCTTTATTTCAAAACGGGAATCATACAGTGTCGCACTCGCGCAATGACGTCCACGCTGGAGAAATGGAAGTCTCAGACAAGCGTCTTGTAGGCTGGGACAGTGCCTCTGATAGAAGAATTCGCAGGAGATGGAATTCGCAGAGCTGGAGGCATCTGAGGGCCTACGCTGGGTATGGAACACATGGCCGTGCTCCAGAAAGCATGCAGACGAGATGGCGATCCCGCTAGCCATCTTGTGCTGTCCGCTCTTCCCTATCCCAGATCTCTCGCTGCTTCCGTATGCGCCCCTTGCTTGCGCTGCTTGCCACGCTTTCCTCAACCCCTACGCCCGCTTTGATGCTTCCGCTGAAGTTTGGACCTGCCCTTTTTGCTTCCGCCTCAATTCTTTTCCTCCTTCCTATCATCACCACCCTCGTCAATTGCACAGCCTCCCTTCTGAGCTCTTCCCTGCCCATACTTGTGTCGAATATGTTCTTCCTCCCAAAACCGGCCATTACTCTATCGCATATCCCCAGTCGCCCCTTCGATCATCTGCTCCTGCGTTCCTTTTCTTGCTGGACGTTAGCATTCCGCGGGAAGAGCTTGATTCGCTCAAGTCGGCTCTCTTACAAACTCTCAGTCTCCTTCCCGACCACGCGTTAGTGGGCCTCATTTCTTTTGGAAGCCAAGTTCACCTCCATGATCTCTCTGTCAAAAATACTTGTATGAAATCCATCGTGTTTCATGGAGAGAGAGAATTATCGATTCAAAAGGTTGGTGTTTAATGTTATAATATTGAAGACAATCAATCATTTTTCTTTTGGAAATCTTGTGCTATTGCATTTTCACAGTATTAGATCGACATGTCATGACATCAATTATGTTGATTGTTGACTAGGCTGATCATTGATTAGGTCAAGCGTTGGATAGGTTGGTCATTGGCTACGTCAACCATTGACCAATGGTTAGGTCAATTATTGCTAGGTTTAGGGCTTGGTATCTTGGTTTTCAGATAGGTTGGTTGCTTATTCGTTGGATTCTAACTTGTTAGCTAGGTTAGTGACTAGGTTGATAGTGAGGTCATTGGCTAGGTTGCGAGCAAGGTCTCCGTTACGCTAATGAGTTATTGGTTGTTCTACTTTAGATTGCTAAGTCGATAATTTGGTTGTCGGGTCTCATGGTTGACAAGGTTGATAGTGAAGTCATTGTCCAAGTTGCTAGCAAGGTCTTTGTCTAGGTTGTCGAGTAGATGTACCTTAGATTTTTAAGTAGGTCATTCGGTTATTGGTCCTTTGGTTGATTGTTGGATTGATTGGTTATTGGGTGTTATTGAACATTAAAGACATAGGTCATTGCCTAGGTTGATCGTAGGCTGACTCTATTGTGTGCTAGGAGGTTGGGTTTGGCTTGTCTATTTAAAATTGGTTGTAGAATATGCCATTTGCTTTCGTAGTTGTTTTCGTAGGTCATTGTTTAGCACATTGGCTAGGTCATAGGCAAAGAAGTTGTTTTGGCTAGGTAGGTAGCAAGGTTGTTGGCCAAGTTGGTGACTTGCTAGCTCAATTGATTATGGTTGACAATTGGGCTAGTTGCTTCCTAGTTGTTGGTTGGATCACTTGTTTGATCATTAGCTAGGTTGTTGGTCAAGTAACTTAGTAAGGCTTCTCCTAATATTGTTTGCTAGGGCATTGGTTACATTGTAGGCTAGGCCATAGGATATGTCATTATGTGTGTGTATAGGTAGATAGGTACCTAGTACAAATTATTGTGATTACCTATTGTGAAATTTTAAAACTGTTCTAATGCTCTAAATATTGTGGGGTGTTTAGAGCCTTGCTAGGATCCTCCTTGTTAACATGACAAAGTACATGCCATATTCATGTAAGAGCATAGAAGATGGACATTTAATTCATATTCACCTCTGAGTTGGAGAGCCAAACAGATTCACCCTCGAGAGTGTGAGCGTAAAGCTGCATAGGTAATCATCATAACCGGGGCTAGTGTCCTATACACATACACCCACAATAAGGCCAGGCTTGGTGTCTTATATGCTTGCATTGACAACAAATAGGTGTGTGGGTGACATAAGGGCCAAGAGTCCAAGTGTGGTGCACACCAAGAATGAATAAAAAATAAACTTTGAGCCCTATTTATAGGACTCACTTAAGGAAGTGGGCTTGTTCACACTAGTTGGACACTTCACATTTGAAATAAATATCTACAAGTGCCCATCCATATGTCCTCTGAGTTTTAGGATGTAACATTTCCCCCTTATTTTCAATTGCTTTAATTTCCTTGGAAATAAAACCATGGAACTAATTTTTCAATGACCTGATTAACCCCCAAGCAATAACAAACCTCAATTGTTTTTTCTGGATTAAGAGAAGCCTTATGAGATTTGCATACTTTTTGAACCCAATCTGATGTCAATGGAATATAACAAATAATGTCCTTCAAGCTAGAGACATGATTCCTTGAGGTAGGTCGTTGACGGGAGTTTTCATGCTCGTAGTGCATACTATTCTTTTGGATGATGACACAAATTCTCTTTGTACTTGTATGCACACACTTGAAGGGAAAATGCAGAAAACGAGAGACTTAAAGAGTTGAGCTCATAGATACACAAGTTTCACAAATGGTGGTCAACATTACAATGTATGGTTGATGAGAACACTATATGTTTTATTAGAACATACATATACAACAATGTTCGGAGGCCATTTTTCTTTGCGCATAGAAATCAATGGTAACAATATCCTTCTAAGGCCAATATGGCTGATATAAGCCAAGTGTGAAAAAATAAAGAGTGACAATGAATGTATGAGTAGGACTATGTATATACTTCCCATATGATGGGAATGTTACACAATGTACAAGGGATTGCACCAAAACGTGAATCAAGTGACCTCCATCTAGTGATATTAGTATCTAGATGCTAGCTTGTGGTAGAGCCTTGTTCAAAGGATCTGGAACATTTTCTTGAGTAAGAACCTTCTCAAGTAAAGTGTGCTGAGCGGTTAAGCAATTCATAATAAAGTGATACCCCACCTCAATGTGCTTGGTCTTTGCACGATAGATCAGATTCCTAGCCAATAACAACACACTGACTATTGCTAAGCAAATGAGGCACATGCTTAGGTATGCCATGTCACATGCCAATCCAAAGAGCCACAATGCTTTCTTACATGCCTCATTGGTTGCAACATACTTCACATCACATCTGTATTGGAAACAATTATACATTCTTGAAGACGAAGCCTTTAAAAAATAACACCTATTGTGAAGTGAAAAATGTACCTGGAAGTAGACTTTCAGCTGTCTACACGAACAACATAGTCAGAATCTTTGTATCCAACAATAGATGTATCATCTCTATCCAAGCATAAACACTTATCTTTGGTGCCACTTAGATATCTCAATATCATTTTGATTGCTTCCCGATGCTTCTTACCAACATTAGACTTATATATGCTGAGGACTTCCACTGCAAATGCAATGTTTGATCTAGTTGCTACCATATTATACATATGACTACCAACAAGAGATTGACAAGGAATCTTAGTTATGGAATCCTCCTTATCTAATTTGGGATGTTTATCTTTGAGAAGCTAGTATATGTAGACAATGATGTAGTCAAGGCCTTTCCACTATGCATATTCAACTTATGAAGTACTTTAGATATGTACCCACTTTGAAACTAATATATGCATGTTTTATCCCTATCAAAGGTAATCCTTATGCAAAGAGTATGTTTGATATCCCCCAAATCTTTCATATCAAACATTTGATGCAACTTTTGCTTCAAAAGAAAGAAGTCCATTTCAAGACCTTTTAGCAATCAGCATACCATCGATGATTGGCATATAGTATCAAGCATATCAAGCTTCCATCTAACATCTCTAAGTAGACTCTAGAGGGACATTGATCCTCATTGCCTCTAGAATAGCCGTGGAACTTCATGAAAGATCAAACTTCTAATACCATTGTTTGGGTGATTGTCTAAGTCCATACAAGCTCTTCATGAGCTTACAAACAAGACTTTCCTTGCAAGGATTTTCATGACTCTTTGGTTGTTCCATATAAATCTCACAAGGAAGATCTCCATGCAAGAAAGCAATCTTCACATCCATTTCGTCCATCTCTAAGTCCTTGTTAGCAAATAATAGCCCAAGATAAAGAAATAATAGCACACATAAGAGAACACACACACGTAGTCTCAAGAGAATACACAAAACATAGACAAAAAGCCATATGCTCCAATTATAAAAGATGTGTGCAATATGAAGATATGCTTCAAATCTAATATACATGGTAATAGGAAATACTCAACTCATCAATACCAAAGAGAGCAAGTGAGGGTAAATCATGAAGAGCCTAAACAACACCTCCAGGTGAGTGTATAGCACTCTTCCATCATGCTCCAAGCATAACCACCAAGAGAGTGCATGTAGCATGGATAGCCAAGTGTAGGCGATAGTTTTTCAGCAAAAAGCTGCGTAAAAGCAGCTTTAACACAAAAGATTTTTCATCTATCATAATTTCTGGCTGAGTATGGCTGCACCTAGTTTTTTAATGGTGATGTGTCAATTATAATAGTTCGTTGGATTTGTTGTATTGAGGTTTAATAAGATCTTGCCAAATGGAATAGAAATTAGGGTTTGATGTGTTAGAAATGTGAGCAACCTTTCACAAGGGAGCTCAAAGATATTGTCAAAGTTTGGTCAAAGGCTGATCAACAAGGTCAAAGACAGTCAAGTATTGACAAATTTTTTTATAACATATTCTTATAGAGTTGAGTGAGAGCTATCCAACCATATAACACTGGGGTATTTGGCACCATATTGAGGGTCAAAAGTTAACCCTAATTTCAAGTTAAAAGTGGAAAAGTGATTGGCAAAAGCAGATGACACTTGGCAAGATCCTATAGCAATAGTTCCAATTGTCAATATAATCGACAAGTGGGGAAAGAAAAGAAAGGGATTCATGTTTTTTCGCCCCGAATTGTGGAATAATGATATTGAGGTTTTTTGAGTTTCTTTTTGGGTAGGGCATAAAAACTATATATACACAAGCTTGTAGGATATGATTCATCATTTGTACACTAGCTCATAGTTGTTTCTGATGGGTTTCTGACTTCTGATGTTTACCTGACGTCTGATGGGTAAGGTAAAACGTTTCTGACGTTATTTGACGCCGTCTAAAATTTTTACAAAAGAAGTTTGAAAAAAAGAGTATAGACATCATGATAGCAATGGCATTAGATTCATTAATGAAAAAACACTAGTTTAATCATTATTCACGAATCACAATCATACATTTATGATGTGCATGATGCGGTGTGACCATAGTTACAATTGTCCATACACATTACCAATTGCAATCACATACGTAAAGCAACATAATTTATGAATGATAATACTAAAAAATGGACAGTTGGTCAACGATATATTCTCCCTGGCTATAATAGGCTAGCTGCTGCTTTATAAAGTCAAACAAAATGTTAGAATGCAGCTGGACAGATTTAGGCACTCATTTATTTTTAGGCTACTGGGCAGATTGAGGCACTCATTAATCTTGCTGGATTAGTCGTTAGGCTACTGGGCAGATTGAGCCACTCATTAATCTTGCTGGATTAGTCGTTAGGCTACTGGGCAGAGAGCAAATCCTACACATAGGAAGTAGAGCTGAATGCAAATTGCTTAAGGAGTTGGACTCACACAGAATTGAAGAAAGGAGATATACCAACAGAAGAGCAGCTGACTAGGCATAAAATTATTCTTGCTGGACTGTACCTATAGGCTGTAACATAGCAATTAGATTATGTAGTGCCTTGGTGGCTTGGTCTCAACTCTGTAGTAGCCTCAGGCCTGTTGGGAGCCTCTAAAAACGTATGCGTGAAATCACCCACCCCCCCAAGAAAAAAAAAAAAAAAAAAAAAAAAAAACTGCAAAGGTCACGTCAGCTACGAGTCAGTAACCTCAAAGTCAGCTACCATATTCCTGACGGCAGCTATACGTAGCTGACGCGTCAGGAAACAACTATGCACTAGCTTTTGCTCTTGGTTTGATAATCTTAGGAGCACCAATGTAAGTCATTGATTTTTGGTTAATTTTTGGAATAATCTTAGCTCCTTTTGCCACATCTTGTGCATATCTCTTGTCTCTACGTGTCTCTTTCACTCTCTCTTTACTTTGTCTCTATATTAATTGTGGACCTAAAAACCAACAATCGGTATCACAGAAGGTTTGTGAGAGTTTGTAAGAGAGTTAGCTTGAGCAATCACTTAAGTTTTTGTATCAGAGATATGGCGACATCCTCAATGGTAGGAGTAGATCTCTTCAATGGAAGCTACTACCACACATGGAAGACATGTCTTGAATACTATCTCATGATCATTGATGTATGGGATGAGGTTGAAGTAGAGGTGAAGTGATTAGAACAAGGAGGAATTGGTTGGTATACATCTACTTCTCTAGAATTTCATAGCTCTCCAGCTCTAAGTGCTTCCTCATATTCATCAAGCGGTGGAGTTGAAAGTACTCAAGCGGGATGGGGAACTCTGCCTATGCTTAAGGAGGGTCTTCAACTTCAAGTCAGCCCAAATGAAGCAAGTTTATCTAGAATTAGAAAAGCTTTGTGCACAATAGGTATGAGTTTGAGTAATGAATATTTACATCACCTTGCAGGTATCAAGAGGGAAGGGGAAGCATGGATCAGATTGGAGGAAATATTTGGAACAAGGACTCAACAGTTTCTTATTTCTCTACTTGTTTCCTCCTTGCAATTGGAAATGGGTTACTCAACATGAGTGGAAGAGCACATAAACAAACTAGAGCACATAAACAAACTAGAGCACATAAACAAATTCAAGAGCTATTTAACTCAATTAGCTTGGATGGAGCATCCAATCTTAGAAGCTATTGAAGTAGAAATTCTCTTGAAGAGTCTAGCTTCTTCATACAATACGATTGTCATTGTCTTGCAAAACAAGACTATCCCAATCTTGACAGAGTGTTGGAAGCCATACAAAAGAAGGAGAAAAGACTTAAGGAAGATGAAGGCAAAAAGAACACATTTGCATTAAAAATCAAAAGATTAAAAAAAATGTTAACATTGTGGTAGGTGTTGATATATTTAGGTAGTGATGTGTGTGAACACTCTAGGATCGCCGGGGCACTTTTTTCCCTCTTTAGGAGGTTTTTTTCCCTCGGCTTGTATATACGCCTATTGCCCTAATGGGCTACTTATCTTTGTACATTCTCTAGTAATACATTCGATATTGTGTGTTTGTGCTCCAAGCTTCTTCTTCTTCCTTATGCTGTTCGCGTGCTTCCGCAGACGTCTATCTCCAACAATTGGTATCAGAGCAGGTCGTCGCTTCTTCTAGGGCGCCATCGACACTCCTCCGTTTGCAGTCTCAGATTCGCACGAAATTTGGTGAGCATACTCAGGGTGTTTCCGAGATCAAAACAGCTTCGCTGTGTGGTGCCGAAATCACGATCTGAGCTCGTTTCGGCCTCCGAACGCACTATCGCAGCGCTTGTGCAGGCTATTTCGTCCTTTTGTGCCAAAGGTATATACCAGTTTTTGTTCGCCAGTTTAAGCGTCTCGACTTTTTGAGATACAGTCAATTTTCTGCATCAAAGTATTTTAGTCACCGGCCATGGCTGAAAGTAGTGATGTATTCCGTATGTTGGCGGTTGAGGATAAGTTGGATGGTACCAACTACCCATTATGGGCTTATATGATGCGACATGTACTGGTTGCAAAAGGACTGTGGAACATTGTGTAGGGTGTTGAAAGACGTCCTGTTACACCTGCGACTACAGGTACTACAAATACAGGTGCTGGAGGTACGAGCTGATGAAGATGGTGTCGAAGATGATATTCCGCAGATTCCTGTTCGTGCTGCTGTTTCTGTTGCACCTACTGCAGAGCAGATTCGTTGGGATGGTAGAGATGCCCAGGCACATGCATTGATAGCCTTGTCTGTCAAACGTGTCATTATTCCTCACATTCGCTCTTGCAAAACAGCAAAGGATGCTTGGGATACACTTACCACTTTGTACCAGGCTAGGAATGAGGCTCGTGTTGCTTACCTCCGAAGTGAGCACATGAATGTAAGGTGATTGTATGGACAGTTTTCTTACAAAGATCAAAGACCTGAAGGAACAATTGATTTCTGCTGATGAGGTTATATCAGATAGCTCACTTGTGCAGACCGTTCTGAATGGTCTTCCTGATTCATATCAGAGTTTTGCCTCTACTCTTCGGTTGATGATGAAAGGCAATCCGAATGCCTTGTCATTTGAGGAATTAGTCTCTGTTCTGTTGCAGGAAGATCAGTCCAGGCAGAACAGGTCCATTATGTGTGTTGAAGATCAAACTTTCCTGACTAGTCAAAAGGGCAAAGGAAAATGGAGCTCTTCTACTAGTAAGCAAAAATCTGCAAATGCTGCACAATCGAAGAACAAGGATAAAGATGAAAAGAAATCAGAAAAGCAGAAATTGTTCTGCAAGTACTGTAAAGGAAATGATCATATTATAAAGAACTGTCCAAAACTGGCTGCTAAAGAGGCAAAGAAGAAAGAGGCTGGAATGGTTGTTGCAGAGGCCTCTACACCAAAAACAGAGTCTGCAAATCTTGTGCAAGAAGAAGAATGGGCGTTTGCTACTGTCTGTAGTTTTGACCCATCTTCTCATGATCAGTGCATGTCTGCAGTAGACTCAGATGTTTGGTACTTTGACAGTGGGGCGACCAAACATATTACCTCGCAGCGCAGTTTCTTCTCTTCACTCAAGCCTGCCCCTACAGTGAATACTGTCACATGCGCCAATAACTCCTCTTATCCTGTTATGGGAGTTGGTAAGATCATTCTGACTACTGCTGATGGTAGTTCTTTCACTTTGTCAGATGCTTTATTTGTGCCAGGGATCAAAAAGAACCTGTTATCAGTTTCTGCATTAGCCAAGATTGGCTTGGTTGTGAAATTCGTTGATGACAGGTGTACAGTCCATGATCTCTCAAATGGTGATGTGATTATTGCTTCTGGCATCTTATGTCGTGGGCTGTATAAGCTCATAGACTATGAAAGATCTGTGAATGATTCGGCATGTGCAGTTCATGATTCTCAGGCTATGTCAGATGCAAAGCTTTGGCATGCACGCTTTGGTCATCTGAATTTTGCTAGTTTGTTACGCCTGCAGAAATCTGAAATGGTTTCCTCTTTGCCCAAACTTGAGGCACCTGGAAAACATGTTTGTGAAGGCTGTATTTTGGGCAAAATGCAGCGTTCTTCCTTTCCAAAAGATGGTTCAGTTCGGGCTACGCAGAAATTGCAGCTTGTACATAGTGATGTCTGTGGTCCTATGCAGACACCCTCTTTTGGAAATTACCTTTACTTTGTGACTTTCATTGATGATTTTTCCAGGCATGCATGGGTATATCCACTCAAAGCAAAGTCCGAAGTGTTCATGTGCTTCAAACAATTTTTGGTTTTGGCTGAAAATCTGTCAGCATGTAAAATGGGCACCCTCCGTTCTGATCGAGGGGGGGAATATATGTCTTCAGATTTTAATGCATTTCTGGCTGAACGTGGGATAAAACACCAGTGTACACTACCGTATACACCTCAACAGAATGGAGTTGCTGAACGAAAGAACAGGTCACTCATGGAGATTGCGAGGTGCATGGTCAAAAGTCAGGCTTTACCACATAGTTTCTGGCTTGAGGCTGTCATGTGTGCAGCATATGTACTGAACAGGTGTCCCACTAAAGCGTTGCAGTCTATCACTCCATATGAGGCTTGGCATGACCGCAAGCCATTTGTTGCTCATCTGCGTGTTTTTGGTTGTTTGGCATATGCATTAGTGCCTGAACAACATCGCAGAAAATTGGATGATAAGGCAGTAAAATGTATTTTTGTTGGGTACAGTTCTGAAAGTAAAGGCTATCGTCTGTATCATCCACAGACTAAACGCATTCTGGTTAGCCGTGATGTTGTCTTTGTGGAAGATGCTATTCAGCCATTGCTTTCATGTACTAAGGAGACATCTGTTAGCTTCAAAGACATGTATGATACTTTGATGCCTCTTTTTACAGGTGGACAGGCTAGTGCTGGTCCTAATGAGGCAACTTCTTAGCCTTTGCAGGTTTCATATGATGATGCAGATCATTCCATTTCTGATGCAGATTTACATGATGCACTTGCTGATGAGAGAGCTGATATTGAGCAGGCAAAAACTATGCCAAAATGGCTGGTGCAGACTTTGCGTGACAGCAAATTAGATGCACCTTTGTCATATCGTACTCGTTCAGGCTCTCATAGTGCCTCCTTTGCATCAGATTGCTATGCTATGGCTGCATCTAGTCTCTGTGATGAGAATGAGCCTGTTTCTTTTGATGAAGCACAGAATTCAGAAAATTGGATGGCTGCTATGCAATCTGAATATGATGCTATAATGAAGAATGGTACATGGTCCTTATGTGACTTGCCTCTTGGCAAGAAGGCCATTGGCACTAAGTGGGTATACAAGCTGAAGCGTAAACCTGATGGTACCGTTGACAGGTATAAGGCTAGGCTTGTTGCAAAAGGTTATGCGCAGGAAAGAGGCATTGATTTTGATGAGACCTTTGCACCTACATGCCGTATGACTACTGTTCGGAGCATTTGTGCACTTGCAGCCCATCATGGTTGGAATGTACATCAGCTGGACATTAAAACAGCATTTCTGAATGGTGACTTGCATGAAGAACTGTATGTTTTTCAGCCCCGTGGCTTTGTGCAGAAAGGGCATGAAAATCAGGTTTGCAGGTTAAAGAAGGCATTATATGGTTTAAAGCAAGCACCACGTGCTTGGTATGAGAAGATACATGCCTATCTGATTGCACATGGTTTTGAGAACAGTCCAACTGAAAGCACCTTATATGTTAAACGTGCTAATGATGTGCTTCTGATCATTGTTGTCTATGTTGATGACATGCTGCTCACTGGTCCTATTGAGACACATATTGCTGATTTTAAGGCTGATTTGCATGCCTCATTTGAGATGTCTGATTTGGGGCATTTGCATCACTATTTGGGCATTCAGTTTATGCACATTGATGGTGGAATGGCTTTGTGTCAAACGAAATATATTGACACATTATTGCAGCGTTTTGGCCTTGAAGACTGTAAGCCTATTGCCACTCCTATGGAGACAGGTTTACGATTGAGTCTTCATGATGCTGGAGATGCATTTGATGCTGTTCTCTATCAGCAGGCTGTTGGATGCTTGATTTACTTATGCATTACTCGGCAAGATATTCAGTTTGCTGTCTCACAGATGAGAAGGTTTATGCATTGCCCAGGAGTCACGCATTGGAAAGCGGTTAAGTGCATCTTTCGCTACTTGAGTGGTACTCGGCTACTTGGGTTGTTTTATCCCAAGGGGGGATCACTACCGCCAGATTTGCATGCTTTTTCTGACTCAGATTGGGCTGGTTGCTATGACACTCATGTGTCCACCAGTGGTTTTTGCTTCATGCTTGGTAGCTCATGTATATCTTGGTTGAGCAAGAAGCAGCCTACTGTGGCCACTTCCAGTTGTGAGGCTGAGTATAGGGAAGCTTTCACAGCGACTCTTGAGTGTGTGTGGCTCAGACGCCTTATGGCTGATTTGGGTGTTGGCCAGTCTTCTGCCACCACCATCTTCACTGACAGTCAGAGCGCATTGGCAGTTGCGAGGAACCTTGTGTTCCATGCTCGCACTAAGCACATTGAGGTGCATTATCACTATGTCAGGGAGAGGTTCTCTGCTGGGGAGATCAGCTTGGCATATGTGCCCACGCAGGAGAACATTGCAGACCTTTTCACGAAGGCTCTGCCTAGGGAGAAGTCTGAAGCTTTTCGCAAAGCTTTGGGCTTACTTCCTTTTGTGGAGTGATTTCCACATAGCTTGGCACTTCCTTATACATGAGTGCTAGCTCCTTGTTCACCGCATCACTCCCAGGGGGGATTTGTTGATATATTTAGGTAGTGATGTGTGTGAACACTCTAGGACCGCTGGGGCACTTTTTTCCCTCTTTAGGAGGTTTTTTTCCCCCGGCTTGTATATACGCCTATTGCCCTAATGGGCTACTTATCTTTGTACATTCTCTAGTAATACATTCAGTATTGTGTGTTTGTGCTCCAAGCTTCTTCTTCTTCCTTGTGCTGTGCGCGTGCTTCCGAAGACGTCTATCTCCAACAGTAGGACAAACCACAAAGAGGGAGATTGTTATTCTATTAATCCTTGCAAAATTTGTGGTGCAAAGACTCATGAAACAGAATTTTGTTCCAAAAGAAGAAGAAGCAAAAGTAGGAGAATAAAGAATTAAAATGATATAGGTGAAGTGTTTGAAGAGAGCATTGATTATGCATGCTAAATTTTATCATGTCATCTGTGTGTGTGTGTGCATATAATCTTGATTTGATAGGCTTGGCCAACCCTTGATAGCAGAGGGAGTATGTTTGAGTCTACATTCTATCTCCATTCCGTAGCATCATGTAGTTCTCTCTATCCTTCCAAGTAGTATTTGGTTGAGAAGGGTGGGGGAATATGTGTTTGGAGAGAGCTCTTCATGACAAAGGTCCTTTTGTGTTTGTAGGAGTGTGTTTGGAGAGAGCTCTTCATGAGAAAGGTCCCTGTGTGTTTGTAGGATACTTTGCATGATATGTGAAAAATTAAACAGGTCCTAATACATACACAATAACATAAACAGCTAACAGAAATACCTACTTGGCATATTCCGCTTCTTTTAGGTTAGGAGGGGGGTGTTAGAAATGTGAGCAACCTTCCACAAGGGATCTCAAAGATATTGGTCAAAGTTGTATTTGGAGAGAGCTCTTCATGACAAAGGTCCGTGTGTTTGTAGGATACTTTACATGATATGTGAAAAGTTAAACAGGTCCTAAATACACAAAAACATAAACGACTATCAAAAATACCTACTTGGAGTATTCGGCTTCTCAAATTAGAATTTTAATGAAGCCTAAAACCTAAAATTCTAACAATTCCCTTGGTAGATTCTAATTTGGGTAGAAGAGGAAAAGTCAAAACACTGTAACATTTTTCTTCTTTGGTCTTCTCTTTGTAATAAACTTTTTGTGTGGAATGAATCTCTCCATAGGTAGATACTTCAAGGTATGTTGATACTTCAAGGTATGCTGAAGTATGAGTTTCCTTTTGCCGTCCATAGTCTAAAGATATAAACAAAGTATGAAAAGTCTGTCTTGGTTGTTTGATAGTCGTGCATCAAAGCACATGATTCCTGATCTAAGCTTGTTTTTGGTGTCTTGTGATAACAACGAGACTCTTCTAGTGAAAGGCAGAGGGACAATGTTCTTACTATTTAGAGTAGAAGTCAATTCTCTCTTGTTGAAGGTTTGTGCGTGCTTGATGTTACACACTCTTCT
The DNA here is from genome assembly GCA_020310875.1 of Ceratopteris richardii. Taxonomy (NCBI): domain Eukaryota; kingdom Viridiplantae; phylum Streptophyta; class Polypodiopsida; order Polypodiales; family Pteridaceae; genus Ceratopteris; species Ceratopteris richardii. The sequence continues at coordinate 99,315,891 of CM035442.1, read as the reverse complement.
AGTGAAAGGCATAGGGATAGTAGTTCTTACTACTTAGAGTGGAAATCAATTCTATCTTATTGAAGTTTTGTTCATGCTTGATGTTTCTTAGAACTTATTGTTTGTATCTTTGTTGTTGAAACAACATTTTAAGCATTGTATTTAACATGAGTGGGTGCATTGTGTATCATCATGTGAATGTGAGTAATGTGGATCTTGCATCTCATCTTGTTGAAGAGAGCTCTTAATTTGTTTCACATGATTGACTTGCACTTGTTCCTTCTCTCTATTCTTCTGTTGCACAAACTCCTAGATTTTAACCTTGTTGGTGATAAAGGCTCTAAGGACTCTGATTTTCAACATATAGCTCTCTATGAGAGCTTTCTAGACATATTTTTGCTATATTTTTTGGACCTCAAATTGGGGAGTTATAGGCATTTACATACATTAATTTTATGACTTATGGTCATTGGCCATGTGTGAACATGCCCAAATGACCTAAACGTCACTTAATGAAACTTGGTCCCAAACTCTCATCACTTGAACGGGACTTCTTTAACTCAACTTCTCCATCTTCTTCTCCAAAATTTCGTGTAGATTTCTCTCTACTTTCTCTCCTCAACACAAGACTCCAGTCCTTTAGTGTTTGGTGTAGCAAAGCCCACCATTGTGTAGCTCTTTGCAGCCTCTTTCAATTGGTGTCAAAGCCTTGAGTTGTTCCATTGTGACAAAGTTTCTCCAAAGGCTTTTTTAATTCAATCTATGCTAAGATGAAGGCATTTTATTGCATGTGGGAGATTTTCATCATGAAAAACCTTCACTTTTCGCTATAAAAGTGTTGCTTTTGGAAGAGTACTTCAACATATACCAAAGCTAAAGCAATTTCTCAAATTTTCAAAGAGACTCATCGCAAAAAAAACTTCAATTTCAAGTTGAAATCTCTTCTCACTGGGTAGTTCAGCATCATGCTTGCTGAAATCACAGGTTACAGGTCATTATTGTATTTAAGACTCTCACTTTGAGTGCGAGTGAATGTAAAACTTTTATGGTAAGTACAACATATCTTTTTGGGCCGAAAAGGTTCAATTTCAACTCATTTTGTTGATATAAATAGGGGCTTTTGCAATTTTAAGCTTCTTCAAACCTTCTTCTTGTGTTATGTATGCTTTATGGTAAAAAAAAAAAGAAATTGTTGTAATTTTGAGAGAACTTATTTTTTTACATTTTTTGCAGAAAATTTCAGATTTAGAGGTTTTGCATTTTTTTATCATTTTTGGTCTATTACTTCTCTTTGACACCCAATAGACGCAAAATGGAAGCTTCCTCTTAGAAGTGAAAAGTCTTTTTGAAATAAAAAAATTTGAGGCTTTGACCTATGGAAGGAAAGAATGCAAGGCATCCTTTTCTTGAAAGAATACAAAGAACCTCTTATGCAAACTAAACCAGAGGGAACGACAGATGCGGATTGGAGTAATCTCAACCAGAAAGCAAGCACATACATTAAGATGGGTGTATGTGATGAGATTTTGGTGGATTTAAAGGGGCTTGCCGTTCCTTATGAAGTGGTGGGAAAACTAAAAGCTACCTACGAAAAAGCTACTCTTGTGAACCAAGTTTGAGAAAGCTCATCAATATTAAGCTTGATGAGTCTAAAAGTGAAGCTAAGCACTTGTCATTGTTCACATGTACCCTCTCGCAACTCCAAGATTCAAGTCTATCTACTTTTGATGAGAAGTTCAAAGCTATAATTTTGCTAATGGCATTGCCTAACTCTTGGGGGACTCTCGTTGTATCATTGTGCAACAACATCACTTGACCTTTGATGGTGTGAGGGGTTCTATTTTTAAGGAAGAGATTAGAAGGAAAGAAACTGGAGAAGGAAGTGATTAAACAAATATGGCTAGAGGTAGAACAAAGAAGAAAGGTGGAAATGCACGAAGTCACAAAAGCAAAAGTGAAGGCAAAGGTGGTGTGGCTTGTGTTGATATATTACGGTAGTGATGTGTGTGAACACATTAGGACCCAGAGCACTTTTTTTCCTCTTTAGGAGGTTTTTTTCCCGGCTTGTATATATGCCTATAACCCTAACGGGTCACTAATCTTTGTACATTGTCTTGGTAATACATTCAGTATTTTGTGTTGTGCTCCAAGCTTCTTCTTCTTCTTGTGCTGTTCGTGTGCTTCTGTAGACCTCAAACTCCAACAATTGATAACAGAGGAGGTCACCGCTTCATCTAGGGCATTGTCAACACCCCTCCGGTCAGTCTCAGAATCGCACCAAAATTGGTGAGCATACTTAGGGCGATTAGGAGTTCAAAACAACTTTGCTTTGTGGTGTCGAACTCGCGACCTTAGCTCGTTTAGGCCTCCGAACACACTATCGCAGAGCACATGCAGGCAGTTTTGTCTTTTTGTGCTAAACATATAAGCGCCTCGAAGTCTGCTATAGGTTTAGCCGAACTCAATAGGGTAATTTCGTTCGCTAGTATAAGCGCCTCGAAGTCTTCTATAGGTTTAGCCGAACTCAATAGGGTAATTTTGTTCAACTTTTTGAGATACAACCATTTTTTTGCATTAAGGTATTTAAGTCAGCAGCCATGGCTGAAAATAGTGATGTATTCCGTATGTTGGTTGTTGAGGATAAGTTGGATGGTACCAATTACCCATTATGGGCATATATGATGCGTCCTGTATTGGTTGCAAAAGGACTCTGGAATATTGTGCAGGGTGTTGAAAAACGTCCTACTAGAAGGGCAAATACAGTTACTGAAGGTGATGCAGATGGCGTTGAAGATGATGTTCTTCAGATTCCTGTTCTTGATGCGGTTCTTGTTGCACCTATTGCAGAGAAACTTCGTTGGGATGCAAGGTTGGAAAAATTCGCGTTCCAAACCTCTTGGATGTGTACGATACGTACGGTACCGTACACGTACGTGTCATGGACAAAGAAGGAAACCATCTTGAACCTCAGATTCCATGTGAATCCTATATCTCATGATTTGTTCAGAATTAGGAGAAACCAATGCTTCCATTGCGTCCGGAATGTGCCAAAATCCCAAGATCGACTTTCTATTCGCTGAATTCTGACATCGGGAGATCCTGCTACAAGTTGATGACATCATGATGACATCATCAGGTCGTAACCGCCATATAGCACTGCCTTTGAACACCTATATAAGGAGGGGTTACCCACATTCATTTTCAGTCTTGCCAATGCCAGTCTCGGGAGCTCAAGGGATCCTGATCACCAAGTAAGTACTTTCAAGTTCCAGTTCAAGTTCTAGTCTTGTTCCTTACTCTAGTCTTGTCTAGTCTTGTATAGTGGACATCCTTTCTTCTCCTATTGTAATCTCGTAGTACGAGATCTTGTCGAGCTATTTCTTGCATGTAGTTCATATCCGAGAAGGGAATTCTTGTAATCAAGAGATCTTGCTCCTACCTACGATCCCGGGTTGTGGGATCTTCTGTATCATCTTTAGTCGAGTTTTCCATATCTATCGATCCCGGGTTGTGGGATTTCTTGTATTGATCACGTATTATTGTATCGTTTTCCCTACGTGGGTGTTCTTGTAATCAGAAGTGTATTTTTGAAATCTTGTCTGGTGTAGTCAGAGAGCACAATCTAGTGCTCCCCTGACATTTTGGCAAGACTACCTTCATCAAGACCAAGAACCATGGAGATTATTCGAGAAGAATTTTTTTCTGCACTTAAAGTAATTGAATAACAAGTTCAAGAGATAGGAGAGAACCAACAAAGGATTCAACAACAGAGTATTCAAGATGTAATCACAAAACTTCAAAGGCAAATCCAAGAGCTGCAGATCATTGTAAGTCAATCTTCTTCTAGTACCCCCATGACAACTAACATGAAGAAAAGTCCAAAAGTGATCATGCCTGAGAAATTTGATGGGACAAGATCAAAGTTTCGACGATTTGTGCAACAAGTGAAGCTATTCATAAGGATGCAACCAGATAGGTACCCAAATGATGCTTCTCAAGTAGGACTCATAGGAACTCTATTATGTGGTCCTGCTCTTTCATGGTTTGCACCTATCCTTGAGAAGGATATGGATATTCTACATGATTTCAAGGCCTTTATTTGAGAGTTCACATCTTCATTTGGAGATACCAATTGTTCACGTGTTGTCGAAACAAAGCTAAGAAAGCTACATCAAGGAAATAGGCCTGCATCTACCTATGCATCAGAATTCAGACAAATCATTTGTGATCTCACATGGCACGAGGATTATTTTATCAACCAATTTCGATGGGGCTTACGTGATGATGTCAAGGACCTCATGTTAACCATGCCCAAGGTAAATACTTTGAATGAATTCATGAATCAAGCAATTGAGTGTGACAATAGGTTGTTTGAGGGAAAGAAAGAGAAGAAGATTTTTGTTCATGATCGAGAATACAAGTTTATCTCAGTTCCTCAACAACATATATTGGAAGAATCTCAACGAGAACCCATGGAGTTGGATAACATTAATGTCAAGCGACTTACACAAAAGGAAAGAAAACATCGGAAAGACAATGGATTATGCTTTTATTGTGGAGATATGATCATATGGTATTCAAATGTCCTAAGAAGAAGAAGCAAGTTGGAATTAGGACTTCTACAATCACCATCCCACATTAGAAGTTCATGATTAGAATCAAAAGAGGAGTACTACCCATCATGAGAATCATGGCCTTGATTCTGCACCTAGATATACTATAAACCCTTTCCAGTTTGATCATGGATATTCATCATCATCATGTTCCAGTACCACATATCAAGAACTCTACAAAGACCAAGAGTTATGAAGATTCAAGTTCTCGACGATCTCAGAGTCAGATAACCGCTCCTTGTGGAACTCGTCGCTTGAGAGGGAGGTGATGTCATGGGCAAAGAAGGAAACCATCTTGAACCTCAGATTCCATGTGAATCCTATATCTCATGATTGGTTCAGAATTAGGAGAAACCAATGCTTCCATTGCGTCCGGAATGTGCCAAAACCCTAAGATCGACTGTCTATTCGTTGAATTCTGACATTGGGAGATCCTGTTATAAGTTGATGACATCATGATGACATCATCATGTCGTAACCGCCATATAGCACCGCCTTTGAACACCTATATAAGGAGGGGTTGGCCACATTCATTCTGGTCTTGCCAATGCCAGTCTCGGGAGCTCAAGGGATCCTGATCACCAAGTAAGTACTTTCAAGTTCCAGTTCAAGTTCTAGTCTTGTTCCTTACTCTAGTCTTGTCTAGTCTTGTATAGTGGACATCCTTTCTTCTCCTATTGTAATCTCGTAGTACGAGATCTTGTCGAGCTATTTCTTGCATGTAGTTCATATCCAAGAAGGGAATTCTTGTAATCGAGAGATCTTGCTCCTACCTACGATCCCGGGTTGTGGGATCTCTTGTATCATCTTTAGTCGAGTTTTCCATACCTATCGATCCCTGGTTGTGGGATTTCTTGTATTGATCACGTTGTCGGCGCTTCCAGAATCTCTACGACAACGTATTATTGTATCGTTTTCTCTACGTGGGTGTTCTTGTAATCAGAAGTGTATTTTTGAAATCTTGTCTGGTGTAGTCAGAGAGCACAATCTAGTGCTCCCTTGACAGTACGGTACTTGTTCTATAAGAAGAAATTTATCATTCAACATTTTGAACTTGGAACCTCCTTATACGAGCCATACTATTCTTAGTTAACTATGCTATGAGGCTTAAGTGCTCATGTGGTAATTCACTATAAATACATGCATGGAGATTATATTATTATATACAAAAATTTTTAAAAATATAAAAAGATATATAAATATATATATTAGAAAATATATATATGTACCGTACCGTACCAAACCTCCCTGCCACGTACCGTACACGTATTGTACGTATCGTACCAAACGTACCGAACCACCTTGTTGGGATGGCAAAGATGCTCAGGCATATGCATTGGTAGTCTTGTTTGTCAAACGGGCCATTATTCCTCACATTCGCTCCTACAAAACATCAAAGGATGCTTGGGATACACTTATCACTTTATACCAAGCAAGGAATGAGGCTTGTGTTGCTTACCTTCGAAAACGATTGGAGAGTGAGCACATGAATGAAGGAGATTCCATGGACAATTTTTTGACAAAGATCAAAGATTTGAAGGAGTTGATTTCTGGTGATGAAGTCTTGCCTGACAATTCACTTTTGCAGACTGTTCTGAATGGTCTTTCAGATTCATATCAGACTTTTGCTTCTACTCTTCCATTAATGATGAAAGGTAATCCAAATGTCTTAACATTTGAGGAATAGTCTCTGTTTTGTTGCACGAAGATCAATCGAAAAAGAATAGGTCCATTATGCGTGTTGCACATCAAGCTTTCCTGGCTAGTAAGAAGGGCAAAGGTAAATGGAGCTCCTCTACTAGTAAGGAGTAAGCAGAAATTTGCTAATTCTACGCAATCAAAGAAGGAAGACAAAGACGAGAAGAAAACAGAAAGGAAGAAATTGTTTTGCAAATATTGTGAAGGAAATGATCATGTCATAAAAAGTTGTCCAAAATTGGCTGCAAAAGAGGCTGGAATAGTTGTTGTAGACGCCTCTACATCCAGATCAGAGTCTGCAAATCTTATGCTGAATGAGGAATGGACATTTACTATTGTTTGCAGCTATGATCCATCATCTCATGAACAGTATATGTCTGCAGTAGACTCAGATGTTTGGTACTTTGATAGTGGGGCAACCAAACATATTATCTCGCATCGCAGTTTCTTCGCTTCACTTTAGCCTTCCCCTACATGGAATAGTGTCACATGCGCCAATGACTCCTCTTATCTTGTCATGGGAGTTGGTGAGATCATTTTGACTACTGCAGATGATAGTTCTTTTACATTGTTGGATGCTTAATTTGTGCCAGGGATCAAGAAAAATTTGTTATCAGTTTCAACAATCAGCTAAGATTGGCTTGGTTTTGAAATTTATTAATGACAGGCGTACAATTCATGATCTGTCAAATGGCGACATCATTATTGCTTCTTGCATTTTATGTCGTGGGCTGTATAAGGTCATAGATTATGCAGAATCTGTGAATAATTAAGCATGTGTAGTTCAAGATTCTTAGGCTATAACAGATGCAAAGCTTTGGCATGCACGCTTTAGTAATCTGAATTTTTCTAGTTTGCTATGCCTGCATAAATCTGAAATGGTGTCCTCTTTGCCCAAACTTGAGGAGCTTGGTAAACATGTTTGTGAAGGCTGTATTTTGGGCAAAATGAAGCGTTCCTCCTTCCCAAACAATGGTTCAGTAAGAGCTACTAAGAAATTCAAGCTTGTTCACAGTGATGTTTGTGGTCCTTTGCAAACACCTTTTGGGAACTACCTTCACTTCGTGACTTTCATTGATGATTTTTCCAGGCATGCATTGGTATATCCATTGAAAGCAAAGTCTAAAGTGTTTATGTGCTTCGATCAGTTTCTAGTTTTGGCTGAAAATATGTCAGCATGTAAAATGGGCACCCTCCATTCTAATCGGGGGGGAGAAGGGGGATATATGTCTTCTGATTTTAATGCATTTCTGGTTGAATGTGGGAAACATCAGTGTACAATGCCATATTCACCTCAATGGAATGGAGTTGCAGAAAGGAAGAACATGTCACTCATGGAGATGGGCCATGGCGAGGTGTATGGTTAGTAGTTAGGCTTTACCACATAGTTTTTGGCTTGAGGTTGTTACGAGTGCAACATATGTACTTAACAGGTGTCCCACTAAAGCATTGCAATCTATCAATCCACATGAGGCTTGTCATGGTCGCAAGCTACCTATTGCTCATCTTCGTGTCTTTGGTTGTCTTGCATATGCATTAGTGCTTGAATAACAATGCAGGAAATCGGATGATAGAGCAATGAAATGTATTTTTGTTGGGTATAATTCTAAAAGCAAAGGCTATCGTCTGTATTATTCACAGACTAAAGCCATTTTGGTTAACCGTGATGTTGTTTTTGTGGAAGATGGTATTCAACCATTACTTTCATGTACTAAGGAGACATCAGCTAGCTCCAAAGATGTGTATGACACTTTGCTTCCTCTTTTTTACAGGTGGACAATCTAGTGCTGGGCCAAATGAGGCAATTTCTCAGCCTTTACAGGTTCCATATGATGATGCAGATCATTCCATTTCTTATGTAGATTTACATGATGCACTTGTTGATGAGAGGTCTGATTTAGAGGAGGCAAAAACTATGCCTAAATGACTGGTGTAGACTTTGCGAGATAGCAAATTAGATGAAGCTCTGTCATACCATACTCATTCAGGCTCTCATAGTCCTTCTTTTGCATTAGATTTTATGCTATGGCTGCCTATAGTCTTTGTGATGAGAAAGCACAAACTTTAAAAATTGGATGGCTGCTATGCAAGCAGAATATGATGCTATCATGAAGAATGGTACCTTGACTTTATGTGACTTGGCTCCTAGCAAGAGTTTCACTAAGTGGGTATACAAGTTGAAGCATAAGCCTGATGGAATAGTTGATAGGTGTAAGGTTAGGCTTGTTGCAAAGGGTTATGCTCAAGAAAGGGGCATTGATTTTGATGAGATCTTTGGTTCTACATGCCGAATGACTACTGTTCATAGCATCTCTGCACTTGTAGCTCATCATGGTTGGAACGTACATGAGTTAGATATTAAAACTTCATTTCTGAATGGTGACTTGCATGAAGAAGCGTATGTTTTTCAGCCCCGTGGTTTTGTGCAGAAAGGACATGAAAACAAAGTGTGCATATTAAAAAAGGCATTATATGGTTTGAAGCAAGCACCACGTGCTTGGTATGAAAAGATACATGCCTACTTGATTGCTCATGGTTTTGAAAACATTCCAACTGAGAGCACCTTATATGTTAAGCGTCCAAATGATGTGCTTCTGATCATTGTTGTCTATGTTGATGACATGCTACTCACTGTTCCTAATGAGAAGCATATTGCTGATTTTAAGGCTGATTTGCATGCTTCATTTGAGATGTCAGATTAGGGGCATTTGCATCATTATTTGGGCATTCAATTTATGCAAGTTGATGGAAGAATAGCTTTGTGTCAAACAAAATATATTGACACATTATTGGAGCACTTCGGCCTTGAAGATTGCAAACTTATTGGCACTCCTATGGAAATAGGTTTATGGTTGAGTCTTCATTATCTTGGAGATGCATTTGATGTTGTTCTGTATTAAGAGGCTCTTGGATGCTTGTTTTACTTACGCACTACTTGGCGAGATATTCAGTTTGGTGTCTCACAGATGAGCAGGTTTATGCATTGCTCAAGTGTCAAACATTGGAAGGCGGTTAAGCGCATCTTTCACTACTTGAGTGGTACCCGATTACTTGGATTGCTTTATCCCAAGGGGGAATCACTATTGCCATATTTATATGCTTTTTTTGACTCTTATCGGGTTGGTTGCTATGACACTGGTGTGTCCACTAGTGGTTTTTGCTTCATGCTTGGTAGCTCATGCATATCTTGGTTGAGCAAGAAGGAGTCTACTGTGGCCACTTCTAGTTGTGAGGCTGAGTATAGAGAAGCTTTGAGAGCGACTGTTGAGTGTGTGTGGCTCGGATGCCTTATGGCTGATTTGGGTGTTGGTCTGTCTTCTGCCACCACCATCTTTACTGAAAGTCAGAGCGCTGTCAGTTGCGAGGAACCCTGTGTTCCATGCTCGCACTAAGCACATTGAGGTGCACTATCATTATGTCATGGAGAGGTTCTCTGCTCGAGAGATCAGTTTGGCATATGTGCACACAAAGGAGAACGTTGTGACCTTTTCACAAAGGCTCTGCCTAGGGAGAAGTTTGAAGCTTTTCGCAAAGCTTTGGGTTTACTTCCTTTCGTGGATTGATTCCACATAGCTTGGCACTTCCTTATACATGAATGCCAACTCCTTATTCATGGCATCACTCCTAGGGGGATTTGTTGATACGGTAGTGATGTGTGTGAACAGACTAGGACCGTCGGGGCACTTTTTTCCCTCTTTAGGAGGTTCCTTTCCCTAGCTTGTATATACGCCTATAACCCTAATGGGTCACTAATCTTAGTACATTCTTTTGGTAATACATTCAGTATTGTGTGCTAAGCTTCTTCTTCTTCCTTGCGCTGTTCACGTGCTTCTGCAGACCTCAAACTCCAACAACTTGCTAACATTGTGGTAGAAAAGGTCACAAGAAGCCAAATTGCAGGTACTACGAAGCAAAGTTAAAAAGAAAGAAGACAACATGTGAGAAGAAGAAGAAAGAAAGCAAAATAGATGTATAGGATAGCTCTTAGGACAAGCAGAAGGCCAATGTGGCCGCTATTATGGATTCAGGTGCATCATTTCACGTGACTCCTATATTTCATGCAAGAGACCATGGCAATATATACCTTGGGAACAATATTCATGTTCCATTGAAGGTATTGGTACAAAGCATCTTTCTGTTGATGGCACTAATGGGCTGGTTTTGCATGATGTGAGCTATGTACCTAGCATCAAGAAAAGCTTACTTTCTGTTGAGAAGATGGATATGCATGGACATAGTATACCCTCTTTGAAAAGATGTCATGAAAGCTCATAAGGCTGATTGTCAAAGGCACTAAGAAAGGTACACTTTACTACTTGCATGAGAAAGCCTTGTTGGACAAGTTTATTGCTTTGGCTGAGATTTATTGTCACATGGAGTTATGGCATAAAAGGCTTTGTGGTTACCTCAACAACCATGGCAATCTATACTTTGGGAACAATCATCCTTGATCCATTGAGAGTATTGGTACAATGTATCTTGTTCATGCTTGATCTTGTTCATTTTAATGTATGTAGCATACCCGCCAAGTCTATGGGGGTTGCTTTTTATTTTGTTTCTTTTGGTGATGATCATTCTAGGCAGCTTCGGGTTTGCTTGCGAAAACCTAAGCACAAAACCTTGTGTTTAGAAGATTTTGTGCATTTCTGACCACCCAGACAAGAAAAGAAGTGAAACGCTTAAATGCAGATAAATGGGGTGAGTTTACAAGTGCTGAATTCATTAGATTTTGTGAAAATCTTGCTGTTAAGAGGGAGGTAACAATCCCATACAACCGCTCTTCGAATGGTGTGGCTAAAAGGTACATTAGGACTCTTTGTGAGAGGGTGAGATGCATGATGTCTAAAGCTAATCTTCCATATAGAATATGGGGAGAACCATTGAAAAGTGCAGTGCGCATTTGCAATCGATCCCCTTACACGTCCTTAAAATGTGACATCCTTGAAAATGTTTGGTCTTGCAAACCAGCTTCATATGCCTATCTACACATGTTTGCTTTCGATGTATTTGTGCATAATAAGTAGTATATCTAAGTTGAGAAGCCAATTGGATGCAAATTCCATGGAAGCAATCTTCATGGGATTGGAGATAGGGTGAGATGGGCTACAAAATTCAGCTACCTCAGCTGAAGAAGGTAATATGCAGCTGATATGTTCTTTTTAATGAGCCAAGGCTGCTGAAAAATAATTGTGCTTGAAAGGGTGATCACAAAAGGTCAAGTTTCAGCATGTATAGCACCCATGAGGCCTGGAATTGACTCGTAGGATGCAACACATATGGCAGGAAATAATGTTGATCCAGTGATAATTGCGTCAGAGGAAGTTGCATGACAAAATGAGGTCCTGAAGAGCATGTGCAGTCACCAAATGATGCTGAAAACAGGGCTGGAATTGACATTCAGCAGTGTGTAAGTGATGATGCATTTATACCTCCTGATGTGGATCCATTGCAAGTGATACTTGAGACTTCGATTGGATTGCCCAAGGAAAGCAAAGCCATTCCTGATGTGGATCCACATGCAAGTGATACTTGAGACTTCGATTGGATTGCCCAAGGAAAGCAAAGCCATTCCTAATAAATGGGTATATAAAATCAAGACTGTTGATGGGAAACCCAAGTATAAGGCAAGGCTGGTTGCAAGAGGATATTTTCAGAAAGAGGGTGTAAACTTCCAGGAGGTTTTTTTTTCCGTGGTACAAATGACCGCATTAGGTGTGTTGTTTGCTCTCATGGCTGCATTGCATTTAGACTTTACCAAATGGATGTAAAAACGGCCGCCTTGCATGGTGAGCTTGATGAGAAACTGCACATGAAACAACCTAAGGTTATGTGATGCTTGGAAAGGAACGTCAAGTATATAAGCTCAAGAGAAGGTTGTATGGGCTAAAGCGGGCTCCTACAACGGTACAAAAAGTTTTATACCTTTATGCCCAAACATGGATTCAAAAGAAGCCATGTTGACCATTGAATATACACCAAAAGCCCCATTATTCTTGTACTCTATGTTGATGATATGCTGCTGGCTGGAAAGAAAAGGAGTACTTTAAATGGTCTAAAACAGAAGCTCAATGCTGCATTCTCAATGAAAGTACCTTAGGGAAGCTCAACATATTCTTGGAATGAGGGTACAGAACATCAGGGAGGAGCACAGATTGTATTTGTCTCAAGAAAATTACATTGCAAAAGTGTCGAACAATTTAATATGGCTGAATCAAGGTGGTGCTCACTCTTGGGCTACACCAAATTTTGGTGCCGTTACCGGGAGCTGTTGGAAATCAATGTCACATCAGTTCAAAATCCTATTAGGGCAGAAACCCTAATTTCGGTACTTAGTCATTTTTGGCACAAAAATTGGGTAAATTTTTTATGAGCCCATCTTGTAGAGCTTGAAGAGAGCTTTCCAATGGTATATGACATTCAGTCATCAGAGATCAGATTTGGAGAAAACCCTAACCCTAATTTTCTGTTGATTTAGGGTTTTTACCTCATTTGATAGCTCTCAGCTTGGAGGTCATAAAAATGTTTTCAAATCATTCATCAGGTGGTCAGAAGTGTGAAAAAGCAAGCCAGAAGCACTTTTTAACAATTAAATTAAAATAAAGCAAAAGCAATTTAAAAAGCGATGAGATTAAAATAAAGCGCATTTAGTGAGTTTTTCGCATGGAGTTTTAAAACCTATATAAGAGAGCATTGAGGTCACTTTTTAGAACATCCAATGCCAATTCCAACGCCAACGATTGGTGGAGCTTGAGGAGGTGGTGCTCTAGCTCTCATGGGGCAGCCATGGTGTACTTTGTAAAGCTATGTTGAGGAGCAGCCATGGAGTTCTTCTTGGAGAAGGGTGTGCTCACACTCTTGCTTGTAGAGAAGACTTACTCATCATAAGTTTGGTAGTTTGGATCAGCCATCTACATTATGTATTTGAAGATTATCTTCTACATGAAGATTTTGGTGTACTTCAAAGACATTGGATGGAGCTTAACATAAGATTGCATCTCATGTTAATGATTCAGGTACATATTCTCTTTATGCACACAGGTACTACTTGGAGCTTATGGAGGCAGTGGCATCCATATCTAGAGGAGTCCTATTTGGCATACATAAAGGAGAATCAGTACATGCATGCTACATGCATTCAGATGAGGTGTTAGAGAAGGTGTTTCCATATGAGTATGAGGATTTCTGTCAGCAACATGTTAGCATTCTATGCTAATTCTGTAAGTATGTGATCTTTCACACACACATCTGATTTAGGGTCTTCCATAGCCTAAATTCAGATTAGGGTTTTCTGAATATCAGTTTCAAACTGATCTTTCCTCTTTCTAAATTCTGTCACTCATAAACACTCTTCTACAACCTATCACATGTTAGCATTCTTCTACACTCTTCTACACTTTTCTCCTCTTACATGTTAGCATTCTATGCTAATTCTGTAAGTATGTGATCTTTCAAACACACATCTGATTTAGGGTCTTCCATAGCCTAAATTCATATGAGGGATTGCTGAATATCAGTTTCAAACTGATCTTTCCTCTTTTTGTCACTCATAAACACTCTTCTATAACATATAAAGTCATACATCTCATACATATTCAGATTTCTGTCCCTACATTTGAATATTCTTGTAAATTCTGTACATACACTCTTCCATCTATTTCTCTTCACATAGAGTGGTTGAGATTTTGACTCCCACATTGTAATTGACATTTGTATATATGATGGTGTGAGTAAGCAGTGGCTTACGTAACACTTTGAACATGTTGTCTAATCTCTCTCTATCTTTGTCTCATCATTGTATGATTAAGTGTGGTATAATCATGTTTGTCAATTTTGGAAGAAGCGGGAATCTATGTTATAGATCCTGGATCTATGGGACCTGTGGAATTAAGTTATGGGCCTACCTAATTTCCAACATTTGGTATCAGAGCTCCGAGACTACCAACATATGGTTTCAGAGCATCTTCTAACATAGGACATACACACTTAATCTAGATGAGTAGAGATTTGAGAATTAGACATTTCAGTCACATGTTTATTTATCAATGTGGAGTATGAAGTTGATGATATGTTAGCAACCAAATACTTTTGGAAGAGTAAAGATACTTTACAAAAGTATTGCATGAAGACCAAGACTTGATGAAGAGAAGGCTACTTCAAATTCAAGGAAAAACAATGGTTTGGAGAAGATGAAGGAACCAAATCAACATCAAATCACAGGTATTAGTTTCTATTATCATATTCTTATTTGCATGTCATATCTTAGAAGAGCAATTATGAAGAGATTTGAAGGATTCAAGAAGTGCTTTTAAACACTTTCATTACTTTGAAAGTTAAAGCATTAACTACACCAAATCAGGTATCTAGAGGTTGTTCTTGACACTTTTGATAGAAGATCTCTTTCATGGCAAGAAAGCTCATCTAACAAGACAAATTTGGAGATTAGATCAGTTTTGTTTTCAGCCAACACAAGGTTGGAAGTTTTTTTATCAGATTTTGTACCTAGAAAGGTAATTCAGAATTCAGCCAACTCAAGGAAAAGGTTGGTGAATTCAGTCATATCAGTCAAATTTGAAGCAGAGTATTGATTCAGCATATGAGGAGATGATAAAACATACTTCTATGTTCACTTTCATTTATATACCATGTTTGTCTTGTCTCTTACTCTTAGCACTAGAGGAAGAGAAAAATTCATTTGAAGAAGTTAAGAGTGCTTGCTACTTCAAGATGTAGAGAACAAAAGATATGGAAGAGAAGTTTGAAGATCTTGACATCATCAGGTGGAAGAAAGATGCAGAAGAAAAAAATCCAACAAATCCAAAGGGAAAGTAAGATTTCTTTTTTCGCTTATATTTTCCATATACTTTTTCTACTTTTATCCTCTACATTCAAAGACAAGTCTACGAGAACATCTTGTGTGAAGAAGATAGTCTAAAGAAGAAGCAGGTTCTTGTTTTGCATTATACTTGGTCATGTTTGAGTAGGTTTTGACAAAGAATTGCATTGAGAGAAAGAAAAGAAGCAGATATCTAAGACAGCTTATATGTTTTGACTCATATGTGTATGAGTTATGTATAAGTTGAAGATTTTGAGCATGCAGCTTATATGTTCCCTAAAAGAATTCTTGGAGTGTCAATTTAGAGCTACTTGGTATATGATAAGTTACAGAGAAGTATATTTCTTCTTTATCTAACTCTTGAGGTAAAAGAGTATTTATAGCAGATATTGGAGACTTGGAGTGAGGTTTTTGAGTTTGGAAAAGTTACCTCATATTCAGTATACTCAAAAAATTTAGGGTTTTTCAGGATGAAAATTCAGAAAATTCAGAATTTCAGTATTTAAAAAAAAAATTCAGAATTTCAGTATTTTCAGAAAATTCAGTATTTTCAAGAAAATTCAGAAAAATTCAGATTTTGTGATGTACCAGTCAGATGGAGAATCTACTTTCTGTGATTCTCTTGACTTTTGGATACATGCTTGTATTCAAAAAGGTGTGCCATCATATCCTATCACTTGATTGATAAGTGGAGTTAGCCAAAAGAAAGTCAAGCAGACACTATCACATTTCACCCGGGAAGAATATGAAGATATGAAGTATCAACTTACAGCTTTTGGAGTTCTCAAGGTGAGAGTTTGTCCACTTATGTTTCAAGTAGGAGTTGTAGATTCTTGGAAAGGATCTAGTTGAAGAAAAGTTTTACAACTTTATGTAAGAAGCATGGATACTTAGAGACATTCAGGGTTACAAATCAAACATTCGGTCATGAAGGTTTGATGTTAGCAGATTCTACACACGTATTTTGTTGGAGAGATCTTGTAAGATCTTGGTAGATCTTGTATGATCTTGAAGATCTTGAGTATTTTTGAGTCAGATGTCTATCCTTTGTTTGTAAAATTCTTAACATTGGAAGAAGTAAGTCAAAGATTCAGATTCTATCATATTAGTGTTACAGAGAAATAGAAGAAGATACTTGTTATGTTGCAGAAGATTATGAATCCTAGAATGCTTTCAGAAAGGTTTTTTAGGATCAGCTAACCTTATTCTAGATTTTGGAAAGCCGAGGAATGGAAGGAAAGCTATCGGCATGTGTACAGTGCTAATAAAAGGGTTCAGATATTTTGTTTTCAGATACAGGTATTGATCACAGAAGATCATATTTATTGAAAGAAGGAAGACGTCACAGATTTCATAAAGTCTGATTTACTGTAAAGGAATTTGGATACTAGTGTTAAATCATCCAGGGGGTGATGAAACATGAAGACTTATTTTCAGCCATATGTGAAAGAATGCAGAATCATACCTATAGGTATTCCTATATTTCCTTTGTCATTTTCTCTTTATGTTCCAGCTTTGAAAGAAGAAGGAAGAAGGAGAATGTCTGGAGAAAGTTCCTGTTAGGTGTTCCTGTTCGGGAGAAAGTTCCAGAGTTCTATTGAAGAGAAGCTTGATATTTCAGAGAGGTATGTTACTTATGAGATGCGCATATATATGATTATACCAGATTGTGAAGGAAACATGTATGAAAGACTTACAGATAGAACAAGGATGAAGACAAGATGACATCAAAGATATGAAATTTCGGTGAGACTCATGAGAGTTGAATGAGTTGAGTTGAGTACAGTCAGAGATGGACCAGCTAGTATTCATAATACGCTAAGTTCTGAGTTGTTAGTCACAAGTCTCAAGATGGATTTAGTTTCTGATTTTATTTAGTGTATCTACATGACACAACAGAAGTACGTTTAGAAACCTTTTTTAAGGTAAATGCAAATATGTGAATCGTAGTGTATGCTTACATGTTTGAGAAGACGAGAGATTGCAGATTCAGAGTCAAGTCATGCTACATATGTTATCAAGCAGTGATTGTTATATGTATGCTAACACTATTGGATATCTAATTTGCATATTTTCTCACGTATTATGGTTCATATTCAGCAAATTCAGAATTTTGAAGTTTAAAGAAGTTCAAATTCAGTTTTAAAGAAGACTTTTGAAGATAAAGTTTTGAAGGTCCTTCAGAAAGACAAGTTTGAAACTTATGTGAGTTTGTAGATGAATGAAGTTGCATATCCAGTTCAGTTTGTACCAATATGACATTGCAGGGGGGATTGTTGGAAATCAATGTCACATCAGTCCAAAATCCTCTTAGGGCAGAAACCCTAATTTCGGTACTTAGTCATTTTTGGCATAAAAATTGGGTAAAATTTTTATGAGCCTATCTTGTAGAGCTTGAAGAGAGCTTTCCAATGGTATATGACATTCAGTCATCAGAGATCAGATTTGGGAGAAAACCTTAACCCTAATTTTCTGTTGATCTAGGGTTTTTACCTCATTTGATAGCTCTCAGCTTGGAGGTCATAAAAATGTTTTCAAATCATTCATCAGGTGGTCAGAAGTGTGAAAAAGCAAGCCAGAAGCACTTTTTAACGATTAAATTAAAATAAAGCAAAAGCAATTTAAAAAGTGATGAGATTAAAATAAAGCGCTTTTTAGTGAGTTTTTCGCGTGGAGTTTTAGTCAAAACCTATATAAGAGAGCATTGAGGTCACTTTTTAGAACATCCAACGCCAATTCCAACGCCAACAATTGGTGGAGCTTGAGGAGGTGATGCTCTAACACTCATGGGGAAGCCATGGTGTACTTTGTAAAGCTATGTTGAGAAGCAGCCATGGAGTTCTTCTTGGAGAAGAGTGTGCTCACACCTCTTGTTTGTAAAGAAGACTTACTCATAAGTAGCTTGGTGGTTTGGATCAGCCATCTACATTATGTATTTGAAGATTGTCTTCTACATGAAGATTTTGGTGTACTTCAAAGACATTGGATGGAGCTTAACATAAGATTGCATCTTATGTTAATGATTCAGGTACATATTCTCTTTATGCACACAGGTACTACTTAGAGCTTATGGAGGCAGTGGCATCCATATTTGGAGGAGTCCTATTCGGCATACATAAAGGAGAATCAGTACATGCATGCTACATGCATTCAGATAAGGTATTAGAGAAGGTGTTTCCATATGAGTATGAGGATTTCTATCAGCAACATGTTAGCATTCTATGCTAATTCTGTAAGTATGTGATCTTTCACACACACATCTGATTTAGGGTCTTCCATAGCCTAAATTCAGATTAGGGTTTGCTGAATATCAATTTCAAACTGATCTTTCCTCTTTCTGTCACTCATAAACACTCTTCTACAACCTATGAGGTCATACATCTCATACATATTCAGATTTTTGTCCCTACATCTGAATATTCTTGTAAATTCTGTACATACACTCTTCCATCTATTTCTGTTCACATAGAGTGGTTGAGATTTTGACTCCCACATTGTAATTGACATTTGTATATATGATGGTGTGAGTAAGCAGTGGCTTACGTAAAACTTTGAACATGTTGTCTAATCTCTCTCTATCTTTGTCTCATCATTGTATGATTAAGTGTGGTATGATCATGTTTGTCAATTTTGGAAGAAGCTGGAATCTATGTTTTAGATCCTAGACCTATGGGACCTGTGGAATTAAGTTATGGGCCTACCTAATTTCCAACAGGAGCGTTGCTCAAGGACAAGTGTTTTGACGGTAAGATTGTAGATTTTCGATGTTGGAAGGTAAAAAATAGTCATTTTTTGTTAACTTTTTGATTTTCAATCTTCCATCTTCATCTTCATCATCATCACCATCTTCTACCACTTCATCTTCATTGAAATTTTTCGTTTTTTACTGTACATTCACTACGTTCACCTCATTTTTCATTCATGGATGTGCGAGAGAGGGAAAGAGAGGCAAAGTATTAGTGTTTGTGAGCTTGAGCGCTTTCTGGGATCCTCTACACAACATGCAGGCCTCTGCCCTTGATTTTGAAGTTTTCGCCGAAATTCTCAAAAAATCGCATTTTTGGGGAAAAATCGTGACTTTTTGGAAAATTCAAAATTTTTGAATTTCGCAATTCTCTTGTTCCCGCCTAAAATCATTTAGAAAATCGCGAATTTTGGGTTTTTTGAGCGTGAGAAAATCGCGATTCTTTGGTTTTCTAAGTTAGAAAAAATCTCGAATTTTTGATTTTTTGATTGTGAGAAAATCGCGAATCTCTAGTTTTTTGATTGTGAGAAATCACAATTCTCTTGCTTGCTAAGTGTGAAAAAATCGAGACTGTCTGATTTTCTAAGTGTGAAGAAAATCGAGACTTTCTTGCCTTTGGGCTCTCAAGAAATCGCGACTTTTTGGAAGGAAACTTTTGAGAAAATCACGAATCTTTGTCGTCAAATTTTGAGAAAATCATGATTTTCTGCAATCTCATTTTTGAGAAATTTGTGACTTTTTGCAATGCAAATTTTGAGAAATTGCGTCTTTTTGCAAGGAAAATTTTGAGAAAAGCGCGACATTTCGAAAGGCTACTTTTGAAGAAAATCACGATTTTTTGCCACCAAGATTTTGAAGAAATCGAACCCATGTTTGAAAGATCCAAAGGACATCAAGGTTACAACATCAGCACCTATGAAGCAATTCACAGCCAAAGCTACTCACAACCAAAGTTGACAACCTCTTTTGCGCAACTCACAATTCCTGGAAGCTCACAAATACACTATCATATTGGAATCCAAGGAAGAAGTACATACAAAGGGACTCAACCTTGCAAAGGCTAGCAGTGACATAATGAAAAACAGGACAACAGATCCCGCTACATGACAAACGGCTCTTGCTGATACATGATGGACACTAACTCTCATAATACTACATGGAACACCCACTCCCACAAGGGTCTGTCAAGGACGACAAACTCGAGAGGGGGGAAGTGTTGGCACCCAAGGTCAAGCACAAGGTGTGGGAACGTGTCAAAGAAGTGAGACACAAGAAGAGGGAGCATGTAGGGAGCTCCAAGAAGTGTATGTCAAATTTTCAGAAGAAACCCCTATAAAAATAGTGATTTTGATCACTAAAAACCATTGTAAATATCATTTCACATTTTTGCAACTCCATTTTGTTCAAGTCGAGGAGTCCTTGAGCTTGAGGAGTATTAGAAGTACCTATGTATCAATTTTCATAACTTTTTGATTCCGTTTGAGCCTTCAAATAAGCCCTGGAACTTAATTTTAACTAGGCTAGACACTAGGTTTGGATAGGACCAAAAGTAGTCAAAAAGCTATAAAAAGAGCTAGAGAGCTCATTTTTGAGGTTAGCTTTTTGAGGGTGAGTTGAGGCTTTGCTTGTTAGAGATTGAAGCTTTTGTAAGAGGGTTCTTTTGCAATTGAAAGCTTCCATTATTCCTATCTTTGTTATCTTGCCTTGTGTGCGTGTGTGTGCGTGCATGTATGTGCTTGTCATTCACATTTGCTCACCACAATTGCTCACGATCTTCATATCCTCCTCACGTCTCTGCGGATTGACAAGTAAAGGAGGTGGTGCTCACGCTTGGGCTACACATGTAAATCCACAAGTGGCTATATCCATACACTTGCAGGAGGTGCTATCTCATGGTACTCTAGACTTCAAAACTTATCCTTGGTTGTGATAGCCAAAATGCCATATGTTTGGCAAAGGATGCCATGTTCCATGCGCAAGGGTGTGCTAGAGAATGGCTTGATCACTTCGATCAAGGTCAATACATCACAAAATCCAACAGATGCTCTGACTAAGTGCCTTTTAAAGGCACAACATTAGCTATGCATACAGATAATGGGAATTACGAGCTTAAAGGAGCCTCCCTTGGCCCTTTAAATGAGAGATTGTTGGGGGTAAAGATTCCAAGGACTCTTCTTTTGTACATTTTGACCCCTCAACTTAATAGCTCTCTTTGAGATTTTTATAGACATTTTTATTATATTTTTTGGTCCCCAAATTGAAAAGGTATAGGTTTGTATTTGATTTTTACTGACTGACTGTCACTTTGGCCTGTTCACATTTGGCCAAGTGACCAAGGTCCTTCTAATAAAAACAAGGTCCTAGTTCATGTTTTATGTAGAAGACTTTTATCAAAGCTGTACGTTACTTCTTGTTCATCATCTCCTTCAATTTCCTGCACAAACCTAAGCTTCCAGAGGCAGTCCTCTTCTTCTGTCAGCAGCTGCCCTTTTCTTTTAACCACATTGAATATATGTGGTATCAATACGAAGCTCTCGAGCTGCACTTTCAAATTCATCCTCGAACATGTCCCACAACCACACAATTAATACTATTGTTGATGATGGTTTGACAATATGCTCAATCTCAATATCCAAGACTGCATCCTTAGTATGTCTATACATGTACTCTCTTGTGATGGAAGGTTCAAGAATGGATGCATTGATGTATGAGAAAACATGGTGTCCCCACCAGGATTGACTGATATGTTAGATAGTTGTCTATCTAGTATCCATCACATGAACAAACCCTGCCTTGTGTTTCAATCTGCTCTTTCCACAATCTCCTTTTTTTCCTCAGCTCAGTTGTCCTATGGTCCTTGTAGTTGTGCTCTTCCAGGGGGTAAATTTATCAATGGCCTCTTTAGGAGGGACGAGTGGACGGCCTATTTGCACTGCCCGCTGATAAGGTACTGTGTAGGATAAAGAAAAAGCTAATAGTGTGGAAGACGGCGAACCACATAAAAATATATATAGTAACATAAAGGGCAGGCCAAATTTATCAAATCATATTTTCATGCTGGATGTCTCCTTAATCTGAGTATTATAACTAATGCACTACTATTTTAAATTTGATTTGATCAGTTGTAACTTCCTGTCTCTGTTTTCTTTTCAGTATCACACTCATTCATAATGCGATCAGTTAATTGATCTTTTATAGGTTCAAGAACTTCTTGACATTTGCTGCAAATCTCAAAAAGATCCACGTTTACAAGGAGAGATAAACCAGTTTCTTTCCCCCTTGATGGATTGTGCATTCAGTTTAACTGCAGCTATAGAGGAAGTACAGCCATACTCTGTGCCAAGTACTTCCAAATCCAGACCAGAAAGATCTACTGGAACAGCTTTGACAGTTGCAATCTCATTGCTAAAGAGATGTGTACCAAATACAGGTTCTCGCATTCTACTTTTTGTTGGAGGCCCCTGCACTTCAGGACCAGGAAAGGTCGTAGGTACAAGCTTCGAGGAAAACATACGCACTCACCGAGATATAACAAATAACAGAGCACACCATACTTACAAGGGAGAGAAATTTTATAAAAACATTGAAGCTGCTTTGATTGCAAATGGATGTGTTTTAGACATGTTTGCTTGTTCTTTGGATCAAGTTGGCATTTACGAGGCATCGTCAGCAATCAATGCCTCTGGTGGAATACTTGTTGTGGCAGAAACTTTTGGGTCTGGAGAATTCAAAGTATCCCTTCAGCGCCTTTTTGCTTGTGATTCTGATGGCTGTCTGAAGATGTGCTTCAATGCAACAGTGGAAGTAAAATCCACTGAAAAGGTTAAGGTTTATGGAGCTCTTGGGCCCTGTTCACCTTCAAATACCATGGTCAGCTCCCTAGGTAACAATCAAATTGGTGCTGGAAAGACAGATTCATGGAGATTTTGCACACTGAATGAGAATACACATGTAGCATTTCTTTTTGAGGTATCGAGTCATTCACTAGCTTCTTCACAGCCGAGAATGCCTTTTATTATGCAATTCATTACAAGATTTCAGAAAAGTAACGGACAGATGCATGTGAGGGTTCTGACAACAGCTAGGAGGTGGGCTGATTTCTCTCAAACTGAACAAATTATCTCAGGGTTTGATCAGGAAGCAGCTGCTGCCATTGTTTCCAGAGTAGCAATTAACAAGGCATTGAAGGAGGATGGTGGTGAAGTAATCAGATGGCTTGATAACCTACTGATTAGATTCGCATCAAGATTTGGGGATTACAACAGGGAAGATCCTGAATCTTTTAGTCTCTCTTCCAACCTTTCCCATTTTCCTCAATTGATGTTTTACCTGCGACGGTCACAGTTTCTACAAGTGAACCGTAATACACCAGATGAGACTGCTTTTCTTAGACTAGTGCTGAATCGAGAAAGTGTTTCTAGAACCATAATCATGATCCGTCCTACACTGCTCTCCTATAAGCTTGATGGGCCTCCTGTGCCAGTTCCACTTGATATCAGCTCTGTCAAAGCTGATTGCATCCTTCTTTTTGACTCTTTTTTCTATGTGGTGGTCCATTATGGGTTAACAATTGTTCAGTGGAGGAAGCTTGGTTACCACAAGGACTCGTGTCATGAAAACTTCAGAAAGATGCTGGAAATATCTGTAATAGATGCTCAATCTCTTCTGGCAGAGAGAAATCCGTTGCCTAGATTTATTGAATGTGATCAGTATAGTAGTCAAGCACGATTTCTTTTAGCGAAACTGAACCCTTCAATTACACACAAAACAGATCATGTTGGGGATTCAAATTTCATCTTCACAGATGATATAAGTCTGGAGGTTTTCTTATCACATTTACAAGAACTTGCTGTAAGAGAGGATAGTTATGTTTAAATTGTGTGGTGTGCCTATTCTTATGCTGCTTGTAACTGCTGCTGTTGTATGTTTCAAAGTGATACTTTTGGTGGTTTCTAGCTTTCTCCATGTATAATACTGCATTGAACCTCATTTTATACTGTTAATATATTGATGATCCATCATAATTTATCTCAGTTATGTTCAGAGTAGATCTTGTTGTAGCATCAGCATGATGTATACGAGGTGTATTGAAATGAGGAGTAGAAGACTTGTATGGTGTAGAACTGCTGCTTTTGAGCTGATTTTGTTTCAGCCAGATCTTAATCAGCAGTGGGATCCATAGGAGCTAGGAGCTAGGAGCTAGAAACCTTTAGTTCTGTTCACTGTTCCGTGGACATCAAATGGATGGAGAAGCTTGTTTGAGTTCTTGGATATTTCCTCAGTAATGGCAGTTTGTTGATGCAACATGATCATCTTCCTTATATGCCTCATATTCCTTCGAGGCTCAGTAAGGTAAGCCTACATGGTTAGATATAATGTGCATGTGCAACTTGAGTGGGGGGACATGGAGAGCCCTCTGACCTTGGAGATCTATCATTGTCCTATCCTTCCTCTCAATTTCCTTTTGGATGGCATGGAGAGCCTCTGACCTTGAAGATCTATCATTGTCCTATGCTTCCTCTCCCTTCGCTTTTGGATGGCATGGAGAGCCCCTGACCTTGAAGATCTATCATTTTCCTATCCGTCCTCTCAATCCTCTTTGTCAAAGTTCATGCTTATTAAGGTTTCGTCCTCAGTTAATATACAACATCATGGTAATCTTCTTCTCATCAGTTTTCCAACAATCTTCATCTTTACATGACTGATATGGATTCTCATGTAATCCCCTAGATGCCTACCCAGTGCATACATGCACGTCACACACATGCGTGTGCGCGAGTGCATGTGTGCGCGCACGCGCGCACACACACACACATGAATGCATGCACACATAGAGATAGAAACAGATGCACACTCCCTTTGGGCATCACCGGAAAAGGTGAAAGGGCGTCACCGGAAAAGGGGAAAACAACAAAGTGAGCAAGTCCTTTCCATCTATGAAGCTTTTGGGTTGCACCACACTTCCAGATTAGACATAATGATTCTATTTGGTTTCCCATAGGGGGAATCAAAGAAATCCACTTGGATAACCTTCATAGAGCAAAGAGGCTACGGAACAAAGGATTTCATATGTGGAAATATCTCTGGAATCCAGAGAGAAAGCATTGGATCAGATTCGAGGACAGACCCAACTAGGAGGGTTGACTATGAAGAAATGTGCCTATTAAGATAGAGATTCAATTCATGGGACATCTCTAAGATTCGCCTTCTTCTTGGAAGTGAACATCCACAGATTGAAGGCTTAAGATGGAGCAACGCCAGGGCATTGGGTATCTCACCACACTAATCCTTCAGGGTTAGTTGACCACAATCTTCGAGTTGCAAGGTCACGTATAAGTCTTCTTCGGAAGATGAAGCAGCGGATAGATTTTTCTTTCTGAGTGGATAAGCCTCCTTGGGCCCCCATCCCCGACTCAGAAAATGAAAAAAAATTAAGATGGAGCAACGAACACAAATTGGATAAGGCGATGAGTATCAAGAAACACTCAGACGTTCATATTGCCCTCAACAGGAGATGGTGTCTCATCTGGTAAAGTATCATATGGCAATTTAAGCTCACGGACTTGTGGCACCCCCTCATCAAGAACAAAAAGGCGGTTCTTATGTGGCAGATTCTGCACCAGGGAATTCAGACCAATGTCAAAGCTAATAATATCTACGGGGCTCCAGTGATGTAAATGCTTTCTCAATCATAGGGAGGATATTGGTCACCTTTTTTCTCATGCCTAAGGAGCTCCTCGATCTAGCAAGCTATTGCCATAATTTTGGAGCTTCAAAGTCAAATCAGTTAGAAGCAAGCATTAATGGGCGAAGCAATTGGTTGCTCCTCTGCCTTGTGGAATGCCATTAGAGGAGAAGCTGCATGGATGATTTGGAAAGAAAGATGTGCGGCCAATTTTGACGTCAATCCAAAAGAATGGTCTATTGAGATATCCTTTGCTCAAAGAATATGTAATTGTAAAAAATCCCCTCCTATCAAACACCATAGGATCTTCATCATGGAAAACAATAAGCTCACAAGTATATGGGCAGCACATGAAGGCGGTCAACAGCTCATTAGACTTCTCTGTAGCTCTCTTTAAGTTTTTGCCTTTCCCTGGCCATTTCTCATCTTTCCCTGGCATTGGGGGATATCGGGGGTCCCATGGATACTATTCCCCTATCTGTATGTTTTTTTATTAATTCAAGCAAGGGAGATTAGGCCGGTTTAACTTCCTCTTCAAAAAAAAAAAAAAAGACTCGCACATGACTTTTTAAGCACTTTATTGCCACACCTCCAATCAAATGTACGTTTTATTTGGATGACTATTTGCTTGAGTGAGTTTTTAGAAGTCGTTTTGTAAAGTCGTTCCTTGCATTTGTGTGGACACATTCGGAGAACGAGGGTTCAGGACCAAGGGTCTAATTTTCACAAGCAATGTAACTTTGCATATCATAAGAAAAAAAATTACATGCCTTTTATGTGACATATTTTTTTGAGATTCCTTATCAATGATAGGAAATGTTGAGTCTTGATAGATAATCCAATATGTAAAAAACAAAAATAATTTGAAGATCGATGAATTTTGACGAGCATAAGGGTAGAAGATCTAGCAATGAACATATTTATAGGATCATAAACTCAAATGAATATATAAATGATACTCGACGAGATTTTGCGATTTGATAGTATCAAATATGTAAAAGGCAAAAATGATTTGGAGATTCATAAATTATGACGAGCCTAAGTAAGAGTAAAAGATCTAGTAATTAAAGAAATCATAAACTCAAAATAAGACATGAATGATGTCGAATTATTTTTTTTAATAATCACATGACAACCTCAAATATAAGCAAATATTTTAGCAATGAGTATATCAATAAGATAAGAAATAAATGTGAATCATTGGAATGATACTAGATCATTATTCCAATCGCATGTCTCCTCTTCTTTAAGTATTCATATATATACCAAATACATTTTCATATATTTTCTCAATCTATGGAGGAACTTTCATATGCATGAATACATATCAATATGAAGACATTCAACGTATATAATCTTAAGAGATTTCTCGATGTTTTTGGATAAAGTTTTGATGAAAAAAGTTTAAAACATGCAAATATACTTGCAAGATTTTTCATCAGCTTAAGTTCAAGGACCTATGGAATCCACTTATAGAGGACAAGAAAGGGATCCTCATGTGGCAGATTCTCCAATGGGAGATCTAGACCAATGTCAAAGCTAGTAAAATTTGTAGTGCACCTTTGTGATGCAAGTGATGCCTTAGTGGCAAGGAAGAATTAAAATTCCTAATTGCACGAATTCCAATAAGATTAAAGGTATGAAGTGGAAAATGTACATGTGCATCCATCCATGCCTTTAGAAATGTCTAATTTGAAAAGATTTGCTTTGCGTGATGATAAGCTTCATAGAGTGCATATATAAGAAAAGTGAAAATCATGCAAATTGGCATTATTGTGCACCATTTGAAGGTACCAATAATTGTCCAATTTTAATGTTTTTGGCTTACACGTTTTATTTGGAGATCTGAAAGGAGGTAAATAGCTCAATTTTGAGGAACATATTCCTCAAAGTTATTTGGGAAGCATCCAAAGTAGCCGCTTCAAACACTATTTCTAGTATGTGATGACCTTGCAATCGGTCAACTTTGGATGTGTTCTACTCTTCGCTTGAGTGTCCAATTTCGATGATTTTTAGCCTAATGGAAAGCTCCTCTTCAAGCTTTCCAAAGACACAAGTATCATTGGAATTGGACTTGATTTGAATTTTTTGCATAGCAAAAAAAGGCTCAGTTGTCAAGTGTTGACAGTTTTGGCAAGTAATATGCTAGAATTTACTAGCGAGGCTTAAGAAGTGCCACGAATCGTATTTTAGATTAGTTTTTATTATTAAAAACCATTGTAAAAGCAAGAATTATAAGTGCATGTAGGTGTGTATGATGGTTCACTTATAGGGAAACCACGTGGATGTATTTGTAGATGAGGGGACCAGAAGTCCCTACCTAGCACATTGTACTTGTATTTCAAAGGAGGACGCACACAATGGCTACGTTAAGCATGGTATTTGGGTGATGAATTGAGTGCATCAAGGGAAAGGAGATGGATTGGTACACGTGCACATGCACATGCACAATTCACCAATGATTTCATTGTCATCCATAGATGCACCATCATGGCGTAGGCTACTTATGTATTAAAAGTATGTTGCCAACATTGAGAAGAATAAATCCACTCTAACTTAAAGGTTTAGAAAAATAGAATAAAAGAAATCATGAAAATAAGTATCTTCCAACATAAGGATAAGTATCCCATCGTCTTGGACTTTTTCAAAGAAGGTTTAGAGTTAACCTTGAAGAAATGAAGGTTTATAGCTAACCTTAGGTAAACTTTTGAAAGAATTTTGAGTAAACCATAAGTAAAAATTGGTAATGATAGTAATCATTCAACTTAGCAACAACCAAGTTAAGCAACAACATCATGGATTGTTTACAACCCACCTAAGAGTTGAGGAATTTTCAGTCCAAGAATACTCCTTCAAGATAGATGTCACTCCAGCACAATGGTGAGTACTAATGTGAGGAGTGTTGGAGTTAGACGTCTGCTGAAGCACGCGAACATCACAAGGAAGAAGAAGAAGCTTGGAGCACAACACACAATATTGAATGTATTACCACTAGAATGTACAAATATAAGTAACCCATTATGGCTATATGCATATATAGAAGTTGAGGGGGAAACACCTCCTAAAACGGGAAAAAGTGCCCTGGCGGTCCTAGTGTGTTCACACACATCACTATCTAAATATATCAACAAATCCCCCCCTGAGAATGATGCAGTGAGCAAGGAGCTGGCACTCATTTATAAGGAAGTGCCAAGCTATGTGGAATCAATCCACAAAAGAAAGTAAGCCCAAAGCTTTGCGGAAAGCTTCAAACTTCTCCCTAGGCAGAGCCTTCGTGAAAAGGTCTGCAATGTTCTCCTACGTGGGCACATATGCTGAGCTGATCTCTCCAGGAAAGAACCTCTCCCTGACACAATGATAATGCACCTCAATGTTCTTAGTGCGAGCATGGAACACAGGGTTCCTCGCAATTGCCAATGCGCTCTGACTGTCAGTGAAGATGGTGGTGGCAAAAGATTGACCAACACCCAAATCAGCCATAAGGCGTCTCAGCCACACACACTGAACAGTTGTTGTGAAAGTTGTCCTATACTCAGCCTCACAAATGGAAGTGGCCATAGTAGGCTGCTTCTTGCTCAACTAAAATATACATGAGCTACCAAGCATGAAGCAAAAACCACTAGTGGACACACGAGTGTCATAGCAACTGCCAGTCACTATCAAAAAAAGCATGCAAATCTGGCGGTAGTGATCCCCCTTGGGATAAAACAATGCAAGTAGTCGGATACCACTCAAGTAGCGAAAGATGCGCTTAACCGTCTGCCAATGCTTGACACCTGGACAATGCATAAATCTGCTCATTTATGAGACAACAAATTGAATATCTAGCCGAGTAATGCAGAAGTAAATCAAGCATCCAACAGCGTGCTGATAGAGAATAGCATCAAGTGCATCTCCAGCATCATGAAGACTCAATCGTAAACATGTCTCTATAGGAGTGGCAATAGTTTACATTCCTCAAGGCCAAAATGCTGCAATAATGTGCCAATAAATCTCGTTTGACACAAAGCTATCCCACCATCAATTTGCATAAACTGAATGCCCAAATAATGATGCAAATGCCCCAAATCAGATATCTCAAATGAGGCATGCAAATCAACCTTGAAATCAGCAATATGCTTCTCATGAGGACCAGTGAGCAGCATGTCATGAACATACACAACAATGATCAGAAGCACATCATTAACACGCTTAACATATAAGGTGCTTTCAGTTGTAATGTTCTCAAAACCATGTGCAATCAGATAGGCATGTATCTTTTCATACCAAGCACGTGGTGCTTGCTTTAAACCATATAATACCTTCTTTAACTTGCACACCTAGTTTTCATGCCCTTTTAGCACAAATCCATGGGGCTGAAAAACATACATGTCTTCATCCAAGTCACCATTCATAAATGTTGTTTTAATGTCCAATTGATGTACATTCCAACCATGATGAGCTGCAAGTGCACAAATGCTACGAACAGTAGTCATTCGGCAAGTAGGTGCAAAGGTTTCATCAAAATCAATGCCTCTTTCCTGCGCATAACCCTTTGCAACAAGCCTAACCTTATACCTGTCAATTGTCCAAGTTTACGTTTGAGCTTGTATACCCACTTAGTGCCAATGGCCTTCTTTCTAGGAGGCAAGTCACATAAAGACCGGGTACCATTTTTCATGATAACATCATATTTAGATTGCATTGCAGCCATCAAATGTTCAGAATTTTGTGCTTCATCAAATGAAATAGGCTCAGTCTCATCACAGAGACTAGAGGCAGCCATAACATAGCAATCTGATGCAAAAGAGGCACTATGAGAGCCTCAACGAGTATGGTATGACAAAGATGCATCTAATTTGCTATCATGCAAAGTGTGCACTAGCCATTTTGGCATAGTTTTTGCCTCCTCAATATCAACTCTCACATCAATAAGTGCATCATGCAAATCTACATCAGAAATGGAATGATCTTCATCATCACATGAAACTTGCAATGGCTGAGAAGTTGCCTCATTAGGACCAGCACTAGATTGTCCACTTGTAAAAAGAGGCAGCAAAGTATCATACATGTCTTTGGAGCTAACAGATGTCTCCTTCGTACATGAAAGTAAAGGCCGAATAGCATCTTCCACAAAAACAACATCACACCTAACCAAAATGTGTTTAGTTTGTGGATGATACAGACGATAGACTTTGCTTTCAGAACTGTACCCAACAAAAATACATTTTACTACTTTATCATCCGAATTCCTGCAATGTTGTTCAGACACTAATGTTTATGCCAGACAACCAAAAACACATAGGTGAGCAACAGATGGCTTGTGACCATGGCAAGCCTCATATGGAGTGATATATTGTAGTGCTTTAGTGGGACACCTGTTAAGTACATATGCTACACACATGACAACCTCAAGCTAGAAACTATGTGGTAAAGTGTGACTCTTGACTATACACCTTGCCATCTCCATGAGTGACCCGTTCTTCCATTTAGCAACTCCATTTTTTTGAGGTGTATATGGCACTATACACTGATGTGTTATCTCATGTTCAACCAGAAATGCATTAAAGTCAGAAGACATATATTCCCCCCCTCCATCAGAACGGAGGGTGCCCATTTTACATGCTGACAGATTTTCAGCCAAAACCAAAAATTGTTTGAAGCACATAAACACTTCGGACTTTGCTTTCAGTGGATATACCCATGCATGCCTGGCCAAATCATCAATGAAAGTCACGAAGTAAAGATAATTTGCAAAAGAGGGTGTTTGCATAAGACGACAAACATCACTATGAACAAGCTTCAATATTTTAGTAGCTCAAACTGACTCATCTTTTGGAAAGGAGGAACACTATATTTTGCCCAAAATGTAGCCTTCACAGACATGTTTCCCGGGTGCCTCAAGTTTGAGCAAAGAGGACACCATTTTAGATTTCTGTAGACATAGCAAACTAACAAAATTCAGATGACCAAAGCATCCATGCCAAAGCTTTGCATCTGACATAGCCTCAGAATCATGTATTGCACATGCTGAATCATTCATGGATCTTTCATAGTCTATGAGCTTATACAGCCCACGACATAAAATGCCAGAAGCTATAACCATGTCACCATTTCACAGAACATGAACTATACACCTATCATCAACAAATTTCACAACCAAGCCAATCTTGGCTAGTGCAGAAATTGATAAGAGATTTTTCTTGATCCCTGGCACAAGTAGAGCATCTCACAATGTGAAAGAACTACCATATATAGTAGTCAGAATGATCTTACTAACTCCCATGATAGGATAAGAGGAGTTGTTGTCGCATGTGATAGTATTTCCTGTAGGGGCAGGCTCGAGTGAGGTGAAGAAACTGTGCTGCGAGGTAATATGTTTGGTTGCCCCACTATCAAAGTACCAAATATCTGAGTCTACTATAGACATACACTGTTCAGGAGAAGATGGGTCAAAACTACAAACAGTAGTAAATGCCCATTCTTCATTCTGCACAAGATTAACAAACTGTGTTTTTGGTGTAGAGGCCTCTGCAATAACCATTCTAGCCTCTTTTTTCTTTGCCTCTTTTGCAGCTAGTTTTGGACAGTTCTTAATGACATGATTGTTTCCTTTATAGTACTTACAAAATAATTTCTGCTTTTCTGATTTGTTCTCATCTTTGTCTTCCTTCTTCGAATGTGCAGCATTTGTAGATTTTTGCTTACTAGTAGATGAGCTCCATTTACCTTTGCCCTTTTGACTAGCCAAGAAGGCTTGATCTACAACACACATAATGGACCTGTTCTGCCTAGACTAATCTTCCGGCAACAAAACATAGACTAACTCCTCAAATGATAAGGCATTTGGATTGGCTTTCATCATCAAACGAAGAGTAGAAGCAAAACTGTGATATGAATCAAGAAGACCATTCAGAACAGTTTGTACAAGTGAGCTATCTGGTATAACTTCATCAACAGAAATCAATTGTTCCTTCAAGTCTTTGATCTTTGTTAGAAAACTATCCATCTAATCATCTTCATTCATATGCTTCAAGGCTATCAATGCATGTGTTTGAGCATCTCTTCCATCCCAAAAAATTTTTTTTGTAGTAGATGCAATAGAAACGGGAGAACGGACAAGAATCTGAAGAATATCTGCATCCAACCAATACATGTCGCATCATATAAGCCCACAATGGGTAATTGGTACGTCCAACTTATCCTCAACAACCAACATACAGAATACATCAGTGCTTTCAACCATGGCCACTGACCAAAATACCATGATGTAGAAAAATGACTATACCTGACGAGTTCTACTAAACCTATAGTAGACTTTGAGATGCTTATACTGGCGAGCCGAAACTTGTATATATATTTGGCATAAAAAGACAAAATAGCCTACCAAAGCATTCTGATAGTGCGTTTGGAGGTTGAAACGAGCTCGGATCGTGATTTCAGCACCACAAAGCAAAGTAGTTTTTATCTCCTAATCACCTTGACTATGCTCGCCAAATTTCGTGCAATTTTGAGACTGTGACTGAAGGGGTATCGACGATGCCCTAGATTAAGCGGTGACCTACTCTGATACCAATTGTTGGAGTTAGACATCTGCGGAAGCACACGAAGAGCACAAGGAAGAAGAAGAATCTTGGAGCACAAAACATAATACTAAATGTATTACCACTAGAATGTACAAAGATAAGTAACCCATTAGGGCTATAGGCATATATACAAGCGATGTAAAAAACCTCGTAAAGGGGGAAAAAAGTGCCTCGGTAGTCCTAGCGTGTTCACACACATCACTACCTAAATATATCAACAAGGATATCCACCTCATAAATGTCAATCTGCGGAAATTTGAGGACCGGTATGAAGACCAAGAGCACGTGAAGGCAGAAGCACGTAAGTGAGAAGCACACAAGCATGCACACACATACAGACACACGTGTGCACACATGATAAGAGCAAAGAGAGGAACAATGGAATGATCTCAATTACAAAGAAATCTCTTACAAAAGCTTCAATATCTATAAAGCCAACCTCAAAAATGAGCTCTCTATATCTTTTTATAGTTTCTTACTAGCTTTTGGCCTTGACCAGACCTAATATCGGACCTAGTCAAAAATTAGGTTCCATTGCTTATTTGACGGCTCAAACAGAGTGAAAAATTGATGAAAAATGGTACGTAGATATATCTTATACTCCTCAAGCTTGAGGACTCCTCGGCTTGCAAAAAGTGGAGTTGCAAAAATGTTAAATGATATTTACAATGGTTTTAAGTGATTAAAATCACTGTTGTTAGACGGTCGCCAGAGTGGGACAGAGGTAATGACCGCCTGATATACCGGAATTATCAAAATCCGTGCAAAAAGTTGGTACGCGCATCTTGAAAAAGATATATAAAGCAATGTAAAGAGAATGGAGAGAGACACTTGTGAGAAACGGTTTTCTTGGAATTGCCAGTTTATTCGCCTGATTATCTGTCAGATTATTATTACACTGTTACGAAGTCTGAGTATTGTTTGTGTTGATTTCTGTTCTGTTCTGCGCGTGGCTAGTCGTGCAGAGTGCGAATTAGTAATCTTGTGTTACGAATCTGTTCGGTAATGGTTGAGTGTGTCTCTGAATGTTAATAAGTGCAGTATGTTACTTGTCAGTAGTATACTGAACGAGGAAGTATGGAAGTAGTTCCGAACTGATCACATGTTAACCATTTGGTAGTGACCAAGTTCGATGCAGTCGTCTACGTTCACTGTTGATTCCGATCACAGGAAAAACTATCATCTGTAACGGTTGAAGTACGAGTAGGTCATTGTTAAGTCTATAACGAGTCGATTGTTGTCAAGATATTTGTTGCTCATAGTTGGTATACGATGAGTTGTAATTTCAGTATATATATATGTGTTTGGTATATCTGTCTGTTCTGAAGAAGTACGTATTAGGTGATCTTCGTTTACTGAAGTAGATTATTCTATTGGACACAAGTCACCGGACTACTGCTCAAACCATCATAGCAGGATTAGTTCAGAAATTCTAAGTCCAGTACAACGAACAGTCATCGGTTGTTCAGAATTGCGCACGGAGCTAAGACGCTAGGAGTAATTATGATTGTGTAATAAGTTGGGAAAATAGTACAGGGCCTCTGTCTAACAGACCCCTACCACTCCCAAGGACCCACGTGGCCAAGAGGTAATTTACGGTTAGGAAAGGTTCGGAAACGTATGAACTTGGAAGTATGTTGAGTTTGAAATTGGAAGTTTAACGATTTACATTCAACATTTGGCGCCGTCTGTGGGAAAGTGGCATCAAGATTGCCAGTCATCTGTCATAATCAGATTATTGTTTGACTGTCAGTAGCAACAGAACCAGATTGTTGCGAACTGTTTCGTTAGTAACATTCCACGATTAATACGGAAAATGATAAATGCCGGTTACTCGGTCTGGCAAAACGTACCCCAAGAACCATCAGTCTGGAGTACTAAAGACAACTCTAGAAGGTAGAAGTACAACTAGGACTGACCCAGTTGTTAAGAAAGTTCAGAATGTTAAAGTTGATTCCGGTCATATTCCGGTAGAACGTGTTACGTCTCTGGTACATTCCAGTACTATTTCGGCACAGTCTGTCGAAGATATAGTAATTCCAGAACCTACCAAGTCGCAGTTGGAAGCTAGTTTAACACTCTTGGAAAAGGATTTAGATTCACTTACGATTAGACACACCCTAGGCAAAGAAATCAGCGAAGGTGAAAAGACACTGCATTCGGGCACAAGTTCGGTTTATCCCGGTGATATTTCGGTAAGAGAATCTCAGTTATTCGGTGACGAATTAGCACTTTTTGCTGAATCTTCAGCCCAACTGCCGTGCTTGGAAGCAACTTCTCCTACACTGGACATCAAGGAAGAAGGAAGGCTGTTTGAAACAAAAATTAGCAGCATAGTAAGCAAGTTTATTTCACCGGAAAGTGTGCCATCAGACCATACAGATTCCGGTAGTTCAAATATTCAGACCAGAAATACAGACGGAAGTTATAATACATTCACGATGAACGGACAACAACAACAACAACAGTTATGTCAACATAGGCCATCTCCAACAGGAGTGACATACACGAAGTTTGGTGGATTTCCAGGAGATGATCCGGATGCTCACGTACGCACTTTCGAGATAAGTTACGCCGTCCTCAACCATCCACCGGATCCGGTCTACAAAGCCATTGTCTTTCAATCTACACTTGTCAATGAAGCAGCCAGGTGGCTCACAGAATACGATATTAATCATTTCGGCACCTACGAAGCAGTTCGAGATGCTTTTTTGCAGCGATTCAGGTTAAAAAAGAATCCAGCCGAAATTTTTGATTATCTGCAGAATAACAGACAGAGAGTAAATCAATCTGTACAGGAATATGCTACCCTTTTCAGAACACACTTAAGGCAGCTACCACCGGCTCATGCTAACTTACCAGATGATGTTATTACTCAGTGGTTCATCAATGGCTTGGTTCCTCAACTTAAGCAGATCATGATCATAAGATGTGTCGGAGCTATGACACTTGATGCAGTCATCGCAATGACTCTGCAACTGGAAAACAAAGTCGGCGGATTTACAGAAGATCTGGAGTGGGCAGAAACAAACAGACATGTTGCCGAAGATATGACCAAACAAGTATATTGCACCACATGCAAAAATTCAGGACATACCAGCACCAATTGCGCACTTAATCAGACATTCTGCGCTATCTGCAACATTGCCGGACACACCACCGAACACTGCGCATACAACGCTAGAGTACAGGGAATAGCGACTGTTAATGCAATTATCCAGGAACAAGGGAAGCCAGCCAATCATTATGTACCTCCACAAATGAGAAACAATCAGCAGCAAGGATATCGAAATTACCGAGGACAGAGGAATAACAACTATAATCCAAATCGCTGGCAGAACGGGCCACCACCGGAAAATCCCAATTTACCACCACCACGCTACCATTTTTGTGGTGAATTCGGACACATTAGAAGATTTTGCAAAGATGCAGCTGAGTATGATCAAAGGAAGAAGGAGCGGCAAAACCCAATGGCCAACATGGTATAAATTACACCAGTAGAAACGCAAACTGCTACAGTCCAGACCCGATCAGGTAAACAGCTGCAGTCAGCAGCAGAAATATTCGAACCAGGGATACGAGAACAACATAGGATGTACAACAAGGCTAGTCATTGGACCGCAACAGAACCACCAGTGTTCCCAGAACCTATTCCGGTGACTCAGGCCTCGTCGACAAAGGAAGGAACCCAACAAAAGGAAGCAGCGGCGGAGCCATCATCAGCAGTAGACATAACAGCAGATACTTCTACATCAGCAGAAATCTCAAGTTCAAAGGAGCAGGACAAACAATCTCAACAGGCCTGGGAAATGTTATCCAAGGCATCTATCACTCTGCCTCTCGGCCAACTACTGGCATTAGTACCTGGGATTCGACAACAGTTCCAGCAACAGTTCAGTCCGGTATCTTCTTGTATTCCGACGACAGCAGCAGTTCAACCGGAACCTGATTCTACGGTTGATCATTCAGTTCCCTTAATTACAGTATGGTATAAAAAGCATAAGATCATGCAAGTATTGATTGATGGAGGCTCTAGTGTTAACATTGCGACCGCAGCATTATGCAAAAGGTTAGGATGGACCGAAATCGAACCAGTTCAATTTTTTGTCAGAATGGCAGATCAATCTAGAGTCCATCCTGTAGGACTTGTGCGAAATGTACCCATCACTTTACAAGGTACGACCTTTAAAATGACCTTTGTTATACTAGATCTGCCAGAATCCACTTTGGATTACAACCTTCTTTTCGGTCGACCCTGGCTGAAGCATGCAAAGGTAGTACAGGACTGGTCTGCACAAGAGCTTACATTTAAAGATGCCAATCATAAATATGTGGTAAAATTAGATGCTATACAACCTTGCGAGCTACACGCTAGACCATATTTTGCTGAACCAGTCCACATGTTAGATAGACTATCAGATGATGAAGAAGAGGAATTTCTGAAGAATAATGCTGATTTAATGACCTTAGGGACTGTTGATCTACAGTCCGTGATAGATAACTGGAGTACTTCAGTTTGTACAATTGTACCGATTACCGGGAATTCTAAGTAGGAAGATACTGTTTCAACACATGACGACGAATTACAATCACTGTTCAAGTCAACAGACAATACAGAGAAACCACAACAGTTTTATGTCTCCGAAGACCAGTTGACCTTGTACAATCTAGGAGACGTAGATCATCCACGACCTGTAAAGATAAGGCAAAACTTACTGGAAACATTTAAAGCTGATTTGATTCGACTACTTCGCGAATTCTCAGACGTCTTTGCGTGGGATTACAAAGATATGAAAGGATTAGATCCACGCATCTATCAGCACAGAGTCATGTTGAAGCCTGAAGCTAAACCGAATAAGCAGCCCAGCTACCGGATGAATCCCAATTATGCATCACAGGTAAAAGCCGAACTTGATAGATTATTAAAAGTTGGATTCATCGTACCAGTAGAACATGCTGAATGGATTTCACCAATTGTGATCGTGCCAAAGAAAAATAAGCAACTACGAATCTGTGTAGACTACCGAAAATTAAACGCAGCAACAGTACCAGATCCTTTCCCGATCCCCTTTCTGGATACCATGCTTGATAGGGTAGCAAGACATGAAATGTATTCATTCTTAGATGGATACAGTGGTTACAATCAGGTTAGAATGGCTGAAGAGGATATACCAAAAACTGACTTCATTACCAATTGGGGTGTCTTTGCTTGTACGGTAATGTGGTTTGGATTGAGAAACGCACCAAGCACATTTCAAAGATGTATGCAAGAAATATTTTCTCCTTATCTGACTTCATTTATGCAAGTAT
Organism: Ceratopteris richardii; assembly: GCA_020310875.1. Lineage (NCBI taxonomy): Eukaryota > Viridiplantae > Streptophyta > Polypodiopsida > Polypodiales > Pteridaceae > Ceratopteris > Ceratopteris richardii. The sequence continues at coordinate 99,277,463 of CM035442.1, read as the reverse complement.
ATCTCGATGATTTTTCAATTTTCGGTAAGTGGATAGCACATCTGTTCCATTTACGGTGCTGCTTTCAGAAATGCCGAGAGTATAGACTCTATTTAAACCCAAACAAATCTGTGTTTGCGGTTTCATGTGGTAAGTTACTTGGCCACATTGTATCTGCACAAGGTATCCAAGTAGATCCAGATAAAATTTTGGCAGTATTAGAAGCTCCGGTGCCCACTACACCAAAAGAAGTTATGCGCTTCCTGGGTCAAGTGCGGTGGCATGGCAGACACTTACGATGGCTTGCTCATCTGGGTATACCACTGAACAAGCTAATCACAAAAACTCCCCGCCAGTTCGAATGGACTCAAGAATGCCAAACTACATTTGATCGACTCAAGTATCTATTGATGCAGGCCCCAATCTTACAACCACCGGACTGGGACAATCTGTTCCATGTTTTTGTCGACGCTTCAGATATTGCGATCGGCAGTATTCTGATGCAGCAAACACATAAGTGGTTTCGTCCTGTTTATTATGCCAGCAGAAGGCTTGCACCTACAGAAAGGAATTATTCTACCACCGAAAGAGAATGTCTAGGATTAATTTACTCCATCAAAAAATTCAGACATTATCTACTAGGCCGGAAATTCACATTCCATGTGGATCATGCTGCCCTCGTCTATCTGGTAAGACAACAACATTTAGGTGGACGCTTAGCACGATGGGTGCTACTCTTGCAGGAATTTGATTATGAAGTCATTCACCGACCCGAAAATGCACATGCCTTAGCAGATTTCTTATCTCGTCTAGATTCTGGTGAAGCTCCGGTAGGTATAGATGACACGACTCCAGCGATTTATAGTTCTGAGCCATTGACCGATGAGACTGCCGAATCACTAGCACCATCTACATATTATGATCAGATTCTAACTTTTCTCACCGAAGGATGCTTCCCATCCGAGACTGCCAAGGCAGTTCGAAGGAAAATTGCAGTCTTTAGCCGCCGATTCCGGTTAGTTGCTGGAGAACTATATTATGTAGATCACATCGGAATCTTACTTCGATGTGTTCCTCCGCATGAAATTAACTCGGTCATCACAATGGCTCATTCAACCCCTACTGGTGGTCACTTTGCCACAGATTTAACTCACCGGAAAATTTTGCAAGGAGGTCTCTGGTGGCCAACTATGTACAGAGATGTGGCCCAATTTGTCAAACACTGCGATACTTGTCAAAGGACTGAACAACCACTGCAACGACACTTCTTTCCCTTGCAGCCTATTATGCCACTCGAACCATTTCAGAAATGGGGATTAGATTTTATCGGTCCAATCACACCTCCAGCAGTCTTCAGTAACAATAGATACATACTAACTTGTACAGACTACACAACGAGATGGGCAGAAGCCTGGGCTTTACGGTCTGCTACAGCGGTTGTAGTAGCAAAATGTCTGCTAAATGATGTCTTCCCACGCTTTGGCTTACCACTCGAATTAGTGACAGATCAAGGTACTCACTTCGTAAATCAATTAATGAAGGTACTCACCCAATCATTCCAGGTGACACACAAACTCAGCTCTCCATATTACCCTCGCGCCAATGGTTTGGCCGAAAGTACAAACAAATCACTATTGAATATCCTCCGGAAACTTATCATGGAAGCACCGGAAAGATGGGATCAACTACTACCTGCAATATTATGGGCATACCGAACTACATATAAAGTAACAACAGGTTTGACACCTTTCAAACTAGCTTATGGCTTAGAAGCAATAGCACCCATGGAAATAGTCATCCCAAGTCTGCGTGTAGCAATCACTCAGAAGATGCTACCGGAAGATTCACTGACAGCACGAATGGACGCACTCAGAGAACTTGATGAGCACCGATGGCTTAGCTTTTTAACCATGCGTGAAGTACAACTAAGGCAAGCCAAGACACACGATCGATATTTGAAGACTCCAATCTTTTTGGTAGGTCAGCTTGTACTCTTCTATAACGCAAAGTCGGATAGAGCAGCAGGAAAGTTCAAACTACGATGGTTTGGCCCTTTTAAGATCTCAGAGCAAGTCGGTCCGGCAACTTTTCGGTTGACTACGTTGACTGGAAATCCACTCCCAAAAGTAATTAATGGGTCGAAGCTGCGGCCATATCATCACGCCACTAGCCCGCATTAAATTTTTCGACGATGGACCGCGTTTTGTTTAATCTTTTTTTTTTTTTTTTTTTCTCTTCTGCTTTTTATAAATAGCCGTGTTTTGTACAATCTTTATGTGACCAGCCGCCCCCTTACCAGTCACTCGAGTACGCACACCTACATGAAAACCAGCATTATTCCCGCACTGCACAATGATACCCAACCCCTTTCTCCTCCCCACCGTGTTGTTTCTACTTAACTCTGTCTACAACGCCGAAAAAAGCTATGGTGTTGTATGTTAGTATTCTGAGCCCTCGTGCATTCTGCATCCGTGTTCAGTATCTGTCTCAGTAAACGCCATGGAAGCGATAGCCAACTATGCTGCCTTCCGCGATGGTATCCCTACAGAGGTAGGTGAATACCTGCGTTGCAGAGGGTTGGCCAACTTCGCTCAGTTGCCTTGGCACTCAGTAGAAGCCCATCCTTTCTTCACGCAAATCATCACCACCATTGCTCAGTCCCCCGCCACTGAACGCCAATGGGTCTTCCTCTCGCTCCCTTCGCGAACAGTCATCACCTTCCAAGCCTTCGCTGAAGCCTACCGCCTCAATACGCAAGGCCGTGAAAATGGCCCTAGTATTCCCCCCGCCCGCATGACCGAACTATTCCCCCGCTCTTCGTCCAACGAATACGCCATTCTCTGCCGCCCCGAACCCGAACGATCCGCCCTGCAGTACTTAGTCGCCATACTCAACCTACAGAAGCGCACCTACGGCATCTCACGCCCATTCTATTCCGCCTTAGATTTAGCTGCCCGAGAACCCATAAACTTCGCCTCGTATTTTTTCCTTAGAATCCATAAAGAATGTGTAGCTATAGCAAAGCAACTCCAAAAGGGTACCACCCCGCGCTCTCGCCTTCCCCATATCATCTCATTCCTTTTCCCAACCATCCTTGCCGCACAACCACCACCCCAAGGTCCCGTACTTAGGCTCGAAGAATCAATCCAACCACTCGACGACGAGGAAGAAGAAGATGAGGAGATCAACCAACTCTTCCGCAATAAGAGAATTCGGATCAGCTCCTCAGAAAGCGAAGTACAAGGGTCCGCCGAAAAAAAATCGGGACACCCGAAACGAAGAACAAGAAGAGACCTTCCACGACACAACCACTTCCATCCACAACGAATCATCGGTCGACCACCACGACCAGCAGAATCACACAGAAATAGAACCAGTCTCAACCGAAGAAGCATCAGCACGACGAGAAGATGAACAGCAAATGATCGACAGTGCACTCAACACCCTACTGAAGGCCGTAGAATCCACCATCGCCCACATTACAGGTGAACACCAACCCATCCATCAAGTAACTCACCCTGCATCCCCTGATCCTCAATCCCCACCAGTTAACCCTTTCCCGCCACCAATTCCCGAATCCTCTTCATCCTCCCCCAATTATTCACCCCCGACATCCCCCCAAATCCATACCCAAACCTCTACACCACCACAACACCCACTTCTTCTTTCCTCTGTTCCGGTCTTTTCTGAACTGGCCGCCATGGGCCAAATGCTCATTACCCTCTCACAACAACTTTCGGTATAGCTGAGTGAGGTCGCAAATACCATTCGGCAAGACCTACAGCACAAAGTCGACCTCCTGGAAGCCGACATCATCCCACTCCAAGAAGAAGTCGACGCCATAAAAGCGGAGAATCATCAATTACAGACACAATTAGCAGACCTCCAAGCGCAATTTTCGGAACAACAGGCCTTGATACAGCAAAGGGATGCAGCACTAGAGCAGCTTGCCACCAAGGACCAGCTATTACACGCAGCACACGAAGAAATCCGGGAATTAAAGGCCACACTCCAAGAAAAAGAAGACATCAGCTCATCCCTAGAAGAATTGGTCGAACATTAGGGGAAAAAATGAACCCTGAATGGGCCTTTTAGATTAAGAGGTGATTAGTGATGGACCAATGAGAAGAGGGTGGTGGCCACAGTCTACTGCCTAGATCACCTAGGCTTCCCTTGTTTCTTTGTGGTCAAAGGTGGTATCAATGACTAAAAACCATCAGTTCTTCTATAAAAGTGGTTTGATAGGACTGGAGTTGCAACCATAACCATTGGATGAACTCAAAGATCTGATGGCTCATGTTAAATATCAAGAAAAAAGTCGGCATGCAATTCTGTCCATTGGATGTAGCAAGGATCTTATGGTCCATTTTGAAACTCAAGAAAAGAGGCGCCTTTCTATCTCTGTCGTCGGATGGACCCGAAAAAGAACGGTCGAGATTCAATCGGTTGGAGTTTGGGCCACTTTAAATCACATCCATTGGATCATTGCTTGATCTAATGGTTGTGAAGACTTGCTTTTAAAATGATCCCAAGGTCGCTTGTAAGCCATCGGATGATAAGTCGATCGGACGGCAGTCATTTCATCGCACGACGGAGCTGCGTCCAGTTTTTTGTCTTCTTCTGCCAGTCTACAACCTCTCTTAGCTCAGTAAATGCTTTCTATTTTGTCTTTTTTTGACAGACACTAAGTCCCCAATCGTGACCGTCCGTGAGCATATCATCTAATGGACAAGAGTGCATACGACTGTCCATATCTTAGAAGCTTTTTTGTCGCCTTGTGACAGAGATGCCAACGAGCCCATTTGGACTGAGCACCAAATTGAGAATAAATATTTTATTTTGAAAACCACTAGTGGTATTTTTTCTAGCTTTAAACCCTCTTTTTGCTAATCTTAATCCCTAAAAATTAGGGATCCTTACAAGGCCCATGCAGGGCTCATTTTTTCCCCTAATGAGAAACGAAGGCCCAGTTGCAGGAAACCATCCAGAAGAATCAAGACCAACAGCGAGAAGCAGATCAAGTCAAAGACGAGCTACGAAGAGCCCAGGAATGCTCGGACGAGGTAAATAGAATGCTGAGACATCAATTAACCAGGGAAGCAAAATACCAAAAAGATCTGGCAAATACTCGAAGAGAACGCGATGCATTCTCCAAAACGATCGAATTCAAGAATCAGCAACTCGAGCGACTGGATAACCAATTGCGAAATCAGAAGGATCGAGTCACGGATATGCAGCAGAAAGTCACCGAAATGAAGACATCCTGGGACGCTGCATTATCCAATGATTTTTATTTACAGGAGGCCTTTTTGCAAACCCAGGCCAAAATTTTGCTTACTGAAGCAATTGCACTTAGTTCCGTCAGAATAGATGCGCAGATTCTAGATCCCGACACTCTGAAGCAATTATTAGAAACCCTTAAGAAAAAAATAGCTCGTACATTTAGATTAGCCAGGAATATGTACCTCGAAGGCCTCATAGAAGAATAGTAAAATTCGGTCATGCGATTTCGCAGTGTAATGATGAGTTCGAATTGAGTATGATACCAAGGTTTTGTTTCATGATACTTTTTCGCACATGTAAAAGACTTGCTAAGTCCAGCATCGATCTACGGGATAAAATGCAGAATGATGATTTTTTATGCTACAATTTTGGTAAGGAGAATGAAGTGTCATGTCCGAATGAAATATAATCATTCCAGCAAAAGGCAGTTCAAGCTCTGGTGCTTATAAAATGCGTATGCCCAGCATAGTATTTTTCAGTATAGTATTCTTCGAGCTTTGGTGCTAGTTAACAAATATTCAACATATTATTTTTCTGCGAGCCTTACAACCATGCCTGAATCCGATATTCTAAGATGGCGACTCAGGAAGCGCGCAACTGCACAGAACCGTGTTGTGACTACAACAGACACTACATTACAGGATGATGAAGATGACTCAATGACTTCTGCAACATTAAAGGTTCAGCATAACAACATATTATTTTCCACAGAATTTAAAATAGAGCTCGACATCCATTCTAGGAGGAATGAGAACTAGCTACGGAGGATCGGACTCCTCCAGTTTGCTAAGTTACCATGGGAGCAGTGGACAGGTAATGAAGATGCAGAGAATCAGTTACACAGCATGCGACGAACAAAAGGCCTCATTTTAAACCAGGTACAATTTTCACCACAGTTAGTTTCAACCATATTTAAATTGCCGTTGTATGATGATGCACGTTTTCCTAAATGTTCAAATGATGATCTGAGAAAAGAATTTGGAAACTGCGAAGGCCGCAGAAGATATTACATGATGAAAAATGCCACATATAATTGCCGTGAACAATTCAAGTGGTATTTGGAGAGACTATGTTTCTTAGTTAAATTTGATTTGATGTCTAGCGAAAATTTCTCACCATTAGTACATGCCGAAGGAGGTGGTAGAATTAGCTGGACACACTGGCTATATAACCATCTCTATACACAAATCTTTGTCGGGGATAAGCGAAGATCCCAAACCAGTAGCAGAATAGCAGTATATTTAGCTGCTATATTTAAATTTGTGCAATCGGTGAAAGAGCAGAAGCTGAGATGGTCCCAAGATATTAATTCCTGTGATCATAACATGATAGACACAGGACATCCACACAGTGCAGAGCAAGAGGAAGCAGAACAAATTTCTACATCGTCTGAAAATTTATTTCACACAGATAATAGAGAACAGAACAAGGCAGTAGGAACACCTTTTAGGCTGTTGACTAAACGCAGAATGGAAGACCACTTACAAACTGTCAGTCCAAGGAAGTTGCCGAATGACAATCTCCCACCAAATTATGTGACTGGGTTGCAAAATAAATTACAAGAAGTTTCTGATTATTTGTGTCAACAAGAACAAATGATTCAGCAAGAAAAAGAAATATTATTCGCTAATATGAATAATTCCAATTCATTATTAGAAAAGATGAAACAGATGCAAAAGGAACTGGACGACAAAGAAGGCTTACTGAAGGAGTTACAGAGTACCCAACGGCAATTAGTAGCAGAGTTGATTAACGCTAAAAAGTTTTTTCAAGAATTTAATCAGTGGCAGACAAATATACAAAAACAGATACAAGACAAAATGATGAGCTTTTCTATCATGAATGCCAACCTGCAAGCAGAAAATGATGTTTTGCATTCAAGAATACAGGTTTTGCAGGAATTGGAAAGTCAGATATTAAAAGATGAAGGAGTAGAATTGAATGCCACATTAATGACGAAAGCGGATATAGAATTATTAAAACAACAATTGGATAGTCATGTTCAAAATATTTGGAAACTTTTTCGTAAAAGATGGCTTGCTATACTTGTTCCTCCATTTGAACAAATGCGGTCATGTTTTGTGTCGGACCATGCAAGTAATTTGATAACTGTAATTCAAAAGCAGGAAAAACAGCTTGAAGAATACAAGCAGAATATTAAAGGATTGCAAGAGGAGCTATTACAAAAGACTATACAGGAAAAGCCAGAAATGATTCGGAAGCAGAACTCTGGAACAGGCCTTCAGGCAAAGCAAAAGAATGTCGAAGACGATAATGCACTTGCGGGTTCGAGTAAATGTTAAATGTAAATCGTTAAACTTCCAATTTCAGACTCAAAATACTTCCAAGTTCATACGTTTCCGAACCTTTCCTAACCGTAAATTACCTCTTGGCCACGTGGGTCCTTGGGAGTGGTAGGGGTCTGTTAGACAGAGGCCCTGTACTATTTTCCCAACTTATTACATAATCATAATTACTCCTAGCGTCTTAGCTCCGTGCGCAATTTTGAACAACCGATGACTGTTCGTTGTGCTGGACTTAGAATTTCTGAACTAATCCTGCTATGATGGTCTGAGCAGTAGTCCGGTGACTTGTGTCCAATAGAATAATCTACTTCAGTAAACGAAGATCACCTAATACGTACTTCTTCAGAACAGACAGATATACCAAACACATATATATATACTGAAATTACAACTCATCGTATACCAACTACGAGCAACAAATATCTTGACAACAATCGACTCGTTATAGACTTAACAATGACCTACTCGTACTTCAACCATTACAGATGATAGTTTTTCCTGTGATCGGAATCAACAGTGAACGTAGACGACTACATCGAACTTGGTCACTACCAAATGGTTAACATGTGATCAGTTCGGAACTACTTCCATACTTCCTCGTTCAGTATACTACTGACAAGTAACATACTGCACTTATTAACATTTAGAGACACACTCAACCATTACCGAACAGATTCGTAACACAAGATTACTAATTCGCACTCTGCACGACTAGCCAGGCGCAGAACAGAACAGAAATCAACACAAACAATACTCAGACTTCGTAATAGTGTAATAATAATCTGACAGATAATCAGGCGAATAAACTGGCAATTCCAAGAAAACCGTTTCTCACAAGTGTCTCTCTCCATTCTCTTTACATTGCTTTATATATCTTTTTCAAGATGCGCGTACCAACTTTTTGCACGGATTTTGATAATTCCGGTATATCAGGCGGTCATTACGTCTGTCCCACTCTGGCGACCGTCTAACACTGTTTGTATAGGAATTTCTTTTGAAAATTTGACATATACTTCTTAGATCTCCCTACATGCTTCCTTTTCTTGTGTGTCCACTTCCTTGACACGTTCTCACACGTTGTGCTTGACCTTGAGTGCCCACACTTTTTTGGAGTTTGTCGTCCCTGATAGACCCTTGTTGGAGCGGGTGTTCCATGTAGTACTTTGAGAGGTAGTGTCCATCATGTATCAACAAGAGCAGTTTGTCTTCCAAATATAGTAGGGTGGATTGTCCTATTCTTCCTTTTGTCACTGCTAGCCTTTGCAAGTTTTATTCCCTTTGCATGTACTCTTTCCTTGGATTCTAGCATGATGGTGTATTTGTGAGCTTCCTAAAATTTCTATTTGCTTAAAAGAGGTTGTCAATGTTGATTTTGAACAATTGTTGGTTGTGAATTGCTTCATAGCTATTGATGTTGTAACCTTGATGTTTTTTGGATCTTTAAAACATGGGGTTCATATTTATCGTACAGGTAACCCATAATGAGTGATGGGTAAGTGTGGTAGTGCATGGGTTGAAGAAAACATGTGCCTTGTGCATGGCCTTGTAATGTGGCCCTATGCATGCTTACTTGGGGAATGCATTGTAAGAAGTATGATGCAAAAAATTGGTTCTTGAGCTAAGTGCTCAAGGGTATGCTGGCAAAGAGGTTTCCTAATCTATCATTGCTATAGTGTTGTCGAAGTAGGGATCCTTACCATGCTGAAAGGTCGTTCGATGTTCATCTCTTCATGTTATTGACCATTGCCTTGGCTTTCGTTGTTGATGGATGTCCTTGTTTATGGTTCACTGATGAGATTCTTTGAGTGAATGCTCATTCTCTTTTTTTCTCTTCTCTCTCTCTCTCAAAAAAAAATGTCACAAAACAAGAAGAAAGAGGTTAGTCGCAATAAAATATTTTACATTTACAAATGTGTTTGGGATTCTCAACTGTGTCTATGCACGGCCTTGTAATATGGTCTTATATTAATGCATACTATGGAAATGCATGACTTGAAATGTCGAGGCTTTCGATGTTACTCATAGATGTTGATGCAATCTTTATTTGGAGATATCCACTTGATCTCGAAATGATGCAATCAAGCAATTGTTGAATGAAAATCATCATTCCTCCTCTTAGGGGTCCATTTTAGAACGGTGTTTCGCCACGTACTGATCACTTTTGGCCTCTTCATCTTTGGATGGTTTCTCAAATTATCCCTCGTGGTTGGCTCTTTGGTTCTGTGAGGGATACTAGTGCTTTTGGCTTCCAAACCCATACCCTTGATGATTGTCTTCTTACTATTGTCGAAGAGATAAGTTGATCTTCTTTTAATCCCTGTGCTTAGTTTTGGCCATTGCCTCTCCTTGGCTTCTTTGTTGAGGCTTTTCTCATGAGGGAGAGCATAGGGTTTTGGTGTATGTAAGAGTTCCTTGGGTATCCACATTTGTAATCGCCCATGTTGAGCTGCAACTAATTCCTTAGGCACCCAAATTTGTCGGATACCTTGTGGTTGAGCTTATCCTAGTTGCTTCATTCTTCTTTTGGCATGGTTGGCTTGCTTAGATGGAAATTGTTGGGGCAAAGGTGGTGGTTTCTCTCCTTTAATCACCCATATTTTTTTAGTCTTGAAATTTGGTTCACGTTTTGTCCTTGTGCACGAGGAGAGAGGCTGTGAAGTAGCTTTTGTGACCAAGGCGGCCTCCTTGCCATCTGGTTGCAAATTTCCTCCTTTGTTCTGTGAAACTGATTGTTCCAATTGTGATGTTGATACTTTCAAAAGAGAATGGGGTTCTAGCACTTTCATCACTTTCCCATTAAGAGGTAAGTAATGGTGCACATTGGACTCTGTAGTGTTTGCAAAGTGCGGGGTAGTGGAATTAAAAGGGACCCTCCCTTCCAATTCAACTATTAGGCATTTCTTGTTAACCCAAACTTGAAGCAATGGTTGTCATAGGTTTGAGTCAATTGCATGATCATATAACCAATCTTGCCCTAGTATCATATGTTCTGTGATGTCATCATCATGGCAAACTAGCAACTTCACTATCAAAGGGACATCCTTTAAGAAGATAGGAATGTCCGCCTTGCCAATACAAGAGTTTCCCATGCCTCCGAAGCCCACTAAATAAGCTTCTAATGGCTTAACTTCCATGCCCAATCCTTTAAAGTAGGAGTACCTAATTGCACTAGTGGCAAGTCCAAAATCAGTAGGAGCTTTAATCGTTTTATTTGTAGTGCCATGTCCTAGCTCAATCGTTATGAATGTTCTTCTATCTATGATGCTAGGATGTGTACTCTTTTTTGATGCACATATCCATGTGATATCTTGGGGCATTGGGATTGACATCTAGGCCTTGTCACCTTAACATTTCACCTAATGGGCTCTCTAACCTCTGCTTGTGCTTCTTCCCTAACCCTTAATTCTTCTTCTTTTTTCTTATTAGCAATGTTGAGTCTCATTAGCATATCCTTTGTAAGAGGTTCTTGATATAGCTTGACTCCAGATCCACTTATATAGTTTGGCAAGATGTCACCTTCTAGAGTGCCCAATTGAACCGCACTACTTATGGGAGTTCTATTATTGACCATGGGTCCATATCCTCTTTTTTTTATTTACGGGCATGCTGCTTTAGTGTATAAACCAACACTAGGTATCCCTCTTTCACTCCTTTATCCTTGATGTGTGCGTCGAAGTATGCCTTTTGTCTTTTCTTTGCAGTGTACATGCTTGGAGATGCTCATAATCTAGTCTCACCTAAGTGTTCTAGATGAAATATCCTGGAGGATAACTCGTGTCCATTCCACGTGCTCTTGTGCTACTTTTAAATTTGGGATCAAGAAGTCTAATGGTAACACATCATTATGTCCAAAGATCATATGAAATGGGGTGGCATTGAGTACTGTTTTTTACGCAACTCGATAAGCCCAGACAGCATGATGAAGTTGTTTATCCCAATCAGAGCGTTTATTATTTACCAAATTTATTGATACATTACATAAGATCTTATTTATGCTCTCGGCTTGTTCGTTAGCTTGTAGATGATAGGGGGCAAACTTCTTATGTATCACCAAGAATTCTTGGAGAAGGTTTTCAATGAATTCGTTCAAGATGTGTGTATCTGCTTCTCTTTCGGTTGTTGTATAATTTCGTTGAGCTGTGCTTAGTTGTCTTCTAGCATATGCTATAGGAAAATCTAGATTTCCATCACCCGTGGGTTGTGCTATCACACATCCTATTGCATAATTGGATGCATCTACATGGACATGGAATGGTTTATTCCAATCATGAGTGGTCAGTATTGGTGCTATGCACAAACATATCTCCAGCTCGTTGAAGGAATTTTTGCATTTGTTGTTCCACTCAAAATTTGTCAGCAGAGCATAAAGAGGTTTAGCTATGATCGCATACATGTGGATAAACCTGCAGTAATATCCACAATGGCCCATAAATGCTTGTACCTCTTTAACATTCCTTGGCCTCTACAACTCTGCTACGGCTCTTACTTTGTCCTCATCTGTTGATATTCCATTCTTAGAAACAATGTGACCTAAGATCTTACCTTGGCGTACCATGAACACACACTTTTCTGGGTTTAGACTAACTCAATATTCTCTACACTTATTGAATATCTATTTGCCCTCAGGGATGTGGTGTCTTCTTTCTTGGGAGTGAGCACATAAATCATCCACATATACTTCTAAACTCTTTTGCAAGAACTCTTTGAAGACATGAAACATGAGCCTTTGGAATGTTGCAGCTGCATTGGTGAGCCGAAATGGCATCAGAGGAAATGTAAAGATTCCCACTTTGTAATGCAAAAGTTTTTTAGTGTTGATTTTCTAGGGCAATGGCTACTTGGTTGTAACCTGAGAATCCATCAAGAAAGCTATAAACTTCCTTGCCTCCAACACACTCCAATAAGTGTTCGGTGATTGGAAGCGGATAGCTATCTCTAATCGTAGCGGCATTAACTTCTTTAAGGTTAATACACACCCATAACTTTCCGTTCTTCTTGGGTACCACTATGATGGGGGACATCCATTCAATATGCTCAATCTCATAGATAAATCCAGCTTCAATCAATCTGTCAATTTCTTCTTTTATTTTGGCTGCCTAAGTGTCATAATATGTGTAGGGCTTCTATTTGGTGGTTTTGGCATCAGCCATCATGGGGATCATATGAGAGCATATTTCCGGATCTACTCCCTTCAGGTCTCTATAGGTCCACACAAACACATCCCTATATTCCCTTAATAAAGCTACAAGCTCTACTTCTTCTTGACTTAGGTCTTCTCCGATGTACGTACATCGCTCTTCGTTCTCTTCAACGGTTACTACAATTTTTTTGGTTTTTTCTTTATTATCATATGCTTTTCCTGTGATGGCCTCTCTCTTAGGCATTCATACCAAAAAAAAATTATTTGCAACTTTATATTTCTTGAAATTCTCTAGTACTTCAAACAATGATTCCTCCTCTCCTTGTTTCACTACTTTTCTATTTTTTTTCTTTTGACTACCTTCACTTTCCACCCTTGAATTTTACTTTTAATGCTTGTGAGAGGTTCTTCTTCTTTTTGGGTAAATACTTTTATATTTTCTAGATAGTTCGTCTGAGTCAATGAATCTATCCATCACAATGGACTCTAGATCGTCCTAGTCCTCCTCTTCTTCTATGACCTCATTAGATTCACACTCTTCTACATTAGGGAAAAAAAGAACCCTGCATGGGCCTTTTGGATTAAGGAGTGATTGGTGATGGACCAATGAGAGGAGGGTTGTGGACATAGTCTATAGCCTATAAATCACTAGGCTGAAGGGGGATGAGGGGACAGGATTCCTCTATGTTCAGGTTTTGCTTCTAGAGAGAGAAAGGAATCTCATAACTTACCTGGGCCCAAAAATTCAAAAATTTCATAAAGTTATAAAACTCATCATAACACCATTTAATGGCCCCCCCAATCACTTTTTAGGATCAAAAGTACTATTTTTGACTCCTAAATCAAAATCCGTGCATGAACTGACCTGAAAAAAGTGAATTTATCAAAAATAACTCAAAATACAACTTTGTCCCTCCAAAACCTCACATTTTCATACCCAGATCCCAAAAAGTCATCTTTTTCCACTACTTTCTCTCCCTACCACACCATTGTAGCTCATGCGTCTCCATTTCTTTCTCTGTGCATCTTCTTCTTTGAATTCCTACTATCACTTCCATAGCCTGAACTCCAATGGAGAAACCTAAATCTCATAGGCGTCCAAAAGATGAGGCTATCGCGATAAAATGTCACAATATCAAGGCTATAGAAGGAATTTGGTTAGTACATGAGTTTTGTAAAGGTGCATGGGTGTACATGCAACCCTCTGGTGTTGGTCCTCATCGTGTAAGAGATCGTGGAAACTTGGATCTTCATTGGAAAGGGAAGTTATTAGGCTTCACAAAGCTCAAAAATGGTGAAATTGTTACCATTGTACAACATGTTTTCACAATGTCAAGCACGAAATTGGAAAACTCAAACAAAATGAGATATGCTATCAATTGTAAGTATTCAATGACTTTTGTTCAAATTTCTTAACATACCTTGTTAAGTTGTGTAGATTTTTGTTGCATACATATTTCCTTCTACCTTGGTGGAAGAACAACCACTTCATAGTCTTACAGGTACTTTCCAAGCATTGCATGCAGACGTTGGGTCGATAGTCTTTCCACAAACCCATCGTGCTCAGCTATTACGTGAGAGAGTTTTCTTTTATACACATACATATGTTGTACCCTCTTCATCAAATGATTTTGGCAGGTTAGAGGTGATTACAGTAGATTCTCTTTTCTTGTACTTGAAACATCATACTCCATTGTACATTAGATTCTATTATGATCGTTGGATGTGTAAACTTGGTGAATTGATACCATTACAAAGTTTTGAGGGTATTTTAATTTCATTTGAAATCAAGATAAACCTACCCAACGAAATGGAAATTATTTTAGTAAATCATCATTGGACTCTTGCCAATGTGAGAGAACATCTAGTAATAATGGGATTTGAGGATCTAGATCAATCAAAGTTCAAAATACAAGGGCATAAGGTAAACAACGTATGGTATTTTTTCTTTTATTTATACAAATTTTTGTATTCAAATATGTTATTTTAAAGTTTCTATTTGTCTGCAGATTGGTAAGAGGTTGGAGGATAAAATTAAAGTCCTTCTTGAATGGAGTGTAGATGGAACTCAACTTTCATTGTCATAGCTCAAGAACTATTTGAGTACGAGAGTGTACACACAACTTATTTCCCATTCATAATCCTTCCTCTGCTACAATGTATTAACATGCAAGACATGAAGCATGTAAAATTTTTTTATCTCTATATGATGTAGAATTTGCCAAATCTTTGATTTTTCCCATGGCAGTTTATTATAATTTTAAAATTGTGAGAATTTATTTTTTATATTGTGTAGATGAGGTGTATCTTATTTTGCTTAATGATTTTGTTCAATCTTTTTTATGAGCCAAAGTTTTTTTTTTGAGAGTTCTGTGCATGATTCTTTTATTTGAAGGTATCAGTTTTAGTTTTAAAATGGGTCCCACTCACTTAAAATTTTTGAAACTACTATAAAAGCAACACTTATTCTCTCATTTCTCACTTTTGCAAACAAGAAGAGCTAGAAGCACTAGCAGAGCACACACACAAGCTAGTATCATGTGCAATGGTTGCCTCAACCTCTAGTACCCCGCAACCCAAACATCCTCGAGAACCCTTCAATGAGTTCTTAGAATCAACTGAGCTCAAAGATCAAACACACTTGTATGACCTATTGTCTAGAGTCCCTGATCTAGACAAAACAATTCAACTGAACTCTGATGTGCTTGAGGAAATCATAGAGTCCTTGAGAACTACATCTTGTGTTACTCTATAGAAATGCCACCTTATGAGGGTAAATGGGTCCATGTGACCTTTTACTCTACATACAC
This sequence comes from Ceratopteris richardii, assembly GCA_020310875.1. NCBI lineage: Eukaryota > Viridiplantae > Streptophyta > Polypodiopsida > Polypodiales > Pteridaceae > Ceratopteris > Ceratopteris richardii. The sequence goes on along the minus strand of CM035442.1, from coordinate 99,261,945 downwards.
AAAGGCGATTAAGCCTTCACGAAGCACCTTAAGCACTTCATGGCAATTGCTCAAAATCCAAGGCACTTATTAGATGACTCTGTGCCATTAATAAAGAAACTTAACAAAAAGAAGAGGATGGGTACAAAGTACCTTTCCTATATTGCAACTACATATTTTATCATCAATGAGGAGATCGAACCTACACCCATCGACCTCTCCAACCTTGTCACAGGGGGCTTTGTTAAGGAAAATAATGAGCCTCAACCAGAGGCCATAAATTTTGCAAAAGAAAGCATTACAATCCACCGAGAGTTCCCTGGTGGTGTTGAGGACAAACTGCTTGACCTATCAAGCATGGAGGAGGCCCCCCTTCAAATCTCAACCCCTCTGAGCCCACATTACCAGAGGTGGAAATTGAATATCTCTCCATCATCATTGTGGATGGAAAGGAATTTGTTTTTCTTCATGATATTGAGAAGGCATTCGGTCTACCTCTGGATGAATGCCTGAGTATCTTCTCCACAATGTCAGATGTTCCGCTTGACAACGCATCTGAAATAATTGAAAAGAAGGCTATCCCTTGTGGAGATTCTATGGCAGACACCATAGCAATGGTATGTGTAGATATCTTAAACGATGACAACAATTATACTATGAAGGAGGAGTTCAGTGTAGCACAGGAGAGGATAATGAATCAGATAGTTCCTACATCCCCCCGTAGCAGAGCAGAGTGGCATGTCCCACTCTAGCATTGATCTTGATGGCCCTGGAACAGGGGAGGAATAAGACAAGCTTCATGATGTAAGTGGTAATTAAATTAAATAAATGAATAATTTATGTTAACAAAGTTAGAGCTTGAATTCTCATTTTCTTTCTTAACAGGAAGCAATTGAGCTAGACAAGTTTGGGGCAAGATCCGGTGGGGATCGAGCTTCTTGCGGAAGTGGTTCATCCTTGGCAAACTACATTGGAAAGTTGTCAAAGGATGATTTTGTGATCATACATAAAGACTACAGTCTGGATGGACACTTCATGACTTGGTGCTTCAAGGCCCTGATCAAAATTTTGTGTCTATGTACAATTAGCCAAGGCACTAATTGTGTCATTTTGGTTAGGAAATCCTTAGTTGTAACTACTTTAGGACTTAACTTTAGAGGAAAACTACTAGGGCAAATAGTTATTGCCATGGGTCTGGGAATTCAAGACCCCCATGTAATATCAAGGTCTTTGTTGACTTACCAACTGCCTCGATCTCTCCAAAGGAGAAAGAAACTTGTTGAGAAATCGAAGGCAGCTGAGAAATGATGTAAATATTTGGATAATACAAACTTTTGTTTTTCCTATTTTGTCTTGTCTTGTGTATGAAATGTGCTTCATAAATTGAACCTACCATTGTCTCAACAAGTTCTATGTAAGTTTAAGTTTTTCTCATCATCTAAGTGCTTCCACAGGTCTGTGGTATCTTATAAACACTAAAAAGGGCCAAAAAAGCCACAGTCATAGAAACGCGGGAATCAACCCTGCAAAAATTTTGCAGGGTTGATTCCCCCGTGGGCTTTTTTGGCCTTTTTTAGTGTTTATGAAGGCTCCAAAGTGTAGGATAGTATGCAATTATACAATTTCTTTTGGTTATGGGTGGTATCAAGTATACACTGAAGTCTGAGCAATACTTGGAGTGAATAACCTCTGTGTTATGCATTTTTAACATCTCATTTATACTTGTGGTGCATATGCAAGGCCATAAAATGCAAAAAAAAAAAACACCCAACCATAGAAATGCAGGATTCATCCCTGCAAAAAATTTGCAAGGCTAAATACCGCGTTCTTGTGGATGCGGTTTCTTTTGCATGAAAATGATCTCTAGGGCAATAGTAGGTACAAGATATACATATCTAGTCAAAAAATAAGAGGCAAGTGCATACAAGTTCAACTCATTCACAAAGACCCTTTGAGGACTCCATATATAACTGAATGAAACAAAATTTATTTCCCTACACTTGTGGTGGAGAGTCAAAGATAGAGTGAGAGAGAGAGAGAGAAAAAAAAAGACACAAAGAACATATAGGCAAAAACAAAATTTCAGTTAATCATTGTATTACATCGCAAAGTATGCCTATGAAAGGGTACAATATACACATGTCATTGGTTATTTCCTCTAAATCTTCTTGCTAGCTGAATGTCCTTGGGTTGTATGGTTATTTTCTTGGCATGAATAGCACATAGGTTAGAGTCCTCAAGCATGGAGATGAGGTAGGCCTCAACTGCCTCTTGAAGCGCTTCAAGTGCTATCCCTTGTATTTGTAGACCTACACAATATCTTTCAAGTTCTTCTTTTACTACCCGTGCAAAAGCTCTTCGTGGTATGAGTAGTTCAACAGACTTTTGGTAGTGTCGTATCTCTATGAAAGCTCTGCAGTGCCTCCTTCGTCTTTGTGGAGCTCTTGCATTGGGAGGTATGTTAGGCTGTCGTTGAGGTCTACATCGTGGTTGATAGTTTTTCTTTCTCCGATGTACATGATGTGAGGGTCCAACTTCATCTTGCACATTTTGTTGTGGATGTGGTTGTTGACTTTGCTCCCTTTCCTCCTCTGTTGGTATTTGCCCTTGTCCTTGTGGAAGTTTCTTGCCTCCATGTGTCACCCAATGGCTCGTTGGAATGTGCATATCATTCCATGGTGGTTGATTGCTGCTTTTGTCATTTGGTGATGTCTCCTCATGGCTCTCTGATACAACCCTTCTCGTCATCTTTTGCTTGGCTCTTGCCTTAATGGGTGTCCTTGTTGGTGGCTCATCATATGAATCTGACTCTGATTGTCTATTGGGCACTTCATGTTTTCGCGATGGATTGCTCCCAAGTGGTGTGCCATCATGTGACACAGGCATAGATGTGCTCTGGGAACCACTTCGGGGTCTTTGGGGGGGTTGCAACCATGGTGGGCATTGCGTCCCTAGATGAGGGCTAGGAAAGAACACGCGATCTTTCCTTGCAGTTTACTTGGTGCGTGCCATTCTCTTGAGTTGCAAAAAGTGTGAAATGAAGTGAGTTCTCTCTATTTATAGAGTTTTTTTTTAACTGTTTGTTCACACTAGAATGGACAAAACCTGTTTAAAAACATACATAATATTATAATATAAATAATAACACATTGAAGCCTAGATTACAATAATCATAGGTTTTACCACATCATGGGAAATAACAAATTCACTTTACTTCCAAGTTGAGCCTTCTCATAGTCTCCTAGCACGCCACTGAGCATGATGGAGAGGTCCTAATGATGACTTCCATTTCTCACTGGCAATGTTGTATTGCATCCTTCTCGCAAGTTTTGCCAATTGTGAATCCCTAAGTCGTTCCACAAAAAACTTTCTTGAGAACGTAGTGTGGTAAAACCAATTAAACATCTCCTCCATGTAGTTTGATTGCATTGGACCACCACCATGTTGCATGTTTTTGAAGTAGACACGACTTTTCCATTCCTTGGGTACTAAAAATTTGTAATGGCCCATATTGATGCATGAAATAAGCTCCATGTGCAAATAAAATATGCTAAAAATTGTTAAGTACATTGGAAAAAGGTAAGTGCAATGAACACTTTTAGAAGAAGAATACACTTACAATGTATTGTGTTATATTGCTCTCTCCCCAAGATTGAATGAAAACTTGGTGAACTCCACAAATGTCTCTTGAAACAATTGACGTTGAATAGCACTAGACCTAGTCAGGCCCATTAAGCCTACCAACTTATCAAAGCTCGACCAAACCTTCTTTCTCTTATTACAAAGATCGACTTGAGAGTCATTGTCTATTGTGATCATGCATAGGTCTTTCAACAACTCATAATGTTCATTATTTTGAGTTTCAATACCTCTTCTAAAAAAATGTCTTGCTTTATTCCCTGTCATTGACACTTGTTGCAAACTATCTTGAGATTCTCCAACTTTCTTAACAACTTGGGTTACATTTCTACCATGACAACCAATTGAATTAAGTAGTTCCTCCAATTTCTTTATAGCTTGAATAGATTTATCAATTGGCTTCATGGCAAATGCATATTCTATATGGAGCTTCAATAGTCTATCAAAAATTCTCATGAAGGCATGCAAGGTGCAAAAATGGACATTGACTAAAGGGAATGGAATAATGGGATTCCAATTCTTATATGACATGTCACAATTAGGTGTACCTAACATGGGACATCTCATTAAAGGTATATCCCATTCAGTACATGGAGATGCATCTGTGTCATCAGCTAAATCATCTATGATTTGTTTTCTCTTTGTTTTTTTATAACCTCGTGTGCAATATGGACAAGGATAGAGAGCAGATGCACCTTGTTTGCACCCTAACATGCATTTGATAGTCTTTAAGTCTCCACCTAAGTGCCACTCTACTTCAAAATCACCTAGGCCTTCTATAGTGACTTTGGCACCATGAATTTGAGAAGTTATCACCTTTGTGATCCATGGGGTCCTACTGAAAATCCATGTAAGAACATCATTGGATTCTTTAGGTACTTCAATAGCACCTAACCACCATATATCTTTCTCGGATTGGACACTATAGGTAAAGTGATGGGTAGATTCTTCACTTTCATCAATAATGGCATGGGCCATAGCTTCGTTCATAAGTGTCACACTAAGTCTCTCCATACATCATCCCTTCATGATTTGACATTCGTGTAGCTTCAATACAAACTTGAGTTTGGAACCACAATCTGCATCAAATAACAAACATTATATTAATGAAAATACTATTAATGTCATTATCACAACAATAGATATACCTTGATTTTGTGGATTTGTAAAATTTAACCATTTCCTTTTGAAGCCTCTCCAAATTGACAAATATATTGTTGTACTTTGTGTAGATGAATCCCTTTCTAGATGAGTTTTTCAACTCTTTCTTTGATGTAGATGAATGATAAATGGATGCAGGCATAACATCTTCTATATGTAGGTAATTGCCAAGAGTATTGGCTACATCCTCATTGGTCATCTCCTTCTTCAGAGATACCTTGTAAGGACATGGAAAAATGCTTCGGAAAATACCTTTGTTTTGCAGAGCCTGCTTCAAAAGATTGTACAATGCAGTGTATGCTCTAGTACTAACACCTGCTTCATCACATACCATCTGTACCTCACCAGGACTAATAATATCCTCTAAGTTGCTTGCAAAATTTTTAATCACTTGGGTTTTGATGTGATTTCCTATTGGTGAATCCAAAATCATAAGCACATGTTTGTTGCTAAGACAAGAATTCAGAAACTTAAATTGATCCTCCATTGTTGAGGAAGCACTGGCATCTTCAACAAATGACTTACACAATAAGAAACTCAATTTAAAAGTCTTTTAACATAAATAAACAAGCAAAACAAATACCTAAGTGCATAAACACATCGCTTCCGTGCTCCTCCACCAGTTGAAAGAGCTTGAAAGGATGATAATGATCGTTTCCTATATCTCATTCCAAGTGGAGTCTCTTTTAGTTGTGTAAGATTGGCTTGTAAATTTGTAATTGTGCTCTCCTTTTCTTCCACATCTTGTTGGAGTCTACTATTGTGCTATAGATGTAGAATGGTTAGACAATTGCTTGCAATAGCCTAATAGTCCATCTTCACCGCTACCAAGGAATTGTAGAAATGTGGAGATACTATGGAATCTAGGATGAACATTAGACATTGGATCTAAGGGATACAAAGCACCATTGACCCAAAGATCATTATTCTTCTCTCTAGCTTCACGTCGTTCATTTTGAGAACCTATGTCATTGCTACCTCTAGTTGTTGGTGCAAATTCTGTTGGAACACGAACATGTACACTCTTTGAGTGAGGAGCATGCGTTGGTGCTGGTGTCATATTCATAATACATGTGAGCACGATGATGTTCCAAAACTCTAGCACTAAATAGGAAGAAGCACAAAGATGGTTGGAATGGCTTGTACAGTAGTTGTGTGCAAGAAAAAAAGTGTGTTTTGGTATGTGGATAGGTCAAAATGACTTTTTTCAGTGTGTAAGAGGGAAAATAAGCTTTTTTTTTTTAATTCATGTTTTGGGGCAACCAAAGTTACGAGTTTGATGATGTGACACTTAAGTTTTGGAGGAATCTTGAAAAGTATGTTTTTTTAAAGTATTATTTATAAAAACAAGACTAATAAAACTAACTTCTGACATATACATAAAAGTATGGGCCATTTTGAATAAAGAATAGCTGAAAAAGAGACTTTTTCAAAAAAGTCATTTTTTTATTCATAAAGATGGACGGATTTGATGAGGTGGTAAGTGGTTTTTCTCTCTCTATTTGTGCAAAATAGAGAGAAGATCCTACCTTAGCCTTAAAAAAAGTATACTTTAGCCTACCAAAAAGTGCTCTATTAAATGCACTTTGTCCCCTTAACAAAGTACAAGATTAAGCTTAATCCCTAAAAATTAGGAATCCTTACAAGGCCCATGCAGGGTTCACTTTTTTTCCTAATGAGCAAGGATTCACACATGAACAAAGAGATATCATAACCCTCCTCATCACAATGAGGCATGCACTGTTCTTCATTGACAACAATGTCCATGGTGGCTAAGATTTTTGCCCAACCATGAGGCTCAAGTTCCTCATCTGGAAACATCATCGATGTGTAAGTTTGATCTCTTACCGGTCTAGATCCTGGAGAAGTTCCTTCTTCTTTCACTTTTATGTGTCTTTCCTCTTCCTCTGTGAGCTTACACATCCACAAATGAGTATCTTCATGCATCCATGATGTATTAGAAGAATTTACAGAATGCATAGAGATTGAATCTTCTTACCCCTTGTGGATAGGATTCCACTGTAGGGGTGGTACATCTCTAAAGGTATAATCCTTCAGATTGACCTTGGTTGTGATCCCTAAGTGTTGCAGGTATAAGGAGTTGGTTCCCCAATCTTGTACTATATGTAGTTGTCGTATGAAGGGTCTTCCTAGGATCATTTCATAGACATTATTTTTGCCAAAGTCACATATAGCAAAGGTGTGTTCAAACTCTACACCACAAGTGGTTAGAGTTATCCCTTCTAGCAATCCTTGAGGTCTTTCAATATGGCTATCAGCCATTTGAAGCTTCATTCTAGTTGGTCTTAACACAGGTTTGCCCCATTGCTTCCGCAAGAAGGTGGTTACAATCGCAACACCAGCACCCGAATCTAAGATAACTTTGGTTGTGTAACCTTGGTAGGTGATTGGAAGATAAGTATTACCTTCTTCACTTGCACTCATGTCTCCTATTTTGTCTACATGTATCTTTGGAACTTTCCGATTAGAGCCTACTTTTGACATATTGGACCCAAGTTTTTCGAAACTTGATTCGCCACATGTTTCCACAACTCAGGTTTTGATTTGAGCAACTCTTCTAAGGTGAGATGACATCGTACCATAGTGTTCTTCAGGACTTCAATGTTTCTTGGAACCACTGAGCCTTCATTCTTATCAGTATTGTGGGAGCTCTGATATGAAGAGATTCAGATTCCCATGGGCATGTGAATTATGGCAACTTTTGTAAAGAATTGGATTCAAAATCTAATCTTTCATCTTCTTGTTGTTATGCTTGGTCTCCATAAATAGATGGAATTTCTTGGGAAAATTGATCATGAAGGTCATCGATTTTAGGAATAGGAGGGGGATTACCCATCTCCTTGGCCCATTTCTCTTCTTGTATTTCCCCCAAGAACTCTTGAGAGTATTGTTCAATTGAAAGAGGTGTTCCAACATCTGTGGAATTAAGAACCTAAACCTTCATTGCTGGTGAGCTTTCTCTTTCAACAATTGATTGAGCCTATGGAGGTAAAGAAACTTGCAGCATGTTTATCAATTGCTCTAATCTTTCTAATAAGCCCTCGTAATGCAAACCCAGTTTGATAGAATTTGTTTGATTGAACAATGGATTGGCCTCAAGCATAGCTTGAGCTAGTTGTACCATTTTCATGCAAAATTTTGTTCGTTCAATCTCTATATGTGCTCTAGGGTAACTCTCTTCTAGGTTTGCCCCTGTTAGCCCTTCTTGAAGTTGAGCCTAGTAGGCCTTGAACATCATGTCCAAGCCTTCTGGGGTTGGATCTATGAGAACAGACCGTGGTTGTGGTCTATTCACAATGAGTTGTGGGATGGATGAAGTGGGGTGGATGGATTTTTGGCATGCGAGGGGTTCTGAGATGCAATGTATGCAATTTTTATTTTTGAGTCTCTCAATCTTTCTTGTAGTTCGGATAATTTTTCAGCCCACTTATGATTGGCCTTCTCCCTAGTATCCTTTTAGGTTCTTCTCTTCCTCTCACTTGACTCTGATTGTTCAGTTAGTTTAGCCTATTTTAAGGCTTGTGCCCTAGTGATTGCCTATATAGTAGCCATGTTAATGCTACATGAACTTGAATCCACCACTAAGCTTACCACATTCATGGGTGTAACCTTGGGCACACTAGAGGGGTTCCTTGGACAATCTCTCAATAGATGTTCCTTATCGCACTCAGGACAAAATCCTTGTATTGTGATGTTTTGTCCTTGTCTTGGAGCCGGTGAGTGGGGACATTCACGAATGAAATGGTCACCTTGACATCTAAAACATGGTCCTCTAGGGGCATGTGTCTCATTTGCCTCAATTGGGGCATAGGGTCAGGATTTGCATACATGACATTGGAGTATTCTGGCTCCCAATTTGGTTCCATAGGTAGTGCCTTATATTGATACAGATAGGTCTCACTATGCTCGAGTGACTCTGTGTAATAAGCTTGTGGACTATCTTCATGAATGTAGTCCAAACTTTGAGCATGAGGGTCATTTTTTGAGACCAAAGAGGTCATTGGCACCAATGCTCTATTAGGGTTCTCCTCTATCATTGCATACTTAATTGGGATCACATTGGTAGGAGGTGGTGGTTAGTTTCCCAAGATCGATTGTGGCCTATATGGTGCCTAATATTGTTGCTGGTATTGAAGTTGATATTGTTGTTGTGGCCTATAATACGACCATTGGTATTGGTTATGATACCTACCCTGTTGGTAAGGTCGCTGATAAGTTTGTCTAATGGCCTGCCTATTGTATGGATAATCTCAAGCCATATGGTTTCTGTATTTTCTCTCAATAGTGCAATATGGAGCATTCCGTTCTCTCATGTTCTGGTTTTGCAATGGGCATACATTAGCCATGTGTCCCCTCTGCAAGTATAACATCACTTCAATGAGGTGACCCTTGGTCTTCAAGCATTGATCTAGTGTGGTTGGCTCCTTGAGATATACATAGATCTAATTTTCCCACTTAGAAGTCCATCTAAAAATAGGGAAACTTGTTTTCTTGTGTAGGTAATTCAGTTGTGGGACATCTCTCCACGTATTGTTTAAATTTGCATCCGGCTAGCCTAACTGTTTCTTGGGGTATCTGCTTGAAGTTGTGGATCAAGGATTATGTGTTATGCATGATGCCACTCTTGGAAAATTCTATGATGAATGCTTCTAGCAATTTATCTATATCTCAATAATTGCGATTGTTTAGGGGTTGAAACCCTTGAGGGTCAAACCAAATGCCTCAAATTAGGTGAACAATTCCTTGTCTTGTTTGGCTCTTAACACTTGTTTGAACTCAACCACATGATCATAAGGATCTCTTGACCCATGAAAGTAGTTTTTCATTGTCTTGACCACTTGAGAGGGTCTAAGGGTTCTTGGGTACTCTCGGGGTCTAGGCAATGGAAAATCATGTTCATCTTTTTGATGCCTATGTGTTCTATGTCTCTCCCTTTCATGGCTTTCACTTTCACATCATGATCTATCTTTGCCTATAGTGTGTGGAAAACTTACCTCAGGTCTCTCTTTGGCTCTTTCCCTCTAGTTTTCATGAGCCAAGGATGATCTTGCTCTTTGGAAGCCATGGGAGACATTAGATCTTGGTGGAGGGAAAATCAATTCACCCTTGCAAGTGTATGCATGCCTGCCATGCTTTGTTACCAAGAACATTGTCTCCGACATGTTATCCAGATAGACAACTTTGCCTGGTATCTCAAGATCTTTGAACTTGTAGATGGTGACTCCGCCTATTTTGCTTAGTTGATCTGGCTTGAATCTCCAAAAAGCTTCCTTTGTTTCTCTATTCAAGAATAGTTCTATGCTTTTGTTGTCTTGGGGAACCCATTTTGGGGTAATCACTCTAGTCAAAGACAAATTTGCCTCAAGGAGTCTTGGGTTCTCATCCTAGTTCTCTTTTCTCTAGGTCTCCTATCTCATTCTCGAGAACGGCATATCCAAACTCATATGTCCTGTCTGATAGGCTAGTAACCACATACATGGTTCCTTGCTTGTCAATATATGAACCATCTTCGAACTTGACCACTGGTTGTTCCAGTCTGAAGGGTTGATCGGGACTTTTGAGTTGGACAGCTAATCGCCTCAAACCATCCTCATAGATGTGTACACCTAATTGGTTGGTCTTGATATATTCCAATTGCCTCTTATAGGGAGCTTCTAGTGTTTGTAAATAGGCTATCTATGAGATACTTGCGGGCCTTTCCATGCTAAAAGACATTTCTGAATCACTTGTGTCCGAACTTAGCATGTAGGGGTAACCACTAAGTTGTTGTGCCCATGACCTAGATGTATGGTTGACACTAACCTCACAAGATCTAATGCTTTGTCTATCCCTCCCTAGGAGTCTACCTAATCTAAGGTTCATAAGCTTTGTCTATTCATCCCAATTTTCCCCTTTTTATTTCTCAAAATATTTTGGAGCCCACTTGGCTTCCTAATCCCACTTGAAGGTCAGCTTCAAATTAGCCTATCTTAAAACCAACGCAAAACTGATTTTGGATGAAAAAGTATGTCCAATTAGGCTCTTGGGGATCAAAACTGGCAAACAAGATCTCTCTGCATATTCAAGACACCTCAATTGCTTGAAACAATTACCCAAATTAATTCCAAAATTTCACGATACATGATACCTGAGAAAATAATACATGATACCTGAGCAAATGATACATGATACCTTGGCTTGGATGATACATGATATTTGATCTCATGATACAACACTTGTCTTGGGCATGATACACGATGCACGAATCTCCACGATATGATACTTGAGGTTCGCGATACTTGGAGCTTCATGATACGATACTTGATGCTATCATGATACATGATATAGGATTGTGCAATGACACAGGATACATGATATTGTCCTCACGATACAATACCTTCCTTATGCATGATACACAATACACGAGGATACATGATACACAATATTTGGACTCACACAATATGATATGAGAATTAACCATGATACACGATATTGACCTTCTCGTGATACATGATACTTGTGAAATATCAGTGATAATTGATACTGGATGATCGCAATACTCAACCCCGCGATACAAGATGCTTGTGAAGTATTGACCATATAGGATGCTTGTGACGTATCGGTGATACACGATACTTAGGTATTGCAATACATGAGGAGTATGAGGTATTGGCAATACACGATACTTGCCAAGTACCATGACACATGAGAATTCTAGTGTCATGATACCAAAACTCGACCGATCATGATACTTGGACTTTGTGAAGTCCAAATTCAAAAATTTTTGTCAATATGTGCACCTTGTGCCCGTTGTCAGCCCTATGTGCCTGTAGATGTAAAATCTCTATGCAATCACACTATACCGCACTCGCTATACCTATCGTAGGTTGTTTTGCATCGTGCACCTAATCAGTCAAATTTTTAGCATAATGAGAGTGCAATGCTCATCTTCCTATGTATTTCTTCTACATTTTTAGCATTGAACTCTTTGTAGACTCCTTGCTCACAACCATGAATGAGAAACAAAAATTTCTACGAAGATGAAGATGGGAGAAGATGGAGATGATGATGATGATGACGATGAAGGTGGAGAAGAAAAATCAAAAACTTAACAAAAAATGATATTTTTTTATACCTTCCAACATCGCAACTCTATGTCTTATCACACGCTTGCCCTCGAAGCTCACTGCTTGGCAATGGTGCCAAATTTGGTGTCACTCTAGCACAATGGTGAGTACCAACATGAGGAGATCCACCTCGTAAATGTCAATCCGAAGAGACATAAGGACTAGTATGAAGACCAAGAGCGAGTGAAAGCACATGCATGAGTGAGAAGCACACAAGCATGCACACACATACACACACGCATGCACACATGGCAAGAGCAAAGAGAGGAACAATGGAATGATCTCAATTACAAAGAACTCTCTTACAAAAGCTTTAATCTCTATCAAGCCAACCTAAAAAATGAGTTGTCTAGCTCTTTTTATAGTTTTTCACTAGCTTTTGGCCCTATCCAAACCTAGTCTCTGGCCTAGTTAAAAATTAGGTTCCAAGGCTTATTTGAGGGCTCAAACAAAGTCTAAAAATTATGAAAATTGGTATGGAGATATTTTGAATATTCCTTCAGCTCAAGGACTCCTTGGCTTGAACAAAATGGAGTTGAAAAAATGTGAAATGCTATTTACAATGGTTTTTCGTGATCAATTAACTATTTTTATAGGGATTTCTTCTGAAAATTTGACATATACTTCTTGGAGCTCCCTACATGTTCCCTCTTCTTGTGTGTCCACTTCCTTGACACATTCCTGCACCTTGTGCTTGACCTTGAGTGCCAACAATAGATATGATCAAATAAAGAGGATTAAGTTACTTAAGTGGTTCCTAATTAAGTCTTGAACCAAAGATTGTGGTACTTAAGTCTTATGATTGGTATGGCCAAACGTATATCAATCTTCAAAGAGATCTCCTAAGGTTTGGAATTTGAAAAGCATAATTGGATTCTTAGATTGGGAAGTTGAAAAGAATTAGTGGATGCTTATACTTGAGTGGAGGGGAACATCTCTACGAAATCCTTGGGGTAAGTTATTGAGCTTGATAGATAGAGAAAAAAGATCTTAAGATAAAGACTAATTCTTCATTACTATCATCTAATCAATAAGAATTGATCAAACTTGGAACAAGATATCCAAGTGACTTTGGTTGGAACTACTATACACCTTGCCAGTGTAGTAAGGTTTGAAGAGATGAGAATATAGTTTTTTTTCTCTTAGGTAAAGAGTTCTAAGTAGCATTGGATTAAGCCTTGGAAAGATTTTTCCAAGATTGGGTATAAAAGAGATTAACCCATCTAGTGATACCCTAGAGGTCAAAGTGATTAGAGATACCCAAGGACTTAAGAGTTAAGCTAAGTCTAATTTTGCTGCCTAAAGGATCTTGAGTTTGTAGATCAAAGAATCAGTCTTGTATGCTTTAAGTCAAAGCATGAAAAGAAAATGTTCAAAGCTTTGGATCAATGTGTTGAGTTACATACAAGCTCAAAGTTATTATTCTCACCACAAAGACTAGAGGCATCCATTACATTATGTTGTAAAGGAAGTAGTATGAGAGCATGAATGAGTACGACATAATAAATATTAATCTAATTTTCTCTCTCCTAAAGTCTGCACCAACCATTTAGGCATAGTTTTAGACTCTTCTATGTCAACCCTCTCATCAATAAGTGTCATGTAAATCTCCATCAGAAATAGAATGATCTTCATAATCATGTGGAAAGGCCAAGAATATGCATGGACCAACACTTGATTGTCCACGTGTAAAACGAGGTAGCAAAGTTTCATACATATCTTTAGAGCTAAGAGAAGTCTCCTTGAGACATGAAAGTAATGGCTGAATTGCATCTTCCACAAAAACAACATCATGGCTAACCAAAATGCATTTAGTTTGTGGATGATATAGATGATAGCCTTTGCTTTCATGTATGTACCCAATAGAAATGCATTTCACTACTTTATCATCCAACTTCCTCCATTGTTGTTCATGCAAAGAGGCATATGCCACACAACCAAAGACACACATATGAGAAATGGATGGCTTGTAACCATGACAAGACTCATATGGAGTGATCTATTGGAGTGCTTTGGTGGGACACCGATTAAGTACATATGTTGCACACATAATAGCCTTAAGCTAGATTTTATGTGGTAAAGTCTTACTTTTGGCCATACACCTCGCCATCTCCATGAGAGACATATTCTTTCTTTCAGCAACTTCATTTTGTTGAGATGTAGGTGACACTGTACACTAATATTTTATCCCACACTCAACCAAAAGTACATTAAAATTAGAAGACATGTATCCCCCCCGATCAGAACAAAGGGTGCCCAAATTACATAATGACATATTTTCAGCCAAAATTAAAAACTATTTGAAGCACATAAATATTTTGGACTTTGCTTTCAATGGACACACCCATCATGCATGGAGAAATCATCAATAAAAGTCACAAAGTAAAGGTAATTCCCAAAAGGAGGTGTCTACATAGGACCACATACATCACTATGAACAAGTTGCAATTTATGAGAAACTCGAGGTGAACCATCTTTTGGAAAGGAGGAGCATTGTAATTTTCCCAAGTACGACCTTCATAGACATTTTTACAAGATGCCTTGAGTTTTGGGTGGAGAGAACATCATTTCAGATCTCTATAGGCATAGCAAACTAGCAAAATTTAGATGACCAAAGCATGCATGTTGCTTTTGCATTGAGATAGACTAAGAATCTTGAAGTGCACATGCTAAATCATTCATAGGTTTTGTGTAGTCTATGAGTTTATACAACCCACAACATAAAATGCTAGAAGCAATAATAACATCGCCATTTGAGATGATAAACTACACATTTGTTCTCAACAAATTTGATAATCAAGCCAATCTAAGCTAATGTTGAAACTGAAAATAGATTTTTCTTGATCCCTATCACATAGAAAGCATATGACAATGTGAACGAAATACCATTAGCAGTAGTCAGAATGATCTTACCAAATCCCGTTATAGGATAAGAGGAGTTGTTAGCACATGTGATAGTAATCCTTATAAGGGCAAGCTCAAGTGAACTGAAGAAACTGTGTTGCGAGGTAATATGTTGGGTTGCCCCACTATCAAAGTGCCAAGTCTATTGGAAACATACACTGCTCATGAGAAGATGGGTCATACCTGCAAACAATAGTAAATGCCCATTCTTCATGATGAACAAGATTAGCATACTCTATTTTAGGTGTAGAGGCCTCTCCAACAACCATTCTAGCCTCTTTATTCTTTGCCTCTTTGCACCCAATTTTGTACAACTCTTTATCACATGATCATTTCCCTTATAGCATTTGCAAAACTGTTTCTATTTTTCTCTTTTCTCCTCATCTTTGTCTTCCTTCTTTGTTTGTGTAGCATTAGTAGATTTTTGCTTACTAGTAGATGAGCTCCATTTACGTTTGCCCCTCAGAATAGCTAGGAAAGCTTGATCTGCAACATGCACAATGAAAATGTTCTACCTCGACTGATCTTCTTGCAACAAAAGAGAGACTAATTTGCTAAGGCATATGGATTGCCTTTCATCATCAATGGAAGAGTAGAAGCAAAAGTTTGATATGAATCTAGATAAAGTGATTCACTCCAAATAGGTTTATATTAAAACTATAATTTGACTTGAACATGAAAAATAAATGGTAAGAATAAATAAACTCTTTCATAAAAGCATTCTATATTTGTCTCTATCCTTCCAAGTAGTACTTGTTGATAAATTTCTGTAGTGATGTGTGTGAGATACACTTACAACTTTATACTAGGCAACAAATGAGGTTCATGTTGCTTACCTCCGAAAATAGTTGGAGAGTGAGCATATGAATGAAGGAGAATCCACGGATAGTTTCTTGACAAAGATCAAATATTTGAAGGAGAAATTGATTTCTATCGATGAAGTCTTCCCAGGTAATTCACTTGTGCGAACTCTTCTTAATGGTTTTCACATCTTCATAAAATTTGGTCATTTGATTTAGACCTATGAATGGAATTTAGCATCAAAGTAAAGTAGAGATGTGTATATCTCTACGACATTTGCCCCTACTAAACTTGCACATTGTCCTCAATGGGCCAATCCTGAAATAAAAATCAAAAGTAGTATCAAATCTTCTTTTTTAACAAAATTGAATTCAAAACTTTTGTTAATTCATGTTCAATGAATATAAATAAATCTTGTTTTTTTCTCACGTATGATAATTTCAAATCAAGTTAAAGCGATTAACCTTTTCATGCAACAATTACTTGGAAATAATTTCAAAGTAAAATCATAAATTTGGTTAGATTTTCAAGAAAGAATCATCCTCATCCACTCTCTCAAATTCAATCATCATCTCACATAAATATTGGCATGCAATTCACTTAAACAAAATCCAAGAAATACAACTATTTCCATTCATGCATAAATCCACCTCATATTTTTTCAGAGTATGATTGAAAGGGATTTCGAGACCACAACCAAATTTTTTCAATTAGCTTCATGGATTTTTCTTCACTTCATATGTCTTCACTTTAACAACAACCATTAATGTATTGCTTCATAATTTTGTAATTTCTGCTTTTTTGGGTGGAAGAAAGTATAGAATTCATTTTTCATTTTTTATAATATTAGAAACTTTGTTGTTTATAGAGGAAAGCCTTAACCCCTATTCAGAGTAGACGATCTAGAGGAATGCATAGGTAGAAACTAGGATCTCAATCAAATATGCTTATCATGCACAAACATACTCTTATCTATACAAAACAAATCATTCTTCTTACTTGAGCTTCAAATTCAAATTGTCCTATCATTTCGTGACCTTATTTATAATGATTTTAAATAAATTTTCATGTAGATATTGATATATTTAGGTAGTGATGTGTGTGAACACGCTAGGACCATTGGGGTACTTTTTTCCCTCTTTAGGACATTTTTTCCCCCGACTTGTATATATGTCTATTGCCCTAACGGGTCACTTAGCTTTGTACATTGTAGTGGTAATACATTCAATATTGTGTGTTGTGCTCCAAGCTTCTTCTTCTTCTTTGTGCTATTCGTGTGCTTCCATAGACCTCGAACTCCAAAAATTGGTGTCAGAGGAGGTCACTGCTTCATCTAGGGCATTGTCAACACCCCTCTAATCACATCCTCAGAATCGCACGAAATTTGTTGAGCATACTCAAGGTGATTAGAAGATCAAAATAGCTTTGCCCTGTCGTGTTGAAATCGCGATCTAAGCTCGTTTTGGCCTTAGAACGCACTATCGCAATGCTTGTGCAAGCTATTTTGTCTTTTTGTGTCAAAGATATATACCGATTTTGGTTTGCCAGTATAAGCATCTCCAAGTCTATGACAAGTTTAGTAGAACTCGTCAGGGTAGTTCTATTCAACTTTTTCAGATACAGTCATTTTTCTCCATCAGGGTATTTTAGTTAGTGGCCATGGCTGAAAGTAGTGACGTATTTTATATGTTGGTTGTTGAGGATAAGTTGGATGGTACAAATTACTGATTGTGGGCTTATGGGATGCATCATGTATTGGTCATAAAAGGACTATGGAATATTGTGCAGGGTGTTGAAAAACGTCATATTACTCTTGCAAATACAGGTATTGAAGTTGATGTAGATGGCATTGAAGATGTCGATATTCTTCATGTTCCTGTTCGTGTTGTGGTTCCTGCTACACCTACTCTAGAGCAAATTTGTTGGGATAGCAGAGATGCTCAACCACATGCATTGATAGCCTTGTCTATCAAACGTGACATTATTCCTCACATTCGCTCTTGCAGAACAGCTAAAGATGCTTGGTATACACTTACCACATTGTACTAGGCTAGGAATGAGGCTTGTGTTGCTTACCTCCAAAAACAATTGGAGAGTGAGCATATGAATGAAGGTGACTCTATGGATAGTTTTTTGACAAAGATCAAAGATTTGAAGGAATAATTAATTTCTATTGATGAAGTCCTTCCTGATAGTTCACTTGTGCAGACTATTCTGAATGGTCTTCCCAACTCATATCAGACTTTTGCTTCCACTCTTTGTTCGATGATGAAAGGCAATCCAAATGCCTTAACATTTGAAGGGTTAGTTTTTGTTCTGCTGCAAAAAGATGAGTCTAGGTAGAACAGGTCTATTATGCATGTTACAAATCAAGCTTTCCTAGCTAGTCAGAAGGGCAAAGGTAAATGGAGCTCAGCAAAAATCTGCAAATGCTACACATTCGAAGAAGGAAGACAAAGATGAGAAGAAATCAGAAAAGCTGATTTTTTTTTGTAAATATTCTAAAGCAAATGATCATGTCATTAAGAGCTGTCCAAAACTAGCTACTAAAGAGGCAAAGAAGAAAGAGGTTGGAATGGTTGTTGTAGAGGCCTCTACACCAAAAACAAAGTTTGAATCTTGTGTAGAATGAAGAATGGGCATTTACTATTGTTTGCAGTTTTGACCCATCTTCTCATGAGCAGTGTATGTCTGTAGTAGACTCAGATGTTTGGTATTCTGATAGTGGGCAACCAAACATATTACCGTGCAGTGCAGTTTTTTCACTTCACTCGAGCCTACCCCTACAAAGAATACTATCACATGCACCAACAAATCCTCTTATCCTATCATGGGAGTTGGTAAGATCATTCTAACTACTGCTGATGGTAGTTCTTTCACTTTGTTAGATGCTTTATTTATGCCAGGGATCAAGAAGAATCTGTTATCAGTTTCAACTTTAGCCAAGATTGGCTTGGTTGTGAAATTTTTTGATGACATGTGTATAGTTCATGATCTATCAAATGGTGATGTAATTATTGCTTCTGGCATTTTATGTCGTGGGTTCAATAAGCTCATAGGCTATGAAAAATATGTGACTAATTTAGCATGTGTAGTATATGATTCTCCGACTATGTCAGATGCAAAGCTTTGGCATGCATGCTTTGGTCATCATAATTTTGTTAGTTTGCTATGCTTGAAAAAATCTGAAATGGTGTCCTCTTTGCCCAAACTTGAGGCACCCAGTAAACATGTTTATCAAGGCATATTTTGGGCAAAATGCAGCGTTCATCCTTCCCAAAAGATGGTTCAGTTCGAGCTACTCAGAAATTGCAGCGCGTACATAATGATGTCAGTGGTCCTATGCAGACACCTTCTTTTGGAAACTATCTTTACTTCATGACTTTCATTGATGATTTTTCTAGGCATGCATGGGTATATCCATTGAAAGCAAAGTTTGAAGTCTTTATGTGCTTCAAATAGTTTCTAGTTTTGGCTGAAAATTTATGAGCATGTAAAATGGGCACCCTCCATTCTCATCAAGGGGGGGAATATATGTCTTCTAACTTTAACGCATTTTTAGCTGAACATGGGATAAAACATCAATGTACAGTGCCTTTTACACCTCAATAGAATGGATTTGTTGAACAAAAGAATAGGTCACTCATGGAGATAGCGAGGTGTATGGTCAAGAGTCAGGCTTTACCACATAGTTTCTGGCTTGAGGCCGTTATGTGCATAGCATATGTACTTAACAGATGTCCCACTAAAGCATTCGAGTCTATCACTCCATATGAGGCTTGGCATGGTTGTAGGCCATCTTTTTCTCACTTGTGTGTTTTTGGTTGTCTCGCATATGCATTGGTGCCTGAACAACATCTCAAGAAATTGGATGATAAGAAGCAAAATGTATTCTTGTTGGGTACAGTTCTGAAAGCAAAGGCTATTGTCTGTATCATCCATAGACCAAACACATTTTGGTTAGTCGTGATGTTGTTTTTGTGGAAGATGCTATTCAACCTTTACTTTCATGTACAAAGGAGACATCTTTTAGCTCCAAAAACATGTATGATACTTTGTTGCCTCTTTTTACACGTGGACAATCTAGTGCTAGTCCTAATGAGGCAACTTCTCAGCCTTTGCATGTTTCATGTGATGATGGAGATCATTCCATTTCTGATGTAGGTTTACATGATTCATTCGTTGATGAGAGAGTTAATATTGAGGAGGCAAAAACTATGCCAAAATGGTTGGTGTAGACTTTGTGTGATAGCAAATTAGATGCACCTCTATCATAACATATTGGTTCAGGCTCTCATAGTGCCTCTTTTGCATCAGATTGCTATCAGATATTCAGTTTGTTGTCTCATAGATGAGCAGGTTTATGCGTTGCCTAGGCGTCAAGAATTGGCAGGCAGTTAAGCACATCTTTCACTACTTGAGTGGTACCCAGCTGCTTGGATTTTTTTTATCCCAAGGGGGGATCACTACTGGTAGATTTGCATGCTTTTTCTGACAATGATTGGGTTGGTTGCTATGACACTCATATGTCCACTAGTGGCTTTTGCTTCTTGCTTGGTAGCTCATGTATATCTTGGTTGAGCAAGAAGCAACCTACTGTGGCCACTTTTAGTTGTGAGGTTGAGCATAGGAGCTTTCATAGTGACTGTTAAGTGTGTGTGGCTCAAACACGTTATGGCTGATCTGGGTGTTGGTCAGTCTTCTGCCACCACCATCTTCACTAACAGTGAGAGTGCATTGGCACTTGCAAGGAACCCTATGTTCCATGCTCCCACTAAGCACATTGCGGTGCATTATCATTCTGTTAGGGAGAGGTTTTATGCTGGAGAGATCAGCTTGGCATATGCAAGAGAACATTGCAGACCTTTTCACAATGGCTCTACCTAGGGAGAAGTTTGAAGCTTTCTGCAAAGCTTTAGGCTTACTTCCTTTTGTGAATTGATTCCACATAGCTTGGCACTTTGTTATACATGAGTGTTAGCTCCTTGTTCACCACATCACTCCTAGGGGGGATTTGTTGATATATTTAGGTAGTGATGTGTGTGAACACATCAGGACCGCTAGGGCACTTTTTTCCCTCTTTAGGAGGTTTTTTTCCATCAGTTTGTATATACGCCTATTGCCCTAATGGGTCACTTATCTTTGTACATTCTAGTGGTAATACATTCAGTATTGTGTGTTGTGCTCCAAGCTTCTTCTTCTTCCTTATGATGTTCGCATGGTTCCACAGATCTCTAACTTCAATAGTAATGTATTCCTAAAGCTAAATAGTTTAGACTTTTGAATTTGAGCTCACCATTAGCTAGTTCTTTAAAATTTGATAATACGAAATATGAATGCAAAATATGCAATATAATGAAAAAGAAATATGTACAAATAGAAAAGCAGAGATATCACCTAATCATTTTGGCTCATCTTCAAAATGTCTTCATACATCAAGTATTGTTAGTCAATTCTTCTATTTCCTTCAAAGTTAGAGGCTTTTTTCTTTTAAATAGTTTCAAAGGGCTAGAAGTTTTTAAGGAATTTTTTATATTTTCTTCAATTTGTTTGATAATATCTTCACACAATTGTTTTTCCTTTTCTTTAAGGTTTTTTTTCATCATTTGTACTCTCATCCTCATTAGTTTCTTGTGTACTATTCTCGTGATCACTTTGGCTATTTTCTTGATTGATATTTTCATTGGTTCAATTGAACTCTCAAATTTTTATTTTTTCTTGATCAAGTAATTGTTTATTATCTAAGAGCTTTGGATCAAATGATACACACTTAGTTTTCACTTGAATTCTCTTTTCATACTCTTGCTTATCATCTTCTAATCTTTCTTGCAAAATCTGTTCAACTTTTTGTTTATCCAATTTTATTTGTTCACGTTTCTTCTCTTCAAAAGGTTTGACTTGATTTTTAGCTGGTATTATAATTTCTTGTTTGATAGATTTCTTACCATCATATCTCTACCTCTACCTAAATACAAATGCAAATGTGAATGTTCATGGTAATTACTAAATTTCCTTTCAACTTCACTTGCCAACTTATGTCTACAATCATCTTCATATGCAATACAATCCCAAAAATATGATCAAATTGATCACACCAAAAACATCTTGTAGGTCGATTTTAGAACCTATATGATCTTCTATGTGTAGCTCTAGGGGTGGATCTTCTTTGGTCAATTGAATGTTTTTTATCAAGAAATTGAGTAGACATACTTTGGACTTGTACTTGATGTTCATTTCACTTGGTTGGACAAAGTTTCAAAATTGTTTTCCAAACTTTGTACTTCATGATGAATTGTCTCTTTCAACATTCTAAAACTACTATTCATTGTTTGCATGTTTCACCTATTGCTTGAGTTAGATTCAAGATCGCTTCAACTTTTGATCAAATAGATGTTGCTCTAATCTCCATATCTTTGAATTGCTCGTCATATTCTAAAATTTATTTTCAATCAATGCATTCAAACTAGAATCTATGTTTGTGTGGTGTGGTTTATGAAGCCCTTTTTGCTATGTTGATTAGAGTCATCTAAACAAAATTATCTGATGATCTCTTTCTTAAAATCAGTCCAATAAATATTTTTATGACCTTGAATTTAATAAGAAATTGATCCTTTTGATTTTTTTCAAAATATGTGATCATCTTTTTATGTAGACCATGAAGCTAAGATTGATCTTCAAAAGAATTTTAATATTCTATAATCTTTGTACCTATGAATTTATCTTTATCCTCAAGGACAACTTCAACTAGACTAGATCCTTTCTTTTCAATGATCATAATTTTAAATATATCTTCTAGCTTGTCAATTTTTGTTTGTCCCTTTGTGCACATGCTTTGTGACAATGAATGTTCAATTGATACAAATTAAATTAGAAAAATATTTTTATGAGAGATTTTTGTATGATTTCAAAGTGCAAATATGATATGAAAAACTTGAAAACAATTGACTTTTTGAATTATTTTTATGTTTTTCAAGTGAAAATATGATATACAAAGCTTGGAAACAAAATATGTTTGTAATTGTGATGAGTTTTTCAATGCAAATGTGCAAACTTGAAAGTGAAAGTAGGCAAGGAATTTTGATAGAATTTGAATGTTTTTATGCTTTTTGAAGTGCAAATATGCAAACAATTTGAAAGAAACGTGAATGATGTTTTTATGGTTTTTGAAGTATGCAAAATATTTTGAAAGAAATTGAAAATAAAAGTACCTAGCGTTGGCTTCAAGAAGAAGCTCCAAAATTGTGTGGAAGTGCATGAAAAATTTATACGAACTTGGAGAATACAATTGGTTTTATGTGATTGAATTTGCAAAAACGACAACTTCTGTTGGAGAAAACGGTGAAGCGATGAGGATAAGGCACTTGCAACCTTTTGTGGAGCTGCTCAAATAAAATAGATCAGCGCTCAACACCAAGGAAAACTCACAAAGTTTTGTTCAAGCAATTGCTTCTGAGGAAGAAGAGGAGATCGCTTCAAACCTGCTAAAAACATGAATGCATATACAAAAAAATTAAAATCATATCACCTAAGATTCGCCAAGTTCAAGTGTCATGAAGATGCTTAGTTGGCTAGATCAATTCCAATTGCCAATGTTCTAGGATATAAGGCACATAGGCTGCTTCCGAGTGAGTCACGTCTATGCTTGGCTAGAGTTACTTCAATTGCATGAATCCTCTCTTTTTTCAAACCTATCAATACTTTAGCAGGTTCGAAAAAATTTTGGAAATGGTAAAAAACATGTATGATACTTCAATAGTTCCAAATCTAGACTCTCAATATATATGAATTCATCTAATGCATCCATTGGAATTCAGTATAGTTGTCTAGACATATGTCTCCTAGAGTACTCATATAGTAAACTTCACAGTTCAGCAACATGAATATGGAGAAATTTTAGAGGTTATTAATTGGACTCCGAAAATTCCTTTGTGCCATCTTATAAAGTCTACTCATACCAAGTTTTGATCTCAATGTTTAGACATACTACACTTGTATGGATATATGGAGCCATATGCACTATTCTATAGTAATTGAAGACATTCTCATCAAAATTTGCCACCAATTTCATGTTAAATTTTTCCTTCAATCTTTGTACCAATCATGATTGCTGCTTCTCTCACCATCAAAGAATTGTCCGAGACTCCCAATGTCCAACAATTAGCCTTTTATGCCAAAATATTTCCTTGTGTTTCCGTCATAAATCATCCATCATTCTTTTGCAAGCTGCTTTTTTTTCCGATCATTTAATAGGATTTACACCTATTGACGTCTGAGAAAAAGGTTTTAATAAGGCTATAAAAGAAGAATATCCTTACATTTAGCGTTCCTTGGATTTGAACCACTAATGGATGTGAAACATTTCTTATATAATGTTTTTTCTTCATGTTTTTGGACATAGAGGATTGCTTTAAGATTTACATACTCCTCAAAGCTTATGGTTTATCTCATAAAATCCTTAGCCTTATCTCATGACTAAAAACAAAGTGGATTGGCATGAACTCTAAGAGATCTTTGACTTTGATAACTTATTGCTAATACATTCTACAACTCTTCTCATCATTTATCTTCATGTTCAATTTCAAATTGAAGTTTTAATATCATCCCTTTTGCAGTGATTCTCTTTATAATATTGAGCATCTTCATAAAAAATTTGTCCATTTGATTTTAATATGTCAACTTGTCAATTGTTTCTTGTTTTGTGAATCTTTAGATTGCATGTTGTCAAATCGCCGCCCTGAAGCTCTCAATGATGCTCTTCATTTTTCATAACTGCCTGTACCGTAGTTCGAAGCTCTCTTCTCAGAGTTAGCGCGAGCACGGAGACCGACATCTTGAATGATCCGCCCAGCCACGTAATGGTCTACAATAAATGCTCTCTCTCCTCATATGAGTGCCACTTGGCACTCATATGAGTATCCTACTCAATATGTAATAGAGGAGGGTCACACCTCAACTTCCTTTTCAAATAGGATACTCCATACAACATTTCCTTCCCCTTAATTCCATTTTTGTCCTCAAAAATGGTATTGGAAGGTCTGATTGAGAGAGAGAAATATTAGAACCACTACTCCCACTATATCCCCATGTATGGAAATACATGGTCATGTCTCCGTGTTGTTTCCCCATATCCTTCCCCTTAAGAAGACGCTTGGGAAGGTAAACTAAAATTGGGAAACCGTCTCTGAAGGGTGCTAACCCGCTCCCATGTGGCACTATCTTCTGAACTATCTTTCCACTTTACTATACACTCTTTATACAAGTGACTTCTCGTCTGTTTCTCTCGAGTGCGTAGTATGCTCTCAGACTCATGTGGAATTGATTGAACAGAGATAGGCTCTACTACCTCACTATCTGGAATGAGGTTGTCAGATTCACCCAGCTCTTAAGCCAGCTAACATGAAATACTGGATGGATTTGACTATTCTCTGGAAGTTGGAGCTGGTAAGCCATCTTTCCTATTCTCTTAAGTATTTGGAAAGGTCCACAATACCTAGGAGATAGTTTTGGACAAGGTCCCGTCTTCATGGTTTCAGATCTAGATGGAACTCTAAGATAGACCTGCTCTCCTACCTCAAAGTTGATAGCTCTCCTTTGAGGGTCAGCATAGGCTCTAGCTCTATCCTGAGCTCTCCTAATGCTGTCCTTAGCAAGCCTAAGCATATCGTTCATCTCTTCCAAGAAGTCCTTTGCAGCTTGAACTTTTTCATTCTGCAAGCCTACTGCATAAGGAGCTCTTGGTTGAAACCCATACATAAGCATAAATGGACTATGCCCGGTGGAAGAGTGCTTGGCACTATTATATGCAAACTCTATTATAGGTAAGTACTCTTCCCAATTAGTTTGCCTTTCATTTACATATGCTCAAAGCATATCCTCTAGGATTTGGTTAACCCTCTCTGTTTGCCCATCCGACTGTGGATGCTCGACCGTACTCATGCTAAGTCTCGTATCCAACCTTTTGAAGACTGCTCTCCAAAAGTGGCTAGTAAACTTCCTATCCTGATCGGAAACTACTCCATCCTCACTAGAAACTCGTATACTACGATCCCCATTCTCTATGGCTTCCCAAATCTCGGAATATGCACGATCAAGCCTACATTTTCCTCTAAGGGACTCAAGTAGCTCACTAGTGATCTGAGTAAAACTCAGTCCATTGAGCATAGGCATGCGGCTAAGTGAATCAGCCACTACATTAAACTTTCCCTTCCTATACCTAAGCTCATAATCAAACTCTTGAAGGGTCTCTGCCCATCGGGCCTTACGACCTTTAAGGTCTGTTTGATTAGAGAGCCACTTAATGCTCTCTTGATCAAACACTATCGTAACTTTGGCACCATATAAATAATGACGCCACTTCTTCAAAGCATGGACTATTGCATACAACTCCTTCTCATAGACAGAGTAATTCTTCTGATCCGGTTCTAGTTTCTTGCTCTCAAAAGCTAATGATCGACCATCCTATACTAAAACCGCTCCTATAGCAAAGTCACTCGCGTCAGTCTCAACCACGAATGGTTTGTTGGGATCTGCTATGTGTAAAAGTGGAGTTGTAGCAATTGCTACTTTCAACTTTTCCATACTTTGCTTATGTTCGTCTCCCCAATGAAAGGCTTTCCCTTTCCCTTTAAGCTGTTCCGTCATCGAGACAACAATTTTGGCATAGTTTTTAATGAATCTTCGATAGAAGCCTGATAAACCTAGGAAGGTCTACAGCTCTTCCGGGTTCTATGGATGTGGCCATTCCATAATAGCCCTTACTTTTTCAGGATCCATCTGGATTCCATCCTGGGAGACTATATGCCCAAGGTATCTAACCTCTGTCTTGAAAAATTCACACTTTGATTCCTTAGCAAAGAGTGAATTTTTCCTTAGCACTTGAAATACTTTCCTCAAGTGTTCCAAGTGCTGATCCTGTTCTGATGCACTATAGATCAGAATGTCATCCAAAAAATCTACCACAAAATGTCCTAGATAAGGCCGTAACTATTCATGAGTTTCATGAAAGTGGCAGGAGCATTGGTGAGACCAAAGGGCATCACCAAAAACTCATAGTGCCCATATCTAGTCCTAAATGCAGTCTTAGGGACATCCTCTGCCCTAATCCTGATCTGATGATATCCTGATCTGATGATATCCTGATCTAAGGTCAAGCTTGGTAAAATACCTAGCTTGATGTAATTGATCAAATAAGTCTTCCAATCTAGGCATTGGAAACCTATTTTTGATAGTTACCTTATTAAGTGCTCTATAATCTATACATAGTCTCATAGATCCATCTTTCTTTTTAACTAGGAGCATTGGCGATGCCCATGGTGAGTTACTAGGTTTGATGAAGCCCTTATCTAAATAATCCCGCAACTGCCTCTCAACCTCCTCATGCTGAGAAACACTAAGCCTCTAAGGTGGTCTGCAAATAGGGTTAGTGTTAGTAACAACCTCTATGGCATGGTCAATGTCCCCTCTCTCAGGTGGTAGCCCTCTAGGTAAGTCAGTGGGAAAAACATCTCTGAACTCAAACATAAGATCCTTAAAACTTTTAACCACACACTCTTGCAAAAAAGAATAGTAGAAAGTCTTGTTCATATTTACATTCATAGCATGAAAATATACATCAGATGAGCTGTCTATACGATGCTCCATATCATGACTATACAATAAAAACATGTCCTTTACATGCTGAGAATAACAAAGACTATACAACTCTAGTGATGAAATGAGAGGTGCACTAGGTACATCTCTCTCTCCCTGAATACAAACTTTACTTCCATTCTTTTCAAATTCGAGTGTGTTGTTTTGATAATTGCGTTTAAGTGTATCTCCCAACCCCCATAGCCACTCTCTTCCTAAGACTAGATCTGTCCTCTCCATGTTCATAATTTGGAAGTCCATAAAATTTGTGTAGTCCTGTATCTTGACTTCCAAATTGGATACCATAGTATCCCATATTCTTTTATCTTTCCCTTGCATCATAGATACAATGTATTTATGTGCACTAGGCTGCTGGGGAATCTTTAATTTCTTGACCAAAGCATAGTTTATAAAATTATGAGTAGCTGAGTCATCTATCATGACCCGCACTCTGGTCCCGTATACACTACCATGTAGCTTAACTAAGTCATGTGGTCCAAACTGCGGTGACCACAATGACTGAGTCAAGCAAGAGGTGTGCTCTATATCCTCGTGCATCACCTGCACTCCCTTGCAGCTAGAGCTGCCATGAATAGGAAGGGTCTACACTAGGTGGACCGCCTTTTTGCCCTTTTCGGGGGCCATACTAGACTCTGGTCCCTTCTTCTTTTCTTCCCCCTTCTTGAGTGGACAGTTCCATTGTGAATGGTTAGGAGATAGGCACCTAAAACACAGGTTCTCCCTTTTGGCCTTCTCAAACTGGTCTGTGGATAGTCTAGGCCCTTGTGATCTTTGTTTTTCAATAAGAACTTTGTTTTTCCCAAAAGGCAACTTCTTCTTGAATTTAGTCGTACTAAGAGGCTTGAGGGGCTGATTCGTCTCCATAGGAGTATACTGAGGATGGTTATAGTCCTCATATATCTGTGCATACTTGATCGCCTCCTCAAACGTCTTAGGCACATTCCTTCTGACTTCCCTCTTTATGGCTTTGTCTAAGCCCCTAACAAACCCTCTGGTCTTCTGAAAATCATCTAAGCCCTTAAGTTTCAAAATGATCTCTCTATAGTGGGATAGGTAAACTGAAAGAGGCCTACCTCTCTGTGTAATCCTATCCCACTCATCCCAATTCCTCTCCTCCTCATTCTCAGGAAGAAACTCTTTTAGAAAAAGAGTCTCAAACTGAGTCCAGTCAGTAGGGATAGAGTTCGCCTCCTTAAGACTCATCCACCACTTATAAGCACGCAGGCCGAGGGAGAGACTCGCCTCTAGCACACGATACTCAAGTGGGGTGCCCTTCAATTGATGCAAATCATGCCACTTTTGTAAAAAAGTGTAGATTGCATCCTTATTCCTGTCTCTGTCATCCCCCGTAAAAGTAGGTGGCTTTAAGTCTTTCAGGAGGGGAGCTTCCCTAGGGCTCTCTCCTTTGTGCTTACTAGGAAGAGAAGTCTCTTTCCTAGTAATCTCTAGAGGAATAGGAGGGGTCTCTCTTTCCTTTCTAGCTAGGAAAGAGGTGACACTAGTCTCAAGTGAGATCATTTCAGACTTAAGCTGCTGTATAAGAGATGTGATGCTACCCAAATCTTTCTCTAACTTAAAGGTTTGCTCTTTCAAGTCTATGAATTGGTCACGAGTGACAAATTCATCTATAAGTTCTTCATAAGTATATTCTTCCTGTGGAGGCTCTTTCTCTTCTAAATTCTCTTCTATTTCTTGCCCTAATTCTACTTCTTCCATTCTAGAATCAGGATCCTCTAGTTGCTCTTTAGGTGGAGAAGTGGTCTCAACTACTTGTTTGCCTTTAGTTTCCATGTTTAAGGTCCCCTCCCCCGTTTGCTAACTAGAGTGTATGAAAATGAATGGAAGTAAAGTTCAAATATGCAAGAAGAAGAGAAATATATCACAAGAGCACTTCCCTATTACAAAGTAGAGCTGCAGAAGCAAAATCCAAGTGGTCCTTGATGATTCAAGCCACCGACTTTGAATCCTCGTCAGGCCCAAAAGAAAATTGGAAATGTCCGCTTGGTCCGGGGAGGTTCTAGACACCATAAACCATCCGAAACAATGCCAAAAACACGTGGGAAAAGCCCCAATCGGGCAAACTGAGTAAAACTGAGCAATTTCAGAGATGTAAAAATCCTTGCCAGTCCATAACTTGCTGCCCAGCACGTGTACTTCAAGAATTTGAAACTATCCCAAGTGAAAAAAGTGGATTTGGAGTCCGGATGACAAAAAACTAGGCCCGAGAGTGGCCGCCTAGTTCCTACTGAAGCACTGCAGAGAGATTTTGAAGGGGCAAATCTCATCCAAATCCAACAGTGATGGTTTCTAAGCAAAGCTTAGGAGTGTAGCTTCGAAACATGACCAAGATTTTTGAAATCCGATATCGTATGAAAAAGGTATGGTGCGGAGAAGTCGGGTAGGTCAAGGGTAGGAAGTGAAAATGCTAACCTTCTTGAAGTAGAGACTTTGAAGAACTCTAAACTGAAGGACTGAAGCTTTTCAAGAA
Source organism: Ceratopteris richardii (assembly GCA_020310875.1). Taxonomy (NCBI): domain Eukaryota; kingdom Viridiplantae; phylum Streptophyta; class Polypodiopsida; order Polypodiales; family Pteridaceae; genus Ceratopteris; species Ceratopteris richardii. Next base: position 99,232,197 of record CM035442.1, on the reverse strand, counting down.
AACCCCATGACCCAAAGCCCTTGTCCACAGCCCATTATACATGTATACATCTTCATTTGACCAAGATTTTGATCCATAGCATGAAAATTTGTACTTCGAACTTCAAGAAAAAACCACTAGTTTTCTTATCCTTAACCTACTTGAAAAATGGCTTCAAAAAAAATTCTGAGAAATCGTCGATGGTGCTTCCAATCCCATATGCAAAAACGTAGCTCTCTGGGACTCAACACATATAAGAAGCTTAGTTCATTGTTCTCTCATCCAAAAGGAAGAGTGGAGATAGATGGGAGCTCACGGCTACCCTCTGCGTGCGCTGTTGCTTGGTCTTTATCCACACGTGCGTGCGCGCTGGTCACTGGTCTCTGATTGCGTGCCTGTAGGCTCTGATACCAGTGTCAAATCGCCGCCCTGAAGCTCTCAATGATGCTCTTCATTTTTCATAACTGCCTGTACCATAGTTCTAAGCTCTCTTCTCAGAGTTAGCACGAGCACGGAGACCGACATCTTGAATGATCCGCCCAGCCACGTAATGGTCTACAATAAATGCTCTCTCTCCTCATATGAGTGCCACTTGGCACTCATATGAGTATCCTACTCAATATGTAATAGAGGAGGGTCACACCTCAACTTCCTTTTCAAAATAGGATACTCCATACAACACATGTGTGCTTGTGAACTTATACACTTGGGATTCTTGTACACTTTCATGGTTGGAGCCATAAGTAGAGATCTTGGAACCCATACATGAGTGGAATGAGGTTGATTGACTTTAATGGTCTTGCGGATCCAAATGTGTTTCATGTGAGGACTTGGTGTATTTTATTGTAGTCTAAAAGCTTAAAGTGGCTTTTTGGTGTGAGCTTTTGGTCTTGTTGATGACATGAGAAGAATCCTTTGATGGTTTGAGAAGTTTCTTGGGCACCCATATGTGTGATTGCAAGCCTTGGGCTGCCACAACATACTTAGGTAACAAACATTGTGTGAACAATTGAGTTTGAAATTTGCCTTAGCTTGATCATGTCCCTTTCTTTTGTTGTATAGGCTTGGGTGTATGTGCCCATATGACAAGTGACTTGTTGTGTAGAAATATTAGGTTTAAGGAAGAGAAATAGTATTAAAAAAAAAAAAATTAATTAAATAGTCTATTTGGGAATCAATCCATTCACTGAAGAAAAGAGGTACAACTACATATTTTCCATCATATTTGAGTAGTGATCCATTGGCTAGGTTCAAACCTACCAAATTTTCAAATTGTGAATCTTGTCCAAGGATCTATCATTCAATGAAATCATTGTCCTTGTAGAATAATAATTTTTCAAATGCATGGGAATTTTGAATTCAACAACACATTGGGTTTGAGATGTGCCAAAGCCTACTAAGATCGATCAATTTTATATTGGAATTGAGCATCTTAACCATGTACATTCATATGACATTAGTTGTTGCACCCATGTTGATGAGACATTTAACCATGTAGCAAGGGGTGTGCTCTAGTTTGGTAGCTATATGAGTTTGATTGGATTTGCATTGAATTTAAGTTGGCACATAACCATGGATATGGCTTGTGGTTCAATAAAAGACTCCATATGAATCTCTCTAAGTTTAGAGAAATGCATGTTTTTACTAACTTTTCTCAAGAGTAAGTAATGTTTACGATATTCTCTAAGAATTTTTCTTGAGCATGTTCCCTAATGTGGTGTGCTTCTTCCTTTCTATTCTTTTGCAATGAGGACCTCTTGGTAGAGCTTAAACCTATAACCTCTAATATATCTGGAAAAAATTCACCATCTAATGTGGATAATTGGATGGCACTACTAGGAGATATGTAGTGTATAACATAGGGTCCATGCCCTCTTTTCTATAGCTTCTTTGCATGCTGATTAAGTGTATACCAACACCAAATCACCTCCGTGTAGTTTTTTAACCTTCATGTGGACGTCAAAAATAAGCTTTTTGATGCTTTTTTTTAGCATAGATGCGTGCGATGACCCATAGAAATGTCTCTTGCAGTGCATCAAGCTTATGCACTAAAACAAATAGCTTGTGACCATTTCACTCATGGTCTCGTGCTAGCTTAAGAGTCAAAACTAAGAAGTCTATAGGACAAATGGGATGTTGTCTATATACTAAGTTGAATGAACTAGTTACAAGTGTAGTTTTGCAAGCAACTCAATAAGCCCAAACTCCGTGGTGGAATTGCTTATCCCAATTAGACTGTTGGCTCTCTGGGTGGTATGGAGCTAACTTTTGATGGGTAACTATGAATGATTTTAGTAATGCCTCTATGAATTTGTTCACAAGTGATTTCCTCTATCACAAATTATCTCAACACATCAAACTATTAGTCTACAAGGCTAGATCGTGTAAGGAATTATTCAAATAGAACTTTGGTAATCATTTGAGCATCATTATTCATGGTAGCACACTTCTCAACCCACTAGGTGAGATAATCCATGGTGACATGGGAAGAATAGATTGTGTAAAGACTTGCTCAAACAAAAATTTGGTAGTGACTTGAACATCATGTTTCATGGTGGTGTGTGCCTCAACCCACTTGATGAGATAATCCGTGATGACTACTATGTATTGGACATGAGATTGTATGGCATAGAGGCTTATAGGACCAATGAATTATATTTCCCACTTGGAAAAAGTACCCCCTACCATCATTGAATTAAGAGGCATTTGATCTCTATCGAATGGATATTTGGATCTTTGGCATGTATCACATATCTGTTGATATATTTAGGTAGTGATGTGTGTGAACACACTAGGACCAACGGGGCACTTTTTCCCTCTTTAGGAGGTTTTTTCCCCCCGGCTTGTATATACGCCTATTGCCCTAATGGGCTACTTATTGTACATTCTCTAGTAATACATTCAGTATTGTGTGTTGTGCTCCAAGCTTCTTCTCCTTCCTTGTGTTGTTCGCGTACTTCCGCAGATATCTATCTCCAAAAAGTCGTCGCTTCATCTAGGGCGCCATCAACACTCCTCCTGTTGTAGTCTCAGAATCACATGAATTTTGGTGAGCACACTCAGCGTGTTTTCGAGATCAAAACAAATTCGCTTTGTAGTGCTGAAATCGCGATCTGAGCTCGTTTTTGCCTCCAAACACACTATCATAGTGCTTGTGCAGGCTATTTCGTTTTTTTTGTGCCAAAGGTATATACCAGTTTCTGTTCGCCAGTATAAGCATCTCAAAGTCTACTACAGGTCTAGCAGAATTCATCTTGGCAGTTCTATTCAACTTTTTGAGATACAGTCAATTTTCTGCATCAAGGTATTTTACTCACCGGCCATGGTTGAAAGCAATGATGTATTCCGTATGTTGGTTGTTGAGGATAAGTTGGATGGTACCAACTACCCCTTATGGGCTTATATGATGCGACATGTATTCATTGCAAAAGGACTATGGAACATTGTACGGGGTGTTGAAAAACTTCCTAGCACACCTGCAACTGTTACAACTGCAGGTACAGAAGCTGAGGTAGAAGGTGATGAAGATGATGATATTCTGCATATTCCTATTCGTGCTGCGGTTTCTGTTGCACCTACTGTAGAGCAAATTCGTTGGGATGGCAGAGATGCCCAGGCACATGCATTGATAGCTTTGTCTGTCAAACATGCCATTATTCCTCACATTCGCTCTTGCAGAATAGCTAAGGATGCTTGGGATACACTTACCACATTGTACCAAGCTAGGAATGAGGCTCGTGTTGCTTACCTCCAAAAACAGTTGGAGAGTGAGCACATGAATGAAGGTGATTCTATGAAGGTGCATGTCTGCAGTAGACTCAGATGTTTGGTATTTTGATATTGGGGTGACTTAACATATTACCTCACAGCGTAGTTTCTTCTCTTCACTCGAGCCTACCCCTACAAGGAATACTATTACATGCGCCAATAACTCCTCTTATCCTGTTATGGGAGTTGGTAAGATCATTTTGACTACTACTGATGGTAGTTCTTTCACTTTGTCATATGCTTTATTTGTGCCAGGGATCAAGAAGAACCTGTTATCAGTTTCTGCATTAGGCAAGATTGGCTTGGTTGTGAAATTTGTTGATGACATGTGTACAGTTCATGATCTGTCAAATGACGATGTGATTATTGCTTTTGGCATTTTATGTCGTGGGCTGTATAAGCTCATAGACTATGAAAGATCTCTCAATGATTCGGCATGTGCAGTACATGATTCTCAGGCTATGTCAGATGCAAAGCTTTGGCATGCATGCTTTGGTCATCTGAACTTTGCTAGTTTGCTACGCTTGTAGAAATCTGAAATGGTGTCCTCTTTGTCCAAACTTAAGGCACCTGGAAAACATGTTTTTGAAGGTTGTATTTTGGGCAAAATGCAGCGTTCCTCATTTCCAAAAGATGGTTCAGTTCGGGCTACTCAGAAATTGCAGCTTGTACATAGTGATGTGTGTGGTCCTATGCATACACCTTCTATTGGAAATTATCTTTACTTCGTGACTTTCATTGATGATTTTTCCAGGCATGCATGGGTCTATCCATTGAAGGCAAAGTCCGAAGTGTTCATGTGCTTCAAACAGTTTTTGGTTTTGGCTGAAAACCTGTCAACATGTAAAATGGGCACCCTTCGTCCAGATCGAGGGGGGGAATATATGTCTTCTGATTTTAATGCATTTCTGTCTGAACATGGGATAAAACACCAGTTTACAGTGCCATATACACCTCAACAGAATGGAGTTGCCGAACGAAAGAACAGATCACTCATGGAGATGGTGAGGTGTATGATCAAGAGTCAGGCTTTACCACATAGTTTATGGCTTTAGGCTGTCATGTGTGCAGCATATGTACTTAACACGTGTCCCACTAAAGCGCTGTAGTCTATCACTCCATATGAGCCTTGGCATGATCGCAAGCCATCTGTTGCTCATCTGCATGTTTTTGGTTGTTTGGCATATGCATTAGTGCCTGAACAACATCGTAGAAAATTGGATGATAAAGCAGTAAAATGTATTTTTGTTGGGTACAGTTCTGAAAGTAAAGGCTATCGTCTGTATCATCCATAGACTAAACGCATTCTAGTTAGTTGTGATGTTGTTTTTGTGGAAGATGCTATTCAACCATTGCTTTCATGTACTAAGGAGACATGTATGATACTTTGTATGATACTGTGCTGCCTCTTTTTACATGTGGACAGTCTAGTGCTGGTCCTAATGAGGCAACTTCTCAACATTTGCAGGTTTCATGTGATGATGCAGATCATTCCATTTCTGATGCAGATTTACATGATGCACTAATTGATGAGAGAGCTAATATTGAGCATGCAAAAACTATGCCAAAATGGTTGGTGCAGACTTTGCATGACAACAAATTAGATGCACCTCTATCATATCATACTCGTTCAGGCTCTCATAGTGCCTCTTTTGCATCAAATTGCTATGCTATGGCTACATCTAGTCTCTGCGATGAGAATGAGCCTGTTTCATTTGATGAAGCACAAAATTCAAAAAATTGGATGGCTGCTATGCAATCTAAATATGATGCTATAATGAAGAATGGTACATGGTCTTTATGTAACTTGCCTCTTGGCAAGAAGGCCATTGGAACTAAGTGGGTATACAAGCTGAAGTGTAAGCCTGATGGTACAGTTGATAGGTATAAGGCTAGACTTGTTGCAAAGGGTTATGCGTAGGAAAGAGGCATTGATTTTGACAAGACCTTTGCACCTACTTGCCAAATGACTACAGTTCGTAGCATCTGTGCACTTGCAGCTCATCATGGTTGGAATGTATATCAATTGGACATTAAAACAACATTTCTGAATGGTGACTTCCATGAAGAAGTGTATGTTTTTCAGCCCCATGGCTTTGTGCAAAAAGGGCATGAAAACCAGGTGTGCAGGTTAAAGAAGGCATTATATGGTTTAAAGCAAGCACCACGTGCTTGGTAAGAGAAGATACATGCCTATTTGATTGCACATGGTTTTGAGAACAGTCCAATTGAAAGCACCTTATATGTTAAACGTGCTATTGATGTGCTTCTGATCATTGTGGTCTATGTTGACGACATGTTGCTCATTGGCCCTATTGAGAAGCATATTGCTAAATTTAAGGCTGATTTGCATGCCTCATTTGAGATGTCTGATTTGGGGCATTTGCATCACTATTTGGGCATTCAATTTATGCAAGTTGATGGTGCAATGGCTTTGTGTCAAACGAAATATATTGACACATTATTGCAACATTTTGGCCTTGAAGAGTGTAAGCCTATTGCCACTCCTATGGAGACAGGTTTACGATTGAGTCTTCATGATGCTAGAGATGCATTTGATGTTGTTCTCTATCAGGCTATTGGATGCTTGATTTACTTATGCATTACTCAGCCAGATATTCAGTTTGATGTCTCATAGATGAGCAGGTTTATGCATTGCCTAGGAGTCAAGCATTGGCAGGTGGTTAAGCGCATCTTTCGCTACTTGAGTGGTACTCGGCCACTTGGGTTGTTTTATCCCAAGGGGGGATCACTACCGCCAGATTTGCATGCTTTTTCTGACTCTGATTGGGCTGGTTGCTATGATACTCGTGTGTCCACTAGTGGCTTTTGCTTCATGCTTGGTAGCTCATGTATATCTAGGTTGAGCAAGAAGCAGCCTACTATGGCCACTTCCAGTTGTGAGGTTGAGTATAGGGTAGTTTTCACAGTGACTGTTGAGTGTGTGTGGCTCATACGCCTTATGGCTGATTTGGGTGTTGGTTAGTCTTCTGCCACCACCATCTTCACTGACAGTCAGAGTGCATTGGCAGTTGCGAGGAACCCTGTGTTCCATGCTCGCACTAAGCACATTGAGGTGCATTATCTCTATGTCAGCAAGAGGTTCTCTGCTGGGGAGATCAGCTTGGCATATGTGCCCACGCAGGAGAACATTGCAGACCTTTTCACGAAGGCTCTGCCTAGGGAGAAGTTTGAAGCTTTCCGCAAAGCTTTAGGCTTACTTCCTTTTGTGGAGTGATTTCCACATAGCTTGGCACTTCCTTATACATGAGTGCCAACTCCTTGTTCACCGCATCACTCCCAGGGGGGATTTGCTGATATATTTAGGTAGTGATGTGTGTGAACACACTAGGACCGACGAGACACTTTTTTCCCTCTTTAGGAGGTTTTTTTTCCCTGGCTTGTATATACGCCTATTGCCCTAATGGGCTACTTATCTTTGTACATTCTCTAGTAATAGATTTAGTATTGTGTGTTGTGCTCCGAGCTTCTTCTCCTTCCTTGTGTTGTTCACATACTTTCACAGATGTCTATCTCCAACAATATCCTCATGAATGCTTGGGCATCCACCCGAAGGGTGGCCACCACAAACTACTGAATAAAGTAAGATGAATTGTTCGATATGTTGAAAAGTGCCTACTTGCAATACTTTATTGTGCAACTTCTAACAATCACAAATAATTATCTTCATTAACATAGAGGTGAAGGAACTTATCCTTGCCTAGCTTGTAGAGCATGTTTCCAATGATAGCATAATCACAACTCTCTTCTTGTAACATATTTGTTCGAGGGAGGTCATTTCAATTGGATATGTGCCAAAATTCAATTATTCCAGTGTGTGCTTGCTCTAGGATGGGCATGCAAATACATAATATAAAGTAGCATGCTCAGTGATAGGGATAACTTAGTAGATAACATCGGCACTGACCTAATCATGTAGGTCTGGAGGAACCATCTATGGAGCTTCCCTTCAATCACACCTTCCAAGGAGTTGCAGGGCAGTACAAGAAAGGCAAAGGTCGACCAGAGGCTTCACCACCTTGTTCTTGCATATCACACACACACACAGAGGGAGAGAGAGAGAGAGAGAGAGAGAGAGATTCTATCTGTGGCACAACACAACAAGCACCAAACAAAGCTGCCATCTCGAGCGCATACTTCCATCACTGAACCGGTCACCAGAGACTGTTTGGTCGTTTGGAGCACACAACGCTTACATAGACTTGCAGAGGGAGAAAGAGGACTCACCATGAACTTCTGGACTTATCATTGTGCATTGTATCTGCAAACCAAAGAGGGAGAGAGAGAGACTCGAATGAGCCATGCTTATAGAGTGTTCATTTGACAAATCATCCAATCTCTGGATTGACATCATCAATAATGTCAATCATTACTCTTTATAAAATATAATTCAATCTTTCTCGTCAAATATACCCCACACATTCAATCTAGCTACGGGCATCGTTGTGTGTGTCCATATATATATATATATATATATAGTTTTACATGCCTATTGCACCAACTTTGTCGTGTATTCCAAGACCCATCGTTCACATTGTGAATTTTGAACTATCGTTAGGAATAGCACGATCATCATCTTGACACTTTAGCTTCACCAAGATTATATCATTTTTGGCTTTCTTTACAAAGTAACCACTCTTCTATTCCACCATCAAAATATATTTGATATAACTCAAGTTATTTGCACTTTCGTAAAATATCCCTTTTTTGTTACACAATTTTGAGGCCTCTCATGATACTCCTTGCTTAGATCACTTTTCCTAGCCTCCCTACCCTATCTTTGGGCATCTCTTTTGTCAAATACCTATCCATTTGTATTTACAAAGATCTCAACCCTTAACTTTTGCACTTCATTTGGCACTAAGTGCCTCCCTTTGTAACTCAAAAATATAAGAAAGAGGAGTATTGTGTGTGTGCCTTGGGAGGTTACTTTAAGCCCCTAAGTGTGACTTTCTCTGTGTGCCTTGAGAGGCTACTCTAAGCCCTCCTTTCTCATCAAGTCATCTCAATTTTTTTGCAAGTGTAGGGCTATTTTATCCCCCTCTCCAAGGTTTCTATCTCATTTTTGGTGCAAGTGTAGGGCTACTCTTAGCCCACCCCTATCCCATCTCAAGTTTTGTGATAATTTTGACTTCAATTTTGCAAAGTGCAGTAACTTCTTTTCAACGGTGATCATGTCAATGATTTCAATTGCAACATCCTCAAGTCAATTGTATGTACCCTCATTCACACCAATCTTCATGCCAAAAGATGAGAGACTCAATCTTCAAGAAGAAGCATATGTTGAGCAACTTGAAGGCTTCAAGATTAAAGAAACAGAAGATCAAGTCTAAATGCTTCACAAAGAACTTTATAGACTTAAGCAAGCACCCAAGGCCTAGTATGAAAAGATTCAAAAGTTCTTCGAAGATAAAGGATTTCAAAGAAGCAATGTTGATGCTAACTTGTACATCTTTCAAAAAGAGTCCTTAATAGCCATCATCATCCTCTATGTAGATGACTTAATCTTTGACAGGTTCATATGAAGAATGCATCCAATTCATCATCAGACAGCTTCACCTTGAGTATTCCGTGACAAATCTTGGTCTACTTCACTACTTCTTAGGTATGGAAGTTTGGCAAACAAAAGAAGGTATATTCTTATCACAAAAGTACTGCTCTGATCTTCATTCCAGGTACAACATGGAACAGTGTTGCTTAGTATCTACACCACTTAATCCCAACATCAAGCTCACACTAGAGGATTCATCATCACTTGTGGATGTGCATACTTATCAACAGCTTGTTGGCTCTTTACTCTACCTCACCAACACTCGACTAGATATTGCCTATGCAATCGGTATCCTCAGTGAGTTTAGATGTCAACCTCATCAGAACCATTGGGATGCTTCTCAGAGTCTACTTTGATACCTTGCCCTCACCTGACATCATGGTCTTTGGTATAGAGGGGGCACTGAACTCATCGGGCATTTAGATTTAAATTAGATTGGTGATCCTAATTCTCAACGATCTACTTATGGGTACATATTCTTGCTTGGCTCAAGAGCCATCTCTTGAGCAAGTAAGAAGTAGGCTACAATTGCTTTGTCATCCATTGAGACCGAGTATCGAGCATTGAGCTTTGCAGCATGTGAGGCCATCTAGCTTTGACATTTATTATTTGACATTGGTGTCTTGTAGGTTACTCTGACATGCATCCGCATGGATAGCCAGTCAACCTTGGCCATCGCCAAGAATCCACTGTTCCACGCTCATACAAAGCACATCGAGATCCAATACCATTTCATCAGTGAGAAGCTTGTATCTCAGGAGATTACTATGGAGCACTATACCTCTCAAGAGAACTTGGTGAACATGTTCATGAAGGCTCTACCTCCAATTCTGCTCTAGTGCTTGGTGGACCTCTACAACATTCAAACTCTCCAAAATGGAGTTGCAAAGGGGGTGTTGATGACATGATTGCTCCTACATCATCAACATTTGTATCTCCATGAGTGCATCTCCATTTTATATCCAAGAGGCACTCCATTTCTAGTGTATCTCCATTTTATATTGTATATCTTTTGTATTTGGCTACCTTGCCATTTGCTTCTACAATTGTATTCATTCTCCTTTAAGGGGAATTATCCCACATTTCAACATGCCATACATGGGCTTGGCTATGGTTGCATACATTTTATGTATGCACCACATTTACTAACCATAGTGCCCCAAAAAGGCTTGGAATTATTTCGCATTGCATGGTCTTAAAAGCTCTATAATTCATCTTATGTTGTCTACGTCAGTAGGTATGCCATTATTTGATATTATATGCCCAAGGATCTTACCTTGACACACCATAAATATGCACTTCTCTATATTTAGAAAAACTCTATACAAGTGACATTATCAAATATATTTTTTAGGTTTGCTATGTGATTGCTACATGTATTAGAACACACACATAAATAATATGGATACAACTCCAAATATTTTTGGAGAAATTCCTTGAAGACATGGCACTCCAACCTTTGGAATGTGACTAGAGCATCTGTAAGTCCAGATGGCATCACACCAAGCATAGATGCCCCATTCCATCGCAAAAGGTTGCTTTGTTTGGATCCTATGTCAGCATGGGCACTTGATTATGCCCAAGAACCTATCTAGGAAGCTACAAACTTCCTTGTTGGCTACCATCTCAAGCATATGATTGATTGTAGGGAGCAGATAGGAACTCTGTATAGTGGTGACAAACACTTTCTTGAGGTTAATGTAAATTCTAAGGCTTCCATTCTTCTTAAGTACTACCACTATAAGTGAGACGAACTTATTGTGCTTGATTTAATAGATGAAACCTTCTACCAAAATCTTATCTAGTTTTTCTTTGATCTTGGACGACTATGCCTCATTATACATGTAGGATCTCTACTTGGAAAAATACACATCTGGTGCCATAAGGATTTGATCTACATAAAAAGTGGGATCAATGCCTTTAAAATCTTTGTAGGTCCAAGCAAATATGTCCCCGGAATTTTATGTTGTGAACTCATAGACTATGTGAAATCTACGAATGATTCAACATGTGCATGCTTGCTTTGGTCATCTGAATTTTCTAGTTTGCTCACCTATAGAAGTCCAAATTGAAGGCACCTTGAAAACATGTTTGTGAAGGATATATTTTGGGCAAAATGTAGCATTCCTCCTTCCCAAAAGATGGTTCAGTTTAAGCTACTCATAAATTGCAACTTGTTCATAGCGATGTATCTGATCCTATGCAGACACATTCATCTAGGGACTGTATGTATTTCATGAATTTTATGGATGATTTCTCTAAGCATGCATGGATCTATCATGTAGCGTTTCCTCAATCACAATCTATCCCCAATCACAATCTTTCGATCACTATTCTCCAAAACTTTCGCAAAAAGTCATGCGATCGTAGTGTGCTTTCTTTCTTTAGCGTACTTGTCAAAAATAGGAGAAAAACACCAAAAATACATATATGAAAATATCCATAATTAGACATGGTGACACATGAGCATCAGAATCACGGATTCGAATAGAATTAGATAATCCCTCGTTTTTTTTTAAGTGTTGGAAAATGGCACTTTTTACAGCCCTATAACTCAAAAATGGTGAGGAATCAGCTTAAGCTTGTGAGAGACACTTTTATTCGATTTTGCGCTCTGCATGATAGTGTTAGATAGGTCCAAGGTCCAAATCCACCTTCAAATGCCACTTTTGAGCCCTCCAAGTTTCAAAATTCTAGAGAGAGAGTAAAATCAAGGCATTTTCTTACAATGAACTAAATGTAGGACTCTGAACAAGGTACTTAAAACATGATTCACAAAAATTTCACACAGGCACTTTTATTCTCTTATTCTTGCTCTAGCTTTCTCTCATACAGAGTTTTCCTTAATTCTTTCATCTTCACCTTCAAAATTCCACTAGAAAACATGATGCGAATAAGGTCTAGAGAGAGAATATGAAACTTGTCAACCCAAAATTTTTCCTACATGCATAAAATGACCTAATTATTCATTCTAAGCATTATCCCCACAATGAAATTCAGAAAGTTCAAATTGAATTATTTCACTAGAAAAGAGGCCTATTACAATTCTTCAAACCTTTAAGAACTCTGTCCTTAGAGTTGGAAAGAAAGATAATGTTTTAGAAAATCGTCCAAGTTCACCCGACTCGAATCTTCTACTGGATATGAGTGCCATTTCACTAAAATTTCTACTATAGATATATTTCTAAGAAATCTTTCCTTTCTGTCTAATATTATTTCAAGTTGAAGCTCAAAAGATCCATCATCCTTCAGCTTAGAATTGTCGTGCAAAACATGAGAAACATTAGATACATATCTTTTAAGTAAGCTAACATGAAATGCAGGATGCACATTTAAATGTTTAGGTAATTCCAACAAATAAGCAAAAGATCCAATCTTTTTCAAAACTTTAAAAGGACTTGCATATCGAGGAGAAAGTCTATGATCCTTCCCTAGCAACAAGTTAGATTGGTGAGGATTAACTTTAAGAAATACCATATCATCAACTTGAAATTCAAGTGGTCTTCTCTTTAAATCATAGAATTTCTTTTGTCTTTTCTGTTGAAGAATCACTCACGAATTTGACGTACAGAAAAAAGGAAGATAAAGAGAAGCGGAATCAAATATTCAAAAAATCAAAAGCCTTAATGAAGAGATAAATTCACGGCCGTCATGTACAGCGCAGAATCCTCCAGAATCAGAGTTCATTACACCAAATCAAACGTATATACAGAGAGAACGTGCATAAGAATAAAGGAGGGATGTGCGAGCTAGAATGTGCATGAGAAGAGCGCGCAGTATAAATAAGAGCACATACAGAGGTCAAAGAGACGAGATGAGATGTGAAGAGAGAACAGAGTATGAGGAAGTAAGAAGACGCCAGAGATCGCGTATGTTCAGAGAATGTTTTAGAAGACGCCAGAGATCGCGTATGTATAGATGAATAACAGAAACCTGAAATGTCAGGTATTCATCTGAGAGAGATGGTATTACGAAGCTACTCAGTATAGGAGAGTTTCTGTAGCTTGAGCAAGGAGAGGCCAAGCTTATTTTGTATACATCTTCTCTAATAGAAAACACATATTCATGTGGAAGTTTGCGCGCACTATTCGTATGTGAAGAACTCTGAGTGTTTTTCGTGTTACGGTAGAAAGTTCGTTAACCGTTAACAGTTACAGTTCGTTAGTAAACGTGTTCCTCGGTACTCTCTCAGTAAACGAATGTCTCTGTCAAAGTTATCTCAGTAAATGAATATTTCGGTCAGTTACAATTTTGTCAGAAAATGTATTTTCCGGTAGAACAACGAAGTATATCTTGCAGAGTAAATTAAGGGTTTATATGAGAGATAGCTTATCTTATAGCTAGACATCTCTACTATCAGTTCGTCAAGGATTTCGGTGAAATGGATATGTAGACACAGTACAAAGTCTAACCGAAAAGAGACATTCTGAACCGGAGAAGTTTTTTCTTAAACTTCAGAAAGTGTTCACTCAGTGAAGGAAGTTCACGCATCACTTCCTTACTTCTTGTATACTCACTTGAAGTAATTACAAACAAAGTAGGAGTTGATTCCGGTAAGATTCCGGTATAATTCTAGTGACAGTCTGGTGAAGTTCCAGTGGAATTTTTCCCAGTAAATTCAAAGCGCAGTCTTATACGTTTGAGCGACTGTAATTGTGTTGAGCTATTGCTGATTATAGAAGTGTTCTAATATCACTCTAGCTTAGCCAACCTTTTCGGTGGCGCGGCGATTTCCGCAGGCTAACAAGGATCAAGCCTTTGCCGCGACGACCACCAACAAGTGGTATAAGAGCGAAAGTTAATCGCCAACATTTTCTGAGCTTCTTTTATGTGTTTCTTAATTTTCCCAAGTTCTTCATCCATTTTATCAAGCATTTTTTTGGACACTTCTACTTTATTTGGAAAACCCAAAAACAAAGGTGGAGTCAAACAATTAAATCGTACATAGCTTCAAACAGAGTCATTTTTATAGATGCATGTCATGCACTATTGTATGCAAACTCAACCAAGGGTAAATATTCACTCCAATTATCCTGCTTTTCATTCACATACATACGCAACATATCTTTAACTACCCTATTAACCCTCTCAGTTTATCCATCAGTTTGTGGATGGAAAGTTGCACTCATACGAAGTTGAGTTCCAATCAATTCAAATATTGCTCTGCAAAAGTTTGACGTAAATCTAGAATCTCTATAAGAAATTATGCTTTTAGGCATTCAATGTAATCGAAAATTTTCTTTTACAAAGATTCTTGCAACACTCAATGCAGTATTAGTCTTTTTCATAGGAAAGAAATGTGCCATCTTGGTAAGCCAATTGACTACAACAAATATGGTATCATGCTTACTTCTGCTCATAGGTAGCTTAGTGATAAAGTCCATAGAAATAGACTCCCACTTCTGATTTGGAACATCCAAAGGTTTAAGCATTCCAGGTATCCTCTTAAACTCAAATTCCACTTGTTGGCACTTCAAACATTCACTTACATATTTTCTAATATCTTGCTTCATACATGGCCAAAAGTAAGAATACTTTGTTTTAACATAGGTCCTTGAATAACTTGGATGTGCAAAAAAAGGTGCATCATGACAATCATGCAATATTTTAGCTTTTAATGCAGATTCAGAAGATATGCATAGCCGATTGTTACAATACAATGTTCCATTCTGCAAATGAAATTTTTCCTCAAAATAGGTGCATACAAAGGATCCTGTTTTATCTCTTCTTGAATTTGATTGAGAAAATCAAAATTCATTACAGAAACAAGATTACACAAAGGTCTTTGACTCAATGCATCAACAACCTTATTTTCCTTACCAGCCAGATACTTAATGTCAAAATCATACTCACTTAATAATTCAATCCAATGCTTCTGCTTGTTGTTAAGCAATGGTTGTGTGAAGATGTATTTTAGACTCTGATGATCTGTTTGCAATTCAAACTTCCCTATCAATAGATGTCTCCAGTGCTCTATTATTTGCAAGAAACCGTCTCTAGAACTCAAGTTATGGCCTTCACAAGATTACCCTATACGAGTTATCAAAACTGGAAATTTTGCCTCCTTTAGTAAAACTGAGTGTCTAAAAATGCAATTCAATGCCTAGCATCAACTTGAAAAGTCAATAAAGAGCATCGACTTGGTGCTTTTTCAGCCACTTTTTCAGCGCCATAATTACCCCCTTGCACACAGATATGAACAAGACCACTTTTATGTGGGAAGTCGATGCCAGGCATCGACTTTATGCTGAAACTCGATGCCAGGCATCGAGTTGCTCCACAAACCTCATGTTTTTAAGAAGTTCTAGCAGTACATAACACTCAGAGAATAAAACAAGAACTTATCAGCACAAACTCGATGCCAGGCATCGAGTTGCTTAGAAAACTTGAACTTTACAACTCATCGCACAGTAGGCAGCATGGAGATGATGGAGAGAGTCTCATACACAGAACTTTACTTAGTTCTTCCCATAACTATGAAAAACTCAAAAGCTTACAGGTGCTTTCTCACTCAGAGAAGCCCGACTATACTCAGTCATACAAAATGAACTCCTACTAACATTCTCTCACTCTAACTACCTCTCTTCCACATCGCCTCAGTTGGTACAAACTAACTTATATAGTTTTTCTCAATCTCGTAACTTTTAAAAAACGTATGGAACTAAAGTGAACTAACTTTACAAATATAATACACGTGAATTTGTCCCTTCACATAGGCATGTGTTTTTCTTCTAAAGCTTTGACCTTCAAATATATGTCCAATTAGTGATTGTTTCTCCAACAGCTCCCCCTCAATCACTATTTGACATTCTCTGTTTCTTCATATCATCTTCTTTTCTTTTACTCGTGCCATGCTTTTGAATCTTCCGGTCTTCACACCATCCAAGCTTTTTGTCATTATGTCTGCTACCTGATCTTTTGTAGAAATGTACTCCACCCCAATTTCTTTCTGGATTACCTTTTCTCTCAGGAAATGATAATGTATCTGTATATGTTTTGATCTTGCATGAAATACTTGATTTGCTGCAAGATAAAGTGAACTCATATTATCTCCATGTATTGTAGGTATACCTTGATCAATGCCCAAGCTTTTGAATAATGTCTGCATCCATATGACCTCCTTAGCTACTTCCACAAGTCCTTTGTACTCAGCTTCAGTTGATGATAATGCTAATGTATGTTGTTTCTTTGAACACCAACTTACAAGCTTATCACCAATATATATCATGTATCCATGTGTTGATCTCCTGTCATCTTGATTACCTGCCCAGTTTGAGTCACTATATGCTCTCAACTTCAAATCTGATGTAAAAGGATAATACAATCCTTCCTTTATAGTTCCTTTGATATATCCGAGAACTCTTTGACCTGCAATCCAATGTGGATCCTTTGGACAATGCATGAATTGTGATAGAACTCCCACTGCATAACTAAGATCAGGTCTTGTTAGTGTAGCATAAATCAAACTACCCACAAGAGATTGATGCTTTCTCATATCTTTATATTCTGCACCATCATATTTATTGAGCTTGTGGTTGACTTCTAGTGGAGTTGAAACTTCTCTGCAATTTTCCATTCCAAACTTCTTCAACAAGTTCAGAAGATACCTTTCTTGTGACACATATATGCCATGATCTGTATAGGTGACTTCCATACCAAGAAAGTATGATAACTTTCCTAGATCACTGATCTTGAATTGTTTTTCAAGTAATCTCTTTACCTCCTTGATTCCTTCATTTGAAGTACCTGTGATTATAATGTCATCCACATAAATACAAATGTAGATTGTACCTTCCTCTATTCTTTTGATAAGTAGACTTGGATTTGCTTTTGAACTTTGATACCCAAGGTCATTGAGATACTTCACCAGTCTATAGTTCCATGCTCTTGGAGCTTGCTTTAATCCATAGAGTGCTCTCTTTAATCTGCAAACAAAATTTGGATACCTAGAATCTATAAACCCTTGAGGTTGTTCCATGTATACCTCATCTGATATGTATCCATTCAAGAATGCATTCTTTATATCCAGTTGACTTAGAGTCCATCCTTTTGAAGCTTCAATAGCAATGATTGTCCTTATAGTTGACATCTTAGCTACAAGACTGAATATCTCATCATAATCTATGCCATAGGTTTGGGCATAGCCTTTCACCACCAGTCTAGCTTTGTATCTGGCTATACTTCCATTTGCAAACTTCTTCACTTTATAAACCCATTTATTTCCAATTACTTTCTTACCATTTGGTTTAGGAACAAGTTCCCATGTCTTGTTCTCCTCTAGTGCATTGAATTCTTCCTTCATTGCTTCTTCCCATTGTTTCTTACCTTTAGCTTCATCATAGTTCTGAGGTTCTTCATCATCTTTGACCATATATGCATAGTTCTTCTGAGTTATGTAAGAAGTATCATAAGAATACCTTTCTGGTTGCCTTCTAGTCCTGCTTGACCTTCTTGGTTCACATTCTTCATAAGTGCCTGGATACACTTTTTCATCAAATATAGGAGCTTCTTCATTTCTTCTTGTTAATCCACTTCTGGATGTACTTGCTTGCATATAGTCTTCCTCTCTATTCACCTGCACAAATGATTTTCCTTTCTCACATATTCTTACCTCTTCTTCAAATTCTTTAGCTGTATGACTTTGATCTGCATACCAACTTTTCTGTTCATCAAATGTACCATCTCTAGAAACAAGAAATTGTTTGGTTAGAGGATTCCACAACCTGTAACCCATCTGCTTTTCATCATAACCAATGAACACATATTTTTCTACCTTTGGTTCAAGTTTATGTCTAAGTTGTGATGACACATAAGCATATGCAATTGATCCAAACACTTTACAATGATCTAGTGTTGGTTTCTTACCCCACAAAGCTTCATATGGAGTCATTCCATTGAAAGATGCACATGGTAATCTATTCACAAGATATGTAGCTATATTTACAGCCTCAACCTAAAGATAATTTGGACAATTCTTCTCCTTTAGCATAGCTCTAGCAAACTCAACCAAAGTCATGTTTCTTCTTTCTGCTACACCATTTTGTTGTGGTCTATACCTGCAAGTTATTTCTCTCTTAATACTTGCATTCCAAAGATAATCATTGAACTCTTGGGAGAAGTATTCTCCCCCTCCATCAGACCTCAGTCTCTTAAGCTTTTGACCTGTGACTCTCTCTGCATATGCATGAAAATGCTTGAAAGCTCCAAACGCTTTTGATCTTTCCTTCAAAACATACATAGTTATCCATCTTGTAGCATCACCAATGAAAAGAACATAATACCTCGAGCCGCTGATAGATCCTTCTTTTGTTGGTCCCCATACATCTGTATGAATGAGCTCTAGTAATCCATCATGTTTGAATCCTTTCTTCTAAAATGGTAACCTGTGTGCTTTACCCATTTGACATGCTTCACATTTATAAACCATATGTTGACTCTGTACATTTGGTAATCCTAGTATAGACTGATTTGCAACCATAGCTTTAATTCCTCTTTCATTGAAATGACCTAATCTCTTATGCCAGAGATCAAGTTCTATAATCACTCCTTCACCATGTGTGAGAAAAGCTTGACCAATGTTCCCTTGCACTCTTAAAGTAAAGAGTCTACCTTCTTTCTTACCACAAACAATTTGATTATATCCATTCTCTAGATCTTCAACAAATACTCCTTCATTTGTAAATCTGACTTGAAAACCTTTTTCAACTATCTATCCTACACTAATCAAGTTTTTAGGTATTGTGGGAATATACAAAACATTGGTTACCAAATTTGCTCCACTCTTGCATTTCACTTTTCCAATTGAATGTACACTATGTCTTGTATTATCACCTGTTTGAATTGTATGACTAGAAATGCCTTTTTCCAATTTTGACATCAATTCTATGTGTCCTGACAAATGATTAGAACATCTAGAGTCAATGTAAAATACCTTTAGATCTTCTTTATCTGATGTGTTGATTGAGTTCATCATCAGTGATGTATGACCTTCATTCTGTGTGTCATTTGCATAATTGTAGTAGGTTGAGTTGTAGGACTGATTCTGTCCCCAACTTCTTCCTCCACCTCTACCATAGCCTCCTTTTTGACTTTGTCTACCTCTTTGAGAATAACTTTGATATCTTCCACCTTTGCCTCTGCTATTGTTATTCCGATTTTGATTTGATCCTTGCTGATTGTGCCAACAATCATGAGCCAAATGCTTACTCAATCCACAGATCCAACAAGCCTTCGTATTGTTATTCTGATTACCTCTTCCTCTTCCAAAACCTCTTGCTCTTCCTCTGCCAGTGCTTCTGCCTCTAACATGATAAACTTGAGAACTCGATTCCTCTTCATCCTTTGCTTTACCTTTATCTCCTTTCGTGCCCTTTGAAGACATTGTAACCCAATTTAGATGTAACTTGTGGATTTCTATTTTACGTCTTTATATTTTCTTGGCTAGATCTCTATCTTGTTTCGTATAATACATAAAAAATAAAGTGGGTATGGAAAGGTGTTGTATAACAACATGGATCAAAGGAATAGAAACCTTGGGTTTCTAGGTGTGAAACCCTTGGGATTTATTATTATTTACCCTTATTAGATGGGTATTGAGCCTTAGGGATAATTCTCTAAGGTTGATTTGAATAATTAAATGATGTGGTATACCTTTGGAAAGTGAGAACTATTGAGAAATGTTACATAATCCTAGCAGGAGATGGTTGAGCCACATCCTAAGAGGGAGGATTAGGAAGTAATCTTCAACCATGGCTTTTGGGGCAAGTGGTTAGCCCACCGTAATCCTAGTTGGGAGGTCATGAGTTCAATTTCCAACAAGAAATATGTGATGCATGTTGAGAAAGTGAGAACAATAGTGTCTGATTTGGATGGCTTATTGCAAGCATAGTGAGGTTGTTGGAGAGAATGAGAAGGGAAGGATGTAGGAACAAACGATTGAAATGAAGCATCTTGGTCCTTGGAGATCTTCTACTACTTCCATTTGTCTATAGTGTGAAGTAGGAGTTCCAAGTGGGTTTGGAGGTCATCATCCTCCCATGCTTCAACAAGAGTTTCATTGGTGATGACATGCCATATTTGTTGTATGGCTATTTGTAATGGAAAAGTAAGGTGATTCTTCTCGCATGGTGCACATATTTTTTTGCATACGTGCCATACCTCGTTTTTAATTTTTTTTTTTAAATTTTATAAATAAATGCTGTGGACCAACCCTATTCATGAGGAAAACCTTAACCTCCAAAAACACCCCTCTCATAGTTAATTTTATGCCAGCATCATTTGTTAGATCATAGAGCCCACCATCACCATATGTAAAATTTGCAACTCATAATATTAGATTTTGGAAAAAACTTTCATTTTTTTTAAAAATGGAGGTTCAGTCCAAGCCTACTCCCTAGAGCTTTAACTTTGAAATTGCAAATATACAAATGAATGGACATAATGACCTCCATATCCCATAAAGCAGGAATTAGACAAGGAAACAACTTGGTTTTAAGTACCTTAACCCAATACATGTTGAGCCCGAGGCTTAATCTTGTTGTTATCTTTATGTTACACCCTCGCATCGATCGTCATAAAACTCGAATACTCCAATGTCCTTTATCGTTTTAGAAAAACCTTTACAAATAACTCAGAACCCTCTAACTCGCAAATAGGAGAACAAGCTGTTTCCTTCGCTGAGTTCTCTCCACAGCGACACACGTATTCAACTTCAGCAGCGACGAAGAGCCGTCCTAGAGAGCTTTCAAAAGATTGGGAGACTGTAAATGACGGCGGCAATGGAGAAATGGAGGGCACCAGGAGAGCTCTTGGGGTGGGCCTCTGAGTACACTTCTGGCAGGGGCACATACGTTTGGAATAACAAAATATATGCCTCCGTTGTTGGAATAGAGGTCGTCTCTCAGCCTCCTGTCGCAGCTGAAACCAAGGTAACTTTTGGAAGCTCATCGCTGCTATCTATTCGAATCACTCATAACCTGGTTTTGTGTTGTTTACAGGGACCCCTTATCGAGGTTGTTGGCGGAAAAAGGCATGGAGCTGTTCCCGAACCGGGACTGGTAGTCACTGGAAAGGTATACCGATCATTGACATTTCGCCATATGAACTGGTGTTTCTTCGTTTATGCACTGGTGCTTGTTTTCTGTCCATGTGGCTTGTACGTAGCTTTCTTCTGACAACTACGATTTGTTGAGGTTAGTGTCTATCAAGTCGTTCATCTTATACCACGCCATGATATGGTGTTTTAAATTCATTTGCATTGTATGACATACACTCTCATAGATACTAAGAACCCATCGATTAAAAAAGAAACCTCTTTCATTGAAACGTAGTTCAAAGGGCGTATCTAGATGTATGCTTGTAAACTTCACCTAACCTCAGAAAAGCATAGAAAAGTTGGGCCAACAATGCAAGTGCTCACTACGCGACTTACGAGTTTTCTTCAAACAACATTATTGACAAGCTTATAGATTATATATCGTATATGACATCCCCTTTGAGAAGTTCCGTTTCAAGATATCACGAAAATGCTCACCGACAATTCTTGCTCCCCCTTTGAATGTAGGAAGTGTAATCCTAGCATTCGGTGTCTACCTCTTATTGCCACTCTTATAGTCTTTCCACGCACAGACATACATCATGCTTGCATACTATGTATAATTGCTGGCATAGATCACAAACGTGAGATGGAAATTAGCAATGAGTGAATGCAGCTAGATCGCTCTTGCACTTGCTCTAGAACACATAGGACATGAGTCACTCTATCAGATTTTGCACCTACTCTAGCACATTCGTGACATGAGTAGGGGTTGCGTAGCTCCTAGTTGAAGCTATGCGTGATAAAGTTTGAAGCCTTTGATACTTCTTGTCAGGGCATAAAGGGAATTCAAATGGAATTTTCTTTTTTCTTTTGAAAATTTACATCTAAATTTTTAATTATCGGTTTCTATTTTGAAAAAAAACTTTTGGAACTGATTTATTATTTGTTTTTTTTATATTTTCAAATTTTTTATTTAATTGGTTTTATTATGTTTCCCAATCTTTTTCCTTTTTGTATTCTCTTTTTTATCTATACTTCATAAGTTTTCATAAGGTGAGCTTATGAAGGTATATGTAGTTGTAAACTTAAATAGCTTGTGGCAGTTGCATACACATGTTATAGACAAGATCTAGTGTGAACGTTTCTTTATCCTCTCTTTGAAAAAGAACATGGATCCTATTCTTCTCCGAAAAATCCTCATCAAGTACCTTCAACCATATTGTGGAATTGCAATTCATGTGTGACATAAGATAATTCATTAATTGTCTACAAGTACCCATGACTTGAAGCCTTAATAGAATGAGATATGAGTATAAACTAACATTTTCATTGAAGTGATGAAATTGATACCCTTGTTTGGTTTCATGTTTTTGGGGGAATTTGTACCTTTCCATTGTTGATCTTTTGTCTAAAGAATTAATCAATATCTATCTATCTATCTATCTATCTATCTATCTATGTACGTATCTATCTATCTATCTATCTATCTATCTATCTATCTATCTATCTATCTATCTATCCGTCTATCCATCCATCTGTCCATGCATCCATCCATCCATCCATCTTTCTTTCTTTCTTTATATCTATCCATCTATCTATCTATCTATCTATCTATCTATCTATCTATCTATCTATCTATCTATCTATCTACCTAGCTACCTATCCATCCATCTATTTATCTATCTAGATTCTATCTATCTATCTATCTATCTATCTATCTATCTATCTATCTATCTATCCATCTATCTATCTATCTATTTATCTATCTGTCTATCTATCTTCTATCTATCTATCTATCTATCTATCTATCTATCTATCTTCTATCTATCAATCAATCTATCTATCTGTCTATCTATCTATCTGTCTATCTATCTATCTATCTATCTATCTATCTCTATCTATGTATGTATGTATGTATGTATGTATGTATGTATGTATGTATGTATGTATGTATGTATGTACATACGTACGTACGTATGTATGTATGTATCTATTTATCTATCTATCTATTCATCTGTCTATGTATTTATCTGTCTATGTATTTATCTGTCTATGTATCTATCTATCTATGTATCTATCTATCTATCTATGTATCTATCTATCCATCTAACTATCCATCTATCCATCTATCTATCCATCTATCTATCTATCTATACAATGAAGAGTCCAATGGCTATAGATAGCATGATCTAGAGGCAAAAAAGATTGTTATTAGCTATAATGTGGTCTTTGAAGCTCTCTAGGTGCCCACCCGAGAAACAATTTTAAGCATTGTGCATTGTCGATTGTAATCACTAATTTGTCAGTTGTGAATAAAGTTTGAAGTGACTTATGAATCATTGTGCACTATGAATTGTAATTTAATATCTCTTAAAATTGATTGAATGATGAATCATTGTGCATTGTGGATTGTAATTTATTATTTTGTCACTCGTGAATGAAGTTTGAAGTTGCAACTTGGAATGATTTATGATAAAAGCAAGATAGATAATTAGATCATAGACTTGTTAAAACTCAAATGTATTATCATTTATGTATAATGTACTGAATTGAGATTAATCAGTGCATAGTACTTAGTACATGTTGCCAACTGACAACTTGTAAGTGCAGTGTGCATTGGGAAATTTGATTGTCAGACTATCATCTATGATTTGGCCATGTGGAATCATGAACGAAATTTCAAATGTCATGACTCATTATGAATCGATTATTGGAATTTGATTGATCATTGTACAATGACAAATGTATGTATTTAGTATTCACTTAGTACTATTAATTTATTATGTGACATGTCACATAATATATTATAGTACATATTACAATTTCCATTACAATTTATAATACATGATACAACATGATAGATACTTGTAACATAAATGATAAATGATACATGATAAATGTTAAATCATAGATTATAAATAGTACATTATTTGTATTGGTATGTATATGAGGCTATGCCATGTCACATGTCTACTCACAATTTATATCATATGTGTATGGATTTGTTTACGTGTGTAAAAGGATGCACTTTATCATGTCTTAGCTATAGAGAGCAAAAAAAGAAAAAAGAAACCATGTTTGGAATGGTTTCACGTCTAGGCTGAAACGATGCTATGTTGCTAACACATTAGCAGCACATTTCCTTGGTTGTTGCTTTCTAAAACGTTGCTAACAACCTTGCCTCAACTCTTGCAAGCTTCAAAGCAAGAAGCAATTCCTACTTGTGTTGTGAGAGATTACCACCCACTCTATGAGAGTGCTTGTGAATAGAGCACCTCCCAAGGCCTTGATGATAAGTGGGATGACTATTCTCATTAGCCAGAGCAAGTCTAGGTGCTCCCCACAAGTGATGTATTATGTGATGCTAAGCTTTCCAATTTACAGAAGGCTGAGCGAAAAAATCTGATCCAAAGCAACTTTTTCTCTCAAGATTTTTGCTAATCATAGAAATAAGATACATAGCATATGCATAGGTGATTAGAGGCCGTTGGATCTTGCTTTACCAGTTTTAAATCTCAGCCTTACAATTTTAATTGTCTTTTCCAGCTGGCATTGAATTTTAAGTGAGTGTTGACTTTTTGACCTGAAATTAGGGTTTGCATTTTAGAGCTGATTTAGACACTTTTTGGGTATGTGCTATATATGGATGGATTGCACTCGTTTCAAATACTTAATGAATATGTGAATCACTTCTCACTGATCAAAATGACATTGTGACCATTTCTGACCATTTTTATGGACAAATTTTCTTATGATACAAACTAATCAAGGAGTTCATGTATATATACAATGATTGAGAAAATCTAACCTAAAATATATACGATTGGGATTTATCATGTCCATTCCCTAGCAGTTCCCTACAAGCCGAGGATCACAGATCTCCAGTGGGCTCTTATGAAGGTGGAGCATTGAACACATTTAAGACCTTCGAACTGTTTTCTCTCTTCTGTTTTCTTTTGTACAATAAAGTCTTTAAGCGGTGAAGTTGGTTTCATCTCATATTCTGTTGTGACACTGCCTGCTTGTCTGGACTCCACTTCCTTTTATTCATGCAGATGGACAATGCAAAAAATTTAGAGAAGGGAGAGCTTAGCACCTACAAGGAAAATGAGGGCGTTGTAAATTAATGTCGTATAGAAGGCAGAATAAGTGATAAAAAATGTTTTCTCTTTTAGGTTGGTAAAGTTACTGGAAAAACTGCATCAGTTGAAATCGTTTGTGTTGGCTCAAGGGTTGTCAAGGAGAAGTTCTCTGGAATAGTGAGGTAACACTTATTTCTTGTTCTCTGGTTTCTGCTGTTAATTTTTGTTACTATTATTATTATTATTTTCTGATTAGAGCGTCACTAGCTTATGATTGTAAGATTAGGAAAGTATTTTGCATATTGATGTCATCTGCTTTGGGCTTGTATATACCTTCTATGTTCTAAAGTATCTGGTGTTTCTTTCAACCTGTTGTTCAGGTTTGAAGGTGAGGTGTGTTTGATTTATAGCCTGACTGAAAGGTCTGTAACCAGTCTGGTTTTATTATGAAAAGATCTGTAATCTCATTTACTATCAGGCCCACCTCATTACGAACCAGAAAAATTCATATATAGGTGAAGAAAAATTAAGATGCAGAATATCAAAAGAAATTTTGTCATTCTTCTCTTTCTTATTTCACTTTGCATTGTTTTTCTTCTTTTTTGTGATGCTCCTGTCGTGAAATCATGTGCAACAATGGTGATCCTTGATTTGCTGGATTGCAAAATTTTTAGTTCTTGGGCTCATTGGTTTAGCAAGGAAGGTTTGTTGTAGTATCTTGGGATCATATCTATTTGGAGCACTGAAAATATGAATAAGTAATATGAGCACCTTTATGCAAAATAGGTAGTTGTGCATATGGTAAATGTGGCCTTTCTTGGAAGCCAAAAACACTCCAGATCTCAGCCCTTGAGCTGCTGGTAGAAAGAAAAGGGTCTCAAGTGCTACCTTTGTTTCACCTTCTGACAGAAAAGTTCTATCTGTATACTTTCATGCCATTTATCTTAAAGACTTAAGCTTTTGAAGTGATGGGCTTGTTTTTTCAATCGTGTTAATAAAATTGTTTAGAAAACATGAACACAAGCCGAACAAACCTGTCTAGCTATATAATCGTAAACAGGTACTAGATAGGATTATGTTTGAACTTGCGATTCATTGTGTGATGTGCCCCTTCTTTCTCTGTACACAGTGAAGTGTTGTTCTGAAGGCTCTTTGCAGATAATGGACATTGCAACATCACTAGCTGAATCCGCTCATGAGACTGATCATACACTGCACATGAACATGACATTCTATGGCAGATGCATGATACTTTGATTCTCACAATAAATGATTTGCATTGAAATGTGCGGATCCATCTGGGTATTTAGATTTCTATTGGAGATGTAACAACTTTTACAGCCTCAAGTGCCCATATACTGTGCAGACGGATTAAAATCTTATGCATCTTTGTTCTACCAAAATCTTATGTGCATTAGAATTAGCTCCAAATCAGAGACCCTTGTTTAAATAGATAGCTAAATGCTTATGGGTCTGTCCAAAGCCCATCTCAAGTGTTGAGGGCTTATTGTATTTTACTTGTCCTTGTTGAAACTCTTGGATAATCTTCCTTCTTTCTGAAAACAGTTAAAACCATCTAATTCGATCTCTCTCCTGACTGTTGAGTTCCCCCCCCCCCCCCCCCCTGGCACCCTTTTTTTTAAATTGGTGCAGTTCAGGCAGCAAGATGTTCGTGCTACAGAAATAGACAAAGTTGAGATGTATAATTGCTTCCGTCCTGGAGACATAATAAAGGCAGAAGTAGTGAGTTTTTATAGCAATTTCTGTGGATTCTTACCCTTTTCATCCCTTCTCCAAACCACCCCTCTACACAAGTCTCATGTGTGTGTACACGCACGCAGTCATGGGCATGGGCACATGCGCATGTGCACACACAGACACCCCTTCGTTTTTTCTGTGCACAAATGTTGTCCAGCTTAACTCCATTGTAATTTGAAGTATGGATGCCTTACTTGATGCAGTTGTCCCTGGGAGATGCAAGGTCATATTTTTTAACAACTGCCAAGAACGAGCTTGGAGTAGTTTCTGCAACAAGTGTGGCAGGTACAGTAATTTGTTTGGTGGTTATCTAGATTCAATGCCACAGTTCGTTAGGTTCCTGTCAAGATCTCTGCATGTTATTCTGCTATTGGCTGTGATAGAATCAGCACATTTGTGGTAGGATCATCAGCAATAGCTCATATGTCATTGATTGTTAAGTAGCTTTCATTTCTGCCTGTGTTCATGTGTAAAGTTGTGCAGATCTTGGGTGATCTCTTTTTATTTTCAAGACTAAATGTATACAATTGATATATGAGCAGGAGCAAAGATGGTCCCAGTAAGCTGGCAAGAAATGATGTGCCCTATAACAAGCCAAAAGGAACTGCGGAAGGTGGCCAAAGTTGTCTAAGTCATTCAAATGATTTTTCTGGAGTTGGGTGTTTCAGGAGATGTTTATCGCTAAGAAATGTTTGTAAACACGAGAAATAGTAATGCATCAGATTCCAGTCTGCTTGCATATTCTGTTGCAAACATGTAAGAGCATACTAAAGTTTGCATGAGAGAGGTTTGAGAAAATCCTTTAAGTTTTTTAGATAGCATACATTTGGATCCATCTTGAACTAGGTACACGGTTGCCCAGTAGTGCACCATTTGATGTAGCATTGGCACAACAGAGATGTTCGATGTGTTGAAATCTCAACAAAGTGATTGCCTTTTGATGTTTGATAGCACTTGATGATACTTGTGATTTACATCATGTTGTTCAAATAAAAAGGTTCAGAGGAATTTATGATCAGATTATGAACTATTTATATCTGCAGTTATAATATATATGATCATCAGTCAGTTCTTGCCTATTCTCCTTGTATATTTACTGAGACTAAAATGTAACGTTAACAGCAGATTGTTTTCATTCGAAAATCCGATGTGGATGTGGATGTGCATGTGGATATGCATGTGCATATGCATATGTATATGTACATATGCATATGTATATGTACATATGCATATGTCCATGTCCATGTCTGTGTCCGTGTACATACGTGTGTGTATGTGTGTGTGTATGCGCATGCATATGCATGTGTGTATGTGTGTGTGTATGTGTGTGTGTATGTGTATCTGTACGTGTATGTCTATGTATATTTACATTTATATGTGTATGTGTGTGTATGTGTATGTGTATGTGTGTGTGTATGTATGTGTATGTATATGTATATGTATATGTACAATTATATGTATATGCATATGCATATGTGTATGTATATGACAATTCAGGACACAATTTTTCCCCTATGCATCACTAAAATGGAGTAATTCTATTGAAAATCAAATTGAGAATTGATGAGTAAACTAATAAGTCCTTGGCTAGTTTTGAGAAATAGATTTTAAATCCTTAGGATGGAAAGCTCTTGCCTCTAATATTTGCTTGGATGAAGATTTTATTTTTTAACCAGTTGCTTGGGTACACACACAATTGTGATTTTAACCTATTTTGTGAACCAAATAGCCAATATAACCATATGTACAACCACAAAAAATCTACTATGGATACATGTGAAACTTTCAAGATACATAATGTACACGTACATCTACATGTACACGTACATCTACATGTACACGCACATCTACATGTACACGCACATCTACATGTACACGCACATCTACATGTACACGCACATCTACATGTAAACACACATCTACATGTACACGTACATCTACATATACATATGCATAAACATATGCATATACATAAACATATGCATATGTATATGCATAGACATACATGCACACATACACGCTGCGCCGATCCATATCCATATCCATATCCATATCCATATCCATATCCATATCCATATCCATATCCATATCCATATCCATATCCATATCCATATCCATATCCATATCATATGCATATGTATATGCATAGACATACATGCACACATACACACTGTGCGGATCCATATCCATAACCATATCCATATCCATATCCATGCATATGCATATGCATGTGCATGTACATGTACATGTACATATATGTATACGTATATGTATACATGATACCTATACATATACATATACACATACATACACACATACAAACATAGGCATAGGCATAGGCATAGGCATAGGCATAGGCATAGGCATAGGAATAGCCATAGCCATAGCCATGGGCATGGGCATGGGCATGGGCATGGGCATGGGCATGGGCATGGGCATGGGCATGGGCATAGGCATAGGCATAGGCATAGGCATATGCATAGGCATAGGCATATGCATATGCATATCCATGTGCATAGGCATAGGCATAGGCATGGCATAGGCATGGCATAGGCATAGGCATAGGCATAGGCATAGGCATAGGCATAGGCATATACATATCCATATGCATATGCATAGGCATATACATATTATACATACACATATACATAGGCATAGGCATAGGCATAGGCGTAGGCACATGCATAGGCATATGCATATGCATAAACATATGCATATGCATAAACATATGCATATGCATAAACATATACATATGCATAAACATATACATATACATATCCATATACATATCCATATCCATATACATATCCATATCCATATCCATATGCATATGCATATACATGTACATGTACACGTACACGCATACGCATATGCAAACCCATACACATACACATACATACATATACGTAGATAGATATATACATATACATATGCATATGCATATGCATATATATAAATATACATACCTATATATATATATATATATACACATACATATACATATACATATACATATAAATACACACACACATACACACACATATATATACATATATATATATATATATATATATATATATATATATATATATATATATATATATATATATATATATATATATATATATATATGGATACATACATACATACATACATACATACATACATACATACATACATACATACATACATATAGATAGATAGATAGATAGATAGATAGATAGATAGATAGATAGATAGATAGAGAGAGAGAGAGAGAGAGAGAGAGAGAGAGAGAGAGAGAGAGAGAGAGAGAGAGAGAGAGAGAGAGACATATATATATATATATACATAAATGTATACATATACATATACGTATACATATACCTATACATATACATATACATTTACATTTACATTTACAGATATACATATACATATACATATACATATACATATCCATATCCATATCCATATCCATATCCATATCCATATCCATATTTGTATCCGTATTCGTATGCATATGCATATGCATATGCATATGCATATGCGTATGCATATACATATACATATACATATATGTATACATTTCGAGGGCATTTTTGAATTCAAATTTACAACTACCTTTTTGAGCATTATATTAGCAAACACATGGAGCAATGTTGTGGCCATCCTCCTCTACCATTTGAGCACTTGTAGGCTCTCATTAGGAGTGTTTAATCCAAGTACAAGATAGCCCCTAGCTTAAGCAAGCCCCTTGCTTGCTAGAATTTTCTCAAAGGAAGTGATCTTTGATCATCCATATCTCCTTGTGTGGTTGTCTAATTCATTTGCAAGATAGCTGATTTGGTTCCTATGATTATAAGCTTGATTTTGGATATAATCTTAGTATTAAGTGTTCATTACCCTTGAGTATGTTGATCTTGAAAAATCTTTGGTCTCATGTCTCCATATTCCCAAGTGTATGTGTGTTGGAAGGTACACCTAAGTGCAAGCTACTTCTTTGGGCAGTTTATGGTTTTTCTTGTGGAAGGCATTTGATACCTCTCACATTCCCCAAATTCATGGATATTTAGCTTATTGGAAAGCAATAATATTCATTTGTATTCTGTAAAGTTTAAAGGTTTAGTCCTCTGCTCGAGAGATCTATTGCATTTTTGGTCGACTGAGGTATCAGATAGATTGGTCTTTGGAAGGGCTTATCATTCTTTTGTTGCAATTTGGAGTGGATATACTCCATTAGTGGTATTAGAGCTCATCATTTAGCATTGAGGACATTGAGAGGGTAACATATCATTCTTTCTCATATCTATCACAATCCAAAGAG
The DNA here is from genome assembly GCA_020310875.1 of Ceratopteris richardii. Taxonomy (NCBI): domain Eukaryota; kingdom Viridiplantae; phylum Streptophyta; class Polypodiopsida; order Polypodiales; family Pteridaceae; genus Ceratopteris; species Ceratopteris richardii. Next base: position 99,200,695 of record CM035442.1, on the reverse strand, counting down.
GGATTAGGAGCCATTTTATAGTCTCATACACAATGGGAGACTATAATACTCAGATTGAGAAGCTTTAAAGGAGCAATTACAAACCTTGGAAGTTTAGAATCTCTAACTTTCTCATGGGAAATGGTCTTTGGGGGTTGGTTAGTGGTAGTGAGATGAAGCCATACATAGGTCCACATCCACTTATTGAGAATCAAAGGAGAAACATTAGAGAATGGGAAGAAAGGGATATGAGAGTGATCTTCATTCTATCTCAGCACTTAAGCAACTCCATGATAGGTCATATCCAAGACCTAGATACATCTAAGAAGATTTAGGATTGTTTAGAAAGGTTGTGATCTACCTCTACAAAGGCGAGAAAAATTCAGCTCAAGAATGAACTGAAAAACCTTAGGAAGTCATTAAATAAGAGCAATAATGATTTCATACTCAAAGTAAAAGAGACCTATTATGCACGTGGTTCAATAGAATGTGTCATAGATGATGATGACCTAGTTTCACACACACTTAATGGCCTTAGATGATAAATGGGAGGCATTCACAACCTCTGTGTATGTAAGGGATTCATTACCAGATTTTGAGCAACTTACTTCTTTTATGGTGATCGAGGAACTCAACCATAGAGGCAACAAGTCAAAGGGCAGCCAAGTCCAACTCTTGTATGTAGGAAAAGGAGGAAGAGGCAAAGGTAATAGATGTGGTTCAATAGGAAGATGTAGAAGCAACTAACAATAAGGAAGCAAAAGCTATCAAGGGAGTCAATCAAGCTAAGATGAAGGTAAATCCTCAAGAGGAAGAGGTAGAGGAGGAAGATATGGAGGTAGAGGCTACTCCCAATCAAATGGATGCTTCAATTGTGGGAAGCAAGGACACTATGCCAAAGATGGTTGGCAAAAGCAAGATGTGAATAATTACAAAGGGCAAGGTAATTTTGCTAACTCCTCGACAAAATCAGAAACTGAGCATTTGATAGCTATGAATCATAGTAGGGAAGGTCAACCACATGATGAGGTGTGGTATATAGATACTAGTTGTAGTAACCGCATGTCAGGTAAAGAGGAGTACTTCAACATACTTCAAGCACCCAAGAAAAGAGGCCTTGTGGAGAAAGGAGGCAACACAGAGCATGAGATACAAGAAATGGGAGATGTGAAGCTTGAAGGAAACCACAAAGTAGCAGGATGATCCTACTATTACAAAGAAATTAATCTCTATTGGACAGATGGTTGAAAAGGGATACCAAGTTAAGTTGAGCCATGAATGATGCTCTATTGAAGACCAAAGGAATGGCTATGAGTTGATAGCCATAGGAAAGAAGGAAGGGAGTATGTTCACTCTTGGACAAAGCAACAAGGCGATGTTCATCATCTATGGAGACAAGAAGATTGGAGACTTGGATTCGTGGCATAGAAGGTGTGGTCACATCAACATTCAAAGGTTGAAGGACATGGACAAGGGGCAATTGGTGAGAGGCTTACCACATTTTTCATTATAAATGTTGCATGAGATGTGTAAAGCTTGTCAACTAGGCAAGTCCACTGGGCAACCCTTCAAGAAGAGTGGATATGTAACACATGGTGTGTTAGACCTTGTGCACAAAGTTGCATGGGGGACAACCAAAGAGCCTTCTATGGCAGGTAACATGTACTTTGAAACCTTCATAAATGAATACTCAAGAAAAGTATGGTTGTATTGTGTAAAGTATAAATCAGATGTGTTTGACATGTTCAAAAGATTCAAGGCACAAGTTGAAAAGGAGATAGGGTGCTACATCAAAACCCTAAGGTGAGAAGGAGGGGGAGAATACTTCTCCCATGCCTTCTGTGATTTCTTGCAGGATCAAGGGATAAGGAGGCAAAGCACTTGCAGGTATACTCTCCAACAAAATGGGATGGGAGAGAGGAAGGATAGATATACTGCTGAAATTGCTAGGAGTATGTTAAATGAAATGAATGCACCTTTAAAATATTGGGCAGATGTTGTATCTACTACTGTGTACTTCATGAATAGGTGTCCCACATCCGGGGTACATGACATGACACGTGAGGAGGCATGGAGTGGAAGGAAACCACATCTTTCACACATTATAATCTTTGGATGTGTTTGCTACACATGTGTCTCAAGAATTGAGAGGTAAGATGGATGCAAGGGCTCAACGATGTATGTTTATTGGTTATGCTATGGAGAAAAAACGTTACAAGTGCTACAACCCTAATACAAAGGAGTTAAAGGTATCTAGAGATGTAATGTTTGATGAATTCAAACCATGGTATGCTTCCAAAGTTCCATTGTAGGATGAAGATATTGAAGAGGCAGAGAAGAGATATGAAGCTAGGATTCAAGATAGCTTTGAAATCAGTGATCCAAGCATACAAAGAAGCTCAAGCATGTATTCAACCAATCAATCAATGAACAAAGGAAAGGAAAGATTGGTAGAGCTTGATGAAGATGGACATGAAGTTGAAGATTTCGAAGAACCTATGTTAGAAGGGGGAGGTACATCAAAAACAAAAATCAAGGCACTAAGGAAAAGGAGATTTATCCCACCAAATGGATAAGAGAGGAGGTCATCAAGGGTAAAACATCCAATCTCAAGGCTTGTGTATGATAGTTATATTGCTAGGCATTATGCTTTCATGTCTAGGGTTATCAAAGATCATGGACCTTGTACCTATGAAGAGGCCAAAGGCACAAGGGAGTGGCAAGAAGCTATGGGAGAAGAGTACAAAGACCTTGAAGACAAAAACACATGGAGTCTAGTTCCAAGAAAAGAAGGGATGAAGGTAATTGGCAACAAATGGGTCTATAAAGTGAAGAGAAATTTTCATGGTTCAATTGCCAAGTACAAAGCAAGGCTTGTGGCAAAAGGATTTGCTCAATCCTATAGGATTGACTATGAAGAAACATTCAACATGATTGCAAAGATGACCACAATTAGGGCAATCATAGAGGTTGCCACATCAAGGAGGTGTCCAATATATCAATTGCATGTAAAGAATGCTTTTCTTAATGGTGATTTGCAGAAGATAATGTACATGACGCAACCATTAGGGCTTGAGAATCCTAAATATTTAGACTTTGTTTGGAAAATTAGAGAAACATTGTATTGTTTAAAGCAAGCTCCTAGGGCATGGATTCAAAGGATTTTGGAGTATCTGTGTATGTGTGGATACAAGCCAAGTGATGCAGATCCTTCCCTATACTTGAAAAAGGAACGAGGACTAGTTTTCTACATATGCATATATGCGGATGACTTGATTATAACATGAAATGATGATGCAAGTATCACATGGATCAAGGCCAAACTTGGAAATGAATTCACGATTTCAGATTTTGGAATTCTTAAATATTTTCTTGGGATTGAAGTTATTTATGTAGAATATGGTATTTACCTTGCTCAAAGGAAATACTTGCCAGATGTACTTTATAAGTATGGTATTAGTGGATGTAAGCCACTCACACAACCTGTAGATCCAACCAAAAAGTTATGTGGAGGTGACGGGCAGCCTCTTGAAGATATTTCAACATATAGAAGCATAATTGGAAGCCAAAATTATGCTACCATCACAAGACATGACTTGTGCTATCTTGTTGGAGTTCTTTCTCAATTTTTGAATTCACAAACTGATGTTCAATTGATTGCAGCCAAGAGAGTGCTTAGATACATCAAGCATACTGTCAACCAAGGGTTGTACTACCCTTATGAAGATGGATTACAACCATAAGGCTTTAGTGATGCTGATCGGGCTGGTTCAAAGGAGGACAGAAGGAGCACATCTGGCTATGTCTACATGCTAGGTCAATGAGTAATTTCATGGATGTCCAAGAAGCAAGCTATAGCTGCATTATCATCTACTGAAGCTGAGTATAGAAGTTTAGCACTTGCTACATGTGAGATCATGTGGCTCAAGAATCTCTTCAAACACTTGGATATGGAGGTCAAATAATTCACTCTATTTGGAGATAACATATCAAGCATTCATCTAGCAAACAACCCTATGTTCCATGCAAGAAGCAAACACATTGATATCACTTCATCAGAGAGAAGGTACTAGCAAAAGAAGTGGACATCAAGTATATCAACACCAAGGAGCAGCTAGTAGATATCATGACCAAGTTTAGGGATGCAAGCAAGTTGGAGAAGTTCAAGATCAACATCAACTTGAAGGATATCAATTAGAGACTAACACTTGAGGTCGAGGGGGCTATTAGAATTTTAGAAATCTCAAATGTGGGAACTCATGATGAATTGAAGTGCCACATCACTCACACTTTTTGTAGGACACATAACCACTTTTCCATGAACTTTTTGAGCTCATTACACAACAAACTGATGGAAAAAAGGTCAGGATCATTTGGAGGGCATTTTTGAATTCAAACTTACAACTACCTTTTTGAGCATTATATAAGCAAACACATGGAGCAAAGTTGTGGCCATCCTCCTCTACCATTTGAGCACTTGTATGTTCTCATTAGGAGTGTTTAATCCATCTGTAAGCTAGACCCTAGCTTAAGCAAGCCCCTTGCTTGCTAGAATTTTCTCATAGAAAGCAATCTTTGATCACCCATATCTCTTTGTGTAGTTTTCTGATTCATTTGCAAGATAGCTCATTTTGGTCCTGTGATTGTAAGATTTCTTTTGAATATAGATTTACTATTAAGTGTTCATTACCCTTAAGTATATTGAGCTTGAAAGCTCTCTGTTATGATCTTTGCATATTCCCAAGTGTATGTGTGTTGGAATGTAGACATAAGTGCAAGTTGCTTGTTTGTACAATTTCTAGTCTGTCTTGTGGAAGGAGGTTGATACATCTCACATTCCCCGAATTCAGTGATCTTTGGCTTTTTAGAAAGCCCATACTCTCTACTTGTACCATGTAAATCTTCAAAGGTTCAATCTTCTATTCGGGAGAGCTACTGCGTTCTCGGTGGATTGAGGTATCAGATAGATTGGTCCTAGGAAGGGCTTGTCATTCTTTCGCTGCAATTAGGAGTGGATATACTCCATCAGTGGTATTAGAGCTCATCATTGAGCATTGAGGACATCAAGAGGAGGCCTTGAAGTTTCTTGAGAGACAAGGTTTGACACAAAGGCCAAGAGGATTTGAAGAAGGACTTGAAGCAAGGAGGAGCATCTATCATCATCAAAAGTTCACGACAAGTGGAGAGTCTTGTGGGAAGGTAACATATCATTCTTTTTCATATCTATCACAATACAAGGAGGGATTCAAAGCAATTTTATAGTCTTAAACACAATGGGAGACTATAATACTCAGATTGAGAAGCTTTAAACGAGCAATTACCAACCTTGGAGGTTTCGAATCTCTAACTTCCTAATGGGAAGGGGTCTTTGGGGGTTGCTTAGTGGTACCAAGGTGAAGCCATACATAGATCCACATAGACCTACCAAGAATCAAAGGAGAACCATTAGATAATGGGAAGAAAGGGATAGGAGAGTGATCTTCATTCTATCTAATCACATAAGCGACTCCATGATAGATCATATCCAAGACCTAGGTACATCTAAGAAGGTTTGGGATTGTTAAGAAAGGTTGTACTCTACCTCCCCAAAGGCTAGAAAAATTCAGCTCAAGAATGAACTCAACAACCTTAGGAAGTCATCAAATCAGAGCATTAATGACTTCATACTCAAAGTAAAAGAGATCTCTAAAGCACATGATTCAATAGGATGTGTCATAGATGATGATGATCAGTTTCCCACACACTAAATGGTCTTAGAGAAGATGATAAATGGAAGGCATTCACAAACTTTGTGTATGTGCGGCATTCATTAATAGATTTTGAGAAACCTACTTCTCTAATTGTGACTGAGGAACTCAACTATGGAGGCAAAAATTCAAAGGACAGCCAAGACCAACTCTTCTATGCAGGCAAAAGAGGAAGAGGAAAAGGCAAGAGAGGTGGTTCAAGAGGAAGAGGTAGAAGCAACTACCAACAAGGCAGACAAAGTTATCAAGGGAGTCAATCAAGCCACGATGAAGGTCAATAATCAAGAGGAAGAGGTAGAGGAGGAAGATATGGAGGTAGAGGCTAGTCCAACTCAAATGGATGCTTCAATTGTGGGAAGGACGGACACTATGCCAAAGATTGTTGGCAAAATCAAGATGGGAACAATTACAAAGGGCAAGGTAATTATGCTAACTCCTCAACCAAATCAAAAAATGAGCATTTTTTAGCTATGAATCATAGTAGGGAAGTTCAACCAAATGATGAGGCGTGGTATGTAGATAGTGGTTGTAGTAACACAACACATGGGAGATGTGAAGCTTGAAAGAAACCACAAAGCAAGAGGACTATATGAGGTATTGCATGTTCCTAATATTACAAAAAAATTAATCTTTGTTGGACAGATGGTTGAAAAGGGATACCAAGTCAATTTCATAACAAAGGATGCTTTATTGAAGACACAAGGAATGAATATGAGCTGATAGCCAAGGGAAAGAAGGAAGGGAGGATGTTCACTCTTGACATTGTCAAAGGACAAAACAACAAGGAAATGTTCATCACCTACGGAGACAATAAGATTGGAGACTTGGATTTGTGGCACAAAAGGTGTGGTCAATTTAACATTCAAAAGGTTCAAGGACATGGAGAATAGGTGATTGGTAAAAGGTTTAACACATTTTTCATCACAAATGGTGCATGAGATGTGTGAATCTTGTCAACTAGGCAAGTCTACTAGGCAGCCCTTCAAGAAGAGTGTATATGTAGCACATGGTGTGTTAGACCTTGTGCACATAGATGTGTGGGGGCCAACCAAAAAGCCCTCTCTTTCAAGTAACAAGTACTTTGTAACCTTTATAGGTGACTACTCAAGAAAAGTATGGTTGTATTGTATAAAGCAAAAATTAGATGTCTTTGATGTGTTCAAAAGATTCAAGGCACAAATTGAAAAGGAGACAGGTTGCTACATCAAAACCCTAATGTCAAATGGAGGGAGAGAATACTTCTCCCATGCCTTTTGTGATTTCATTTTGTGTTACTCTCCAACAAAATGGGGTGGCAGAGAGGAAGAATAGGTATATTCCTGAAATTGCCGAGAGTATGTTAAATGAAATGAATGTGCCTTTAACATATTGCGCAGATGTAGTATCTACTACTGTGTACTTGATGAACAAATGTCCCACATCAGGGGTACCTGACATGACAGTTGAGGAGGCATAAAGTGGAAGGAAACCAAATCTTTCACACATTAGAATCTTTGGATGTGTTTGCTACACACATGTGCTTCACGAATTGAGAGGTAAGATGGATGGAAGGGCTAAAAGATGTATGTTCATTGGTTATGCTATGGAGAAAAAAGGTTATAGATGCTACAACCATAATACAAAGGAGTTAAAGATATCTAGATATTTACTCTTTAATGAACTCAAACCATGGAATGCTTACAAAGTTCCATTGCACGATGAATATATTGAAGAGGCAGAGAGGAGATATAAAGCTAGGATTCAAGATTGCTTTGAAATCAGTGATCCAAGCATACAAAGAAGTTCAAGCATGGATTCAACCCATCAATGAGTGAATAAAGGAAAGGATATATTGGTAGAGTTTGATGAAGATGGACATGAAGTTGAAGATTTTGAAGAACCTATGTTAGAAGGGGGAGGTACATCAAAAGAACAAATCAAGGCACCAAGGCAAAGAAGATTGATCTGACCAAAAGCAGAAGAAAGGAGGTCATCAAGGGTAAAACATCCAATCTCAAGGCTTGTGCATGATAGTTATGTATCTAGGCATTATGCTTTCATGTCTAGGGTTATCAAATATCATGAACCTTCTACCTATGAAGAGGCCAAAGGCACAAAAGAGTGGCGAGAAGCTATGGAAGAAGAGTAAAAAGCTCTTAAAGACAACAACAAATGTAGTCTAGATCCAAGAAAAGAAGGGATAAAGGTAATTGGAACAAGTGGGTCTTTAAAGTGAAGAGAAATTCTGATGGTTCAATTGCCAGGTACAAAGCAAGGCTTGTGGAAAAAGGATTTGCTGAATCCTATGGGATTGACTATGAAGAAACATTCAACCTAGTTGCAAAGATGACCACAATTAGAGCAATCATTGGGATTGCCACATCAAGGAGGTGAACATATCAATTGGATGTAAGTAATGCTTTTCTTATAGTGATTTGTAGGAGACAATCTACATGACTCAACCATTAGGGTTTGGGAACCCTAAATATTGAGGTTTTATTTGTAAACTTAGAAAAGCATCGTATGATTTAAAGTAAGCGTAGGGCATGGAATCAAAGGCTTGTGGAGTATTTATGCAGGTGTGGATACAAGCCAAGTGATGGAGATCCTTAACTATACCTCAAGAAGGAAGGAGGACTAGTTGTCTATGTATGCATATATGTGGATGACTTGATTTTAATAGGAAGTGATGATACAAGTATCACATGGATCAAGGGCAAGCTTGGAAATGAATTCAAGATAATAGATCTTGGAGTTCTTAAACATTTTCTTGGGATTGAAGTTATTTATGTAGAAACTCGTATTTACCTTGCTCAAAGGAAATATTTGCTAGATGTACTTTATAAGTATGGTATGAGTGGATGTAAGCCACTCACACAACCTATGGATCCAAAAAAAAGTTATGTGCAGGTGAAGGGCAACATCTTGAAGATATTTGAGCATATGGAAGCATAATTGGAGGCCTAAATAATGCTACCGTCACAAGACTTGACTTGTGCTATGTTGTAGGAGTTCTTTCTCAATTTTCGAATTCACCAAGTGATGTTCACTTGATTGCAAGAGGATATCAAGAGGAGATCTTGAAGTTGCTTGAGAGCCAAGAATTGAAGCAAAGACTAGGAGGATTTGAAGAAGGACTTGAAGCAAGGGGGAGCTTCTATCATCATCAAAAGTTCACGACAAGTGGAGAGAGACTCTTGTGGGAAGGTAACATATCATTCTTTCTCACATGTATCACAATACAAGGAGGGATTAGGAGCCATTTGATAGTCTCATACACAATGGGAGACTATAATACTCACATTGAGAAGCTTGAAAAGAGAAATTACCAACCTTGGAAGTTTAGAATCTCTAACTCCTCATGGAAAAAGTTCTTTGGGGATTGGTTAGTTGTACTGGGGTGACGCCATACATAGATCCACATACACCTATTTAGAATCAAAGGATAAACATTAGATAATGGGAAGAAACAGATAGGAGAGTGATCTTTATTCTATCTTCCCAATAAAATGGGGTGGCAGAGAGGAAGAATAGGTATATTGTTGAAATTACTAGGAATATGTAAAATGATATGAATGTGCCTTTAATATATTGGGCAGATGCTGTATCTACTATTGTGTAATTGATGAATAGGTGTTCTCAGATCAGGGGTACATGACATGAAACTTGAGAAGGCATGGAGTGGAAGAAAACCAATTTCACACATTAGAATCTTTGGATGTGTTTGCTACACACATGTGCCTCAAGAATTGAGAGGTAAGATGGATGCAAGGGCTGAAATATGTATGTTTATTGGTTATGCTATGAAGCAAAAAGGTTACATGTTCTACAACCCTAATACAAAGGAGTTTAAGGTATCAAGAGATGTAGTGTTTGATGAAGTCAAACCATGGTATGCTTCCAAAGTTCCATTGCAGTATGAAGATATTGAAGAGGCAGAGAGGAGAAGCTCAAATTCAAGATAGCTTTGAATATAGTGATCCAAGCATACAAAGAAGATCAAGCATGGATTCAACCCATCAATCAATGAATAAAGGAGAGGCAACATTGGTAGAGCTTGATTAAAATGGACATGAAGTTGAAGATTTTGAAGAATCTATGTTAGAAGGTTGAGGTACGTAAAAAGAAGATTTATCCCACCAAAAGGAGGTTGGGTGCAAATAGAAGGATCTACACCTTTCAAATCCTTATATGTCCATGCAAAGACATCTCTATATTCTCTTATGAGTTGTATTAACTCTTGTTCTTCCTCAAATGAGACATCCTGTCCTATAAAAGTGCATCTCTCTTCTCCTTCCTCCAAAGCTACTATTATTTTCTTCGTCTGTTCTTTATTGTCGTATGCTATTCCTGATCGTACTTCCTGTTTTGGCATCTGAATAGCAATCTTCCTCTCCTCTACATCATATTTCTTGAAGTGTTCGGGCACTTCGAATTGGTCTTGAGGTCTGTTTTCTTCTTCTTTGTGTTCTTTGTCTGGTTCATTTTCTTCCTTTTGTGTCATTCCTTGGTTTGACTCATTAGTCTTGATGTTTACTCCTTGATTTTCATTTTTTCCTCAATAGGTTCCCGTTCCATTTCGATGCTCTCATAATCTTCCTTCCATTCTTTTTCAATTACTTCTCCTTCATCGGATTCTTGGAGAACAACCATGTATAAATTTACATCGCATCCTTCCTCATCAATGCATTCATTCATGGTTATTACTTCTTCGTTTACGCATATGTCAAGAATGGCCAAAATCTCCATCCAACCATGGGGTTCAAATTCTTCGTCTAAAAATATTTGGGGCATGTAAGCCTGATCTTCTACAGATCTAGATACTTTCTGCCTTAGCTGCAATCCTCGCCTCCTTTCTTCTTCCCTTTTAGCTACCTGACATCCTCGCCTCCTTTCTTCTTCCCTTCTACAGATCATAAATGAAATCAAAGCAGACAACAAGTGAGAGTCATTCACAACAGCCATGGATTTATACATGGATATGCATGTACCCGACCTCAACACACTCATGGGCCAACTCTTCACTCATGAAGCAAAGATTAGCAAAGGTGGTGAGTCCTCAAGAGGTTATCAAACTTCTGCCTTATATTCTGATAAAGCTAAGGTCAAGGAAAAGTCAAAGAATAGGAAGAATGAAGATGAAGGTAGATCTTTCCAAGCAAACTTTGCAGGTAGAGGAAGAGCTAGAGGAAGACGCAGAGGTGGAAAGGAAGGTAGGGGGAGATGCCAATCATCTCAACCTTGAAATATATGTGGCTTATCTAATCATACTACTGAAGAATGTTTCAAGAATCCAAGAAACTCAAGAGGAAGAGGATTCAATAGAGGTGGCTATGGATCAAATAGAGGCAGATACAATGGAGGCTACAACAACAACAACTACTACAACACCAATTACAACAACAACAACTATCAAAGTGGCCATAGAGGAAGAAGAGACTACAATAACTATGCAGAGGACCAAAGTCAAGAAGATTCATTATTGATTGTGAATCTATCAGTGAAGAAGGGTAAGGATGATGATCACATATTTTACATTGATTCGGGATGCTCAAACCATGTAGCAGGAAATGTGGCTTTACTTTATGATTTGGAAGATCCTCATAACAAGCATGAAGTGCAGACACACTCAGTGGAGAAGATAGGTAATGTGAAGACATCATATGGGAATATGAACCTCTTAAGAAAAGTCTTGTATGTCCCTATAATTACCAAAAATTTAATAAGTGTTGGACAGATTGTTGAAAAAGGATTGCAGGTTAGATTCAATCGATTTGGAGCATATGTTGAAGACCCAAGGTAGGGCTTTAGAAGGATTGCCAAAGGAGAAAAGACAGGAAGGCTTTTCACTTTTGAAGTGGAAGATACAAAGAACATAGCTTTGTTTAGCTATGGATCTCAAACTCTAACATAGTTGGAGATATGGCACAAAAGGCTTGCTCACATTGGTGAGAGGACACTCAAACAAATTTGCAGGGACCAAAGTGTACTTGGTTTGCCTAATATCACAAGGCAACACATGATTTATAAGGAAGTTTGAACTATGCAGCACTCACAAGGGTGGATATATGCTATAGTGTTAGCATATTGAGTCGGTTTATGCATAAGCCGAGAAGACCACATATGGAAGCAGCCAAGAGAGTCCTCAAGTACCTAAAGGGGACCATGAATGAAGGTTTGTTTTATTCATTTACTTCAGATATTGAGCTAAAGCTCTACTGAGATGCAAATTGGGCCAGATCTAGAGATGGTAGAAGAAGTACATCTGGGTATATCTGCATTTTACTGCTCACTGGTCTATCTCTACAGAGCCCCAAGAATGGTGGGCATGTTCCAAAAATTGATGAATCTTGTTCTCAGTGCTCAGTCCATCATTTGAAGTGTTTTAACTTGGATTTGAAAGCTTGCTAAGTCTATTTGCTATGCCCAAAAGGAATGTATCTAATTCTTACGAGGTTGAGAGCATTGTTCAATTTTTCTAGCAGGTGTATGTCCAAAAATAGCACATTTTTGGGAAATAGTCATCTTGCAACTTGTCTGTCTTGACTTAAACTTTTGGGATATAGGTTCCAAAGTACTTGGCTGATATTTTGGTCAATTTAGGAAGCTCAAAGGGTCTACTAATCAACTCTTAAGTCTCATTTGGCTGGTGTGAAGCCGGTTGTAGCAGCACCAACTTATCTTTCGATTGCATCCACCATCTCTCTCGACAGTCTAGTACCTCTTGTAAGTCCACTATTCCGAAAGAGAGCAAGTCCTAGTTGGCAAAAAGTAATGTCGTTTCCTCATCATCCAAAAGGCCATCCAACATATGGATTGATTCACCTACATAAGGTTTAGCATGTATCTCACAAGGTTTAATATCGTCAAGGGGAATAACAGATTTATGATGGTTACATTTGAAGATCAATTCATGTGATGACCAATCTTGCAAAATTTTGGCCTACTTTAGCCAAGGATAGCCAAAAACTAAATTATAATCCACACTCGACTCTCCCAGATCTAGAACAACAAATGTCGTGCAAAAGACTGCACCCTAGAGTGTAATGGGAATGTTACAACTAACCCCCACCAGATGGACCCTAGAATGATCATCCATACAAACAAGAACTTTCCTAGTTTAATTTGATTCTAGCCAAGTTTCTTGCACAGAGCTATAGTGGCAATATTTACATCAGAGCCACCATCTATGAGAACTTGGCTAATTTTGTGATTTTTGTACCAAACTATAATCAAGGGAACCACATGATCAACTCTGGTGTCTGGTTCTGGATGTATAGTAGCAATAGCTAGTGTTGGGATCTAATCTTGATTAGCCTACTACTATAACTATTGTCAAATGCCCAGGATGAGAGTCAACAATTGTCCAAAAGGTAAGGTGATCAGCGCTTTAGAAAATTTGTCCCATGCTTTGCTATGAGATAACTCTTTTGGTAGTGTGTTGGATGGTTTGGATGATTCCTCTACTGAAGATTTCGGCATAGTTGACACGGAAGGTTCTATTATCTGAGCAGTGATCAGTACAGGATCAGGGAAGACTGCAACTTTAGCTTGGGCCCATTTTTTACCTTAGCTAACATCCACTACTGCTTCTTAATCCCAAACCTACTTAGATGTATCTAGGTCTTGGATATGACCTATCATGGAGTTCTTACGTGTTGAGATAGAATGAAGATCACTCTCATATCCCTTTCTTCCCATTCTCTAATGGTTCTCCTTTGATTCTTAGTAGGTGTATGTGAATCTATGTATGGCTTCACCTCAGTACAACTAACCATCCCCCAAAGACCCTTTCCCATGAGGAAGTTAGAGATTCTAAAGTTCAAAGGTTGGTAATTGCTCTTTTCAATCTTCTCAATCTGAGTATTATAGTCTCCCATTGTGTATGAGACTATAAAATGGATCCTAATGCCTCCTTGTATTGTGATACATGTGAGAAAGAATAATATGTTACCTTCTCACAAGAGTCTCCACTTGTCATTAACTTTTGTTGATGATGGAAGCTCCCCCTTGCTTCAACTCCTTCTTCAAATCCTCCTTGTCTTTGCTTCAATACTCGCTCTCAAGAAACTTCAAGGGCTCCTCTTGATGTCCTCAATGCTCAATGATGAGCAGTCATACCATTGATGGAGCATATCCACTACTAATTGTAGCAAAAGAATGATGGGCCCTTCCTTGGACCAATCTGTTTGATACCTCCGTCCACAAAAAATGCAACACCTCTCTTGAACAAAGTATTGAACCTCTAAATAATTACACAATACAAATAGACAAGGTGGGATTTCCAACAAGACAAAGATCACTCAATTTTGATAATGTGAGAAGTATCAACCTCCTTGCACAAGATAGACCAGAAATTGTCCAAACAAGTAGCTTGCACTTATGTATACCTTTGAACACAAATACACGTGAATATGTAGAGATCATAAAAGAGAGCTTTCAATCTCAATATACTCAAGAATGATGGACAATAAATAGTAAGAGTAAATCCAAAAGAATTCTTACAATCATAGGAACAAAATGAGCTATCTTTCAAATGAATCGGACAATTACACAAAGAGATATGGGTTATCAAAGATCACTTCCTATTTAAAAGCTTTTAGCAAGCAAGGGGCTTGCTTATGCTAGGGGCTAGCTTAGATTTAGAGTAAATACTCCTAATGAGAGCCTACAAGTTCTAAAATGGTATAGGGGGATGGCCACGACTTAGCGCCATGTGTTTGCTTATATAATGCTAAAAAAGGTAGTTGTAAATTTGAATTCAGAAATGCCCTCCAAATAATCCCGATTTTTTTCCATCAGTTAGTTGAGTAATGAGCTGAGAAACTTCATGCAAAAGTGGTTGTATATACTACCAAAAATTGTGAGTGATGTGGCACTTCAGTTAAGCATGAGTTCCCACACCTGAGATTTCTAAATTTCTAACACTCCCCCTTAAGCTCAAGTGTTAGTCTCCATTGATCTCCTTCAAGTTGAGGTTGATCTTGAACCTCTCCAACTTGCTTGCATCCATAAACTTGGTCATGATATCTGCTAGTTTCTCCTTGATGTTGATGTACTTGATGTCCACTTCTTTTGCTAGTACCTTCTCTTTGATGAAGCGATAGTGAATCTCAATGTGTTTGCTTATTGCATGGAACATACGGTTGTTTGCTAGATGAATGCTTGGTATGTTATCTCCAAATAGAGTGAGTTCTTTGACCTCCACATTCAAGTCTTTGAGGAGCTTCTTGAGCCACATGATCTCACATGTGGCAAGTGCTAAAGCTCTATACTCAGCCTCAGTAGATGATAATGCAACTCTAGGTTGCTTCTTGGACATCCATGCAATGAATCTTTGACCTAGCATGAAGACATAGTTTGATGTGCTCCTTCTGTCTTCGTTTGAACCAGCCCAATTAGCATCACCAAAGCCTTGTGGTTGTAATCCATCTTCATAAGGGTAGTACAACCCTTCCTTGATAGTATGCTTGATGTACCTAAGCACTTTCTTGGTTGCAATCAAGTGAACTCAATTGGTGAATTCAAAAATTCAGAAATAACTCCTACAACATAGCACAAGTCACGTCTTGTGACTCCATGTGTTGTTGTCTTCAAGGGCTTTGTATTCTTCTTCCATAGCTTCTTACCACTCCTTTGTGCCTTTGGCCTCTTCATACGTAAAAGGTTCACGATATTTGATAGCCCTAGAAATGAAAGCATAATGCATAGCAATACAAATATCATACACAAGCCTTGACATTGGACATTTTACCCTTGATGAAATCCTTTCTTCTCCTTTTGGTGGGATAAATCTTCTTTGCCTTGGTGCCTTGATTTTAGCTTTTGATGTAGCTTCCCCTTTGACGTAAGTTCTTGAAAATCATCAACTTCATGTCCATCTTCATCAAGCACTACCAATCTTGCCTTTCCTTTATTCACTAATTTATGGGCTGAATCCATGCTTGAGCTTCATGTATGCTCGGACCACTGATTTGAAAGCTATCTTGAATCCTCACTTCATATCTCCTCTCTCCCTCTTCAATACCTTCATCCTACAATAGAACTTTGGAAGCATACCATGGTTTGAATTCATCAAACACTACATCTTTAGATACCTTTAACTCCTTTGTATTAGGTTTGTAGCACCTGTAGCCTTTTTTCTCCATAGCATAACCAATAAGCATACATCTTTCATACCTTGCATCCATCTTACCTCTCAATTCTTGAGGCACATGTGTGTAGCAAACACACCCAAAGTTTCTAATGTGTAAAAGATATGGTTTCCTTCCACTCTATGCCTCCTTATGTGTCATCTCATGTACCCCTAATGTGGGACACCTATTCATCAAGTACACAGTAGTAGATATAGCATCTGCCCAATATGTTAAAGGCACATTCGTTCCATTTAACAATCCTAGCAATTTCAACAATATACCTATTCTTCCTCTCTGCCATCTCATTTTTTTCGGGAGTATACCTGGAAGTGGTTCACCTCTTTTTCCCTTGGTCATGCACTAAATCACAAAGGGCATGGGAGAAGTATTCTCCCCGTCCATTTGACCTTATGGTTTTGATGTAGCAACATGTATCCTTTTCAACTCGTGCATTGAAACTTTTGAACACATCAAACACATCTCATTTTTTCTTTATACAATACAACCATACTTTTCTTGAGTAGTCATCTATGAAGGCGAAAAGGGACCTGTTACCACCAATAGAGGGCTCTTTGGCTGGCCCCCACACATCTCTATGCACAAGGTCAAACACACCATGTGCTACATATCCACTCTTCTTGAAGGGTTTCCTGCTTGACAAGCTTCACATATCTCATGTAACATTTGTAATGAAAAATGTGGTGAACCTCTTACCAATTACCTCTTCTCCATGTCCTTCAACCTTTGAATGTTGATGTGACCACACCTTTTGTGTCACAAATCCAAGTCTCCACTCTTCTTGTCTCCATAGGTGATGAACATTGCCTTGTTGCTTTGTCCTTTGCCGATTTCAAGAGTGAACACCCTCCCTTCCTTCTTTCCTTTGGCTATCAACTCATAGACATTCCTTGGATTTTGAATAAAGCATCCTTTGTGGTTGAACTTGACTTGGTATCCCTTTTCAACCATCTCTCCAATAGAGATTAAGTTCTTTGTAACAGTAGGAACATGCAATACCTCATATAGTCCTCTTGCTTTGTGGTCTCCTTCAAGCTTCATGTCTCCCATTTTTTGTATCTTATGCTCTATGTTGTCTCCTCTCTCCACAAAGCCTCTTTGCTTGGGTGCTTAAAGATTATTGAAGTACTCCTCTTTACCTGACATGTGGTTACTACAACCTCTATCTATATACCACACCTCATCATGTGTTTGATCTTCCCTACTATGATTCATAACTAAAAAATGCTCATTTTTTAATTTGTTTGAGGAGTTATCATAATTACCATGCCCTTTGTAATTGTTCCCATCTTGCTTTTGCCAAAAATCTTTGGCATAGTGTCCTTGATTGCCACAATTGAAGCATACATTTGAGGTGAAGTAGCCTCTACCTCCATATCTTTCCCCTCTACCTCTTTCTCTTCCTCTTCCTCTTCCTCTTCCTTTTCATGATTGACCTTCATCTTGGCTCGATTGACTCAGTTGAAAGCTTTGGCTGCATTGTTGGTAGTTGCTTCTACCTCTTCCTCTTGAACCACCTCCATTGCCTTTTCCTCTTCCTCCTTTGTCCGCATAGAAGAGTTGGTCTTGGCTGCCCTTTGACTTGTTGCCTCCATGGCTGAGTTCCTCTGTCACCATAAGGCACATTAAGTGTGTGGACAACTAGGTCATCATCATCATGACACATCCTATTGATCCAATCGCATCAGAGATCCATTTTACTTTGACTATGAAGTCATTAATGCTCTGATTTGATGACTTCCTAAGGTTGTTGAGTTCATTCTTCAGCTGAATTTTTCTGGCCTTTGTAGTGGTAGAGTACAACCTTTCTAAACAATCCCAAACCTTCTTAGATGTTTTAGGTCATGGATATGACCTATCCTGGAGTTGCTTATGTGTTGAGATAGAATGAAGATCACTCTCTTATCCCTTTCTTCCCATTCTCTAATGGTTCTCCTTTGATTCTCACTAGGTTTATGTGGATTTATGTATGACTTCACCTCAGTACCACTAATCAACCCCCAAAGACCCTTTCCGGTGAGGAAATTAGAGATTCTAAACTTCCAAGGTTGGTAATTGCTCTTTTCAAGCTCCTCAACCTGAGTACTATAATCTCCCATTGTGTATTAGACTATAAAATGGCTCCAAATCCAACCTTGTATTGTGATACATGTGAGGAAGAATGATATGTTACCTTCCCACAAGAGTCTCTAGATGTTGTGAACTTTTGATGATGATAGAAGATCCCCCTTACTTCAAATCCTTCTTCAAATCCTCCTTGTCTTTGCTTCAATCCTTCACTCTCAAGCAACCTAAGGCCCTCCTCTTGATGTCCTCAATGCTCAATGATGAGGTTTGATACCACTGATGGACTATATCCACTCCTAAGAGAAGCAAACTCTTCCTAGGATCAATCTATCTGATACCTCAATCCACGAAAAATACAATAGCTCTCTTGAAGAGAGGACTGAACCTTTGAACATTTGCATAGTACAAAAAGACAATATGGGCTTTATAATAAGCCAAACATCACTTAATTTTGGGAATGTGAGAGGTATCAATCCTTCCATAAGACAAACAAGAAATTGTCCACACAAGTGGCTTGCACTTATGTGTACCTTCTAACACACATACACTTGGGAATATGCAGAGATCAGATGAGAGAGCTTTTAAGCTCAATATATGCAAGATAATGAACACTCCCCCTCAAGCTCAAGTGTTAGTCTCCATTGATCTCTTTCAAGTTGAGGTTGATCTTGAACTTCTCCAGCTTCCTTGCATCCATAAACTTGGTTATGATATCTGCTAGCTACTCCTTGTTGTTGATGTACCTGATGAAGTGATAGTGGATCTCAATGTGTTTGCTTCTTGCATGGAACATAGGGTTGTTTGCTAGATGAATGCTTGATATGTTATCTCCAAATAGAGTTAATTCTTTGACCTCCACATCCAAAGTCTTTGAAGAGCTTCTTGGGCCACATCATCATGTAGCAAGTTTAAAAGCTCTATACTCAACCTCAGTAGATGATAATACTACTATAGGTTGCTTCTTGGACATCCATGAAATGACTCTTTCACCTAGAATGAAGACATAGCCAAATGTGCTCTTTTTGTCCTCCTTTGAACCAATGCAATCAGCGTCACTAAAGCCTTGTGGTTGTAATCCATCTTCATAAGGGTAGTACAAGCCTTGGTTGAGAGTATACTTGATGTACCTAAGCATTCTCTTGGGTGCAATCAAGTGAACACCAATTGGTGGATTAAAAAATTGAGAAAGAACTCCTACAACATAGCACAAGTCAAGTCTTGTGATGGTATCATTATTTAGGCCTCCAATTATGCTTCTATATGCTAAAATATCTTCGAGAGGTTGCCCTTCATGTGGACATAACTTTTTGTTTGGATCCATAAGCTGTGTGAGTGGCTTACATCCACTCATACCATACTTATAAAGTACATTTAGCAAGTATTTCCTTTGAGCAAGGTAAATACCATTTTATACATAAATAACTTCAAACCCAAAGAAAATATTTAATAACTCCAATATCTGAAATATTCAAGTGATTTCGAAGCTTGGCCTTGATCCATGTGATACCTGCATCATCACTTCTTGTTAAGCCATCCACATATATACATACATAGACAACTAGTCCTCCTTTCTTCTTGAGGTAGGGTAAGGATCTGCATCATTTGGCTTGTACCCACACTTGCACAAATACTCCACAAGCCTTTGATTACATGCCCTACGATCTTGCTTTAAATCATACAATGCTTTTCTAAGTTTACAATCAAAATCTAAATATTTACGGTTCTCAAACCCTAATGGTTGAGTCATGTAGATTGTCTCCTGCAAATCATCATTAAGAAAAACATTCTTTACATCCAATTGATATGTTTTGCACCTCCTAGATGTGGCAAGCCTAATGATTGACCTAATTGTGGTCATCTTTGCAACTAGGCTGAATGTTTCTTCATAGTCAATCCCATAAGATTCATCAAATCCTTTTTCCACAAGCCTTGCTTTGTACCTGGCAATTGAACCATTAGAATTTCTCTTCATTTTATAGACCCACTTGTTGCAAGTTACCTTCATCCCTTCTTTTCTTTGAACTAGACTCTATGTGTTGTTGTCTTCAAGGGCTTTGTACTCTTCTTCCATAGCTCCTTGCCTTGTTCCTTTTCCCCTTTGGCATCTTCATAGGTACAAGGTTCATGATCTTTGATAACCCTAGACATGAAAGCATAATGCTTAGGAATATAACTATCATACCTAAGCCTTGAGATTAGATGTTTTACCCTTGATGACCTCCTTTCTTCTCCGTTTGGTGGGATAAATCTATCTATCTATCTATCTATCTATCTATCTATCTATCTATCTATCTATCTATCTATCTATCTATCTATCTATCTATCTATCTATCTATCTATCTATCTATCTATCTATCTATCTATCTATCTATCTATCTATCTATCTATCTATCTCTCTATCTGTCTATCTGAAAATACCTATGACAACAGAAGCCAAACCCTCCAAACAAAGGCCATATACTTATAATGATGTTTATTCGACAAAAATTAAGGAAGAAGTAGATAAGTTATTGGATGCGGGCTTCATCTATGAGATCAAACACACGGAATGGGTATCACCTTTAGTAGCCGTGCCGAAAAAGAATGGCAAGTTAAGGGTATGCATTAACCTAAAAAAAGTGAATGCCGCCACCATACGAGATAGTTATCCATTACCTATCACAGATCATCTGTTGGAAAGGATTGCAGGTAAGGAAGTCTATAGTTTCCTGGACGGCTTTTCACGATATAATCAGGTAGCAATTGCTCATGAAGATCAACATAAGATAGCCTTTGCCCTCGAATGGGGTGTTTATGCATTTAGGGTTATGCCTTTTGGTCTAATGAATGCCCCAACCACTTTCCAAAGATTGATGTGCCATGTGTTCAAGGAGTTCTTGAGAAAAATTATGGAGGTATACATGGACGATTTATGCACCTATGCAGTTATATGATCAGATCATATCCCAAAACTAAGAAAGATATTTGCCAAATGTCAACAGTATAGAGTCTGCCTTAATCCGAAAAAATGTGTCGTCATGGTTCGACAAGGGAAGATATTAGGACACATTGTCTCTAAAAATGGAATTTCCACGGATGAAGACAAAATCAAAGTGATTCTGGATTTGCCAAGACCAAAGATTGCTAAGGAAGTGCAAGCATTCCTGGGGCATTGTGGATACTACCGCAGATTCATTCACATGTATGCCAGAATTGTGAGGCCCCCTTATGGATTACTGACTCAATTTTTTTGGACGGAAGAATGTGAAAAGGCTTTCAATGAATTGAAGAGTTGCTTGAGTTCAACACCAATCCTCAGAGTGCCTGATTGGAATCGGCCATTTCATATTCATGTGGATGCTTCCAAGTTTTCCATTGGATGCATCTTAGCACAACCAACAGATACACGAAAACTAGATCACCCTATAGCCTATGCCAGTAGACAATCAAACTAGGCAGAGTGTAATTATACCACAACGGAGCGAGAAGGCTTAGGAATGGTGTATGCGGTAAAGAAATTTTGACACTACTTATTGGCAAAAAAATTCAAATTCTTCATCGATCATCAAGCTCTACTGTACCTAGTCAATAAACCCTGTAATACCGGAGGACTAGTGCGATGGTTTCTATTGTTAATGTCAAGAAAGGGAATACACACATCCGAGCAGATAACGTATCGAGAATGACACATGGAGAACCTCCCACAAGAGTGCTAGATGATCTGCCGGATACTTATCTTTTCAATCTCGCAGTATGTCCATAATGGGTAGAAAAGTTGATCCCCATCCTCACATATGGACCTCGACATAGGATCACTGAAAACAAAAGCCAAGAACTATGGATGACTAAAAATCTCCACATCATATCTGGAAGCTTATACCACCAAGATCCGAATGGGCTACTTATGAGATGTGTGGAAGAAGAGGAGCAAGAGATGTGGCTTCAAAAAGCACATGAAAATCAATGGAAAACTCATCGAAGTGTGAATGGAACATGGAAAACACTGAAGAGATTAGGCATATACTGGCCAAACATGCAGAAGGATACACATAACTATGTATCTACCTGCTCCACTTGTCAAGAAAGAATGCCGAAAGAGAACTCTACTCTATGTTACTCTACAGTAGCAGCAAGGTGGAGTATGCCTCTGGTAAAATTCTTGAAAACTCAGGAGTACCCAGAAGAAGCTAATTTGGCAAGAAAACGTGCCTTCGAGGAGCAAAGCAAGGATTATGTTCTCATAGGAAAACAACTTTTCAAGAGAGGAAGGGACAATCATTTAAGAATGTGCATTCATGAAGACGAGTACATTTCGGTCTTAGAGATGGCTCACACGGGAGCCGCGGGAGGACACTTTTCTGTAGATAAAACTGCAAAAATGATTCTCTTCGCCGGAATGTGGTGGCCAACTCTGTACCAAGATGTAGCCACTTATGTCCAAAGATGTGATACATGTCAACGAACAAAGTATCCAATTATAAGAGATGAAATGCCATTAAGACCTATGATAAGTGCCAGAGCCTTTACCAAATGGGTAATAGATTTTGTTGGAACTATTAGCCCTCCGGTGAAAGGATCCCATTCTGAGTACATAATTGTAGCTACGGATTACTTGAGTAAATGGGTAGAAGCTAAGGCAACTAAACGGAATGATGCGAGGACCATGGCCAAGTTTTTGTTCGAGAACATGATTTGGATTGCCAATAGAAATCGTAAGTGGCAGAGGCACACACTGTCAATGAAGTGATATAAACCTTAATGAATGAATTCTTAGTGATTCACAAGAAATCAGCTCCCTACCATCCGCAAGACAATGGACAGGCTGAAAGTTCGAACAAGGTCTTGTGCACAGTTCTCACCAAGATTGTTAACAATGGAAGATTAGATTGGGACAAGCAATTACATCACGCTTTATGGGCATTCCGAGTAGCATACAAAATAGCCATAGGAACTACTCCGTTTAACCTAGTGTACGACCAGAATGCCATCTTACCAGTTGATTTCCTAGTACCTACTCTTAGAGTAGCCTCAAACTACAAATGGAATGGACATGAGTTATCGACTCAATCGGACCAAATCGAAAAGTTACATGAAACAAGATTACAAGAAGTGGCAGGTATTTACGCTACAAAAAGGCAGCAAAAGGAATATTTTGATGCTCATATTAAGGATAAAAATTTGAAGGAAGGAGATTTGGTCTTGGTATATACCTTGAAGCAACATGCAAAGAAACTACAAAAAAGAGGATATGGCCCCTTGGTGATCAATCGCATATCTATCAGTAGAGCCATCAGCTTAGCAACCCTAGATGGAGAAGTATTGCCAAACTATATAAGTGGTTGTCGAGTAAAAAAGTATTTAGAGCCATTGACAGAGGAAATACTGCCACGACTTCTAACAACAAAAAATAGACAAGAAGAGGACAAAAAAATACACAAGGAAGCAAGACAGGAAGCCCTAGAATGAATAAAAAAACGAAAGGAATGGATGAGAGAGAGGGATGAAAGATATCAGCTAGGAGAGGAACTCATCCCAATGGCTAATTTTAGAGCCTCTGAAAACCTAGGACATCCAATGAAGCAACCATATTTGAACTTGGGAGCCGGAACAGAGGAGTACCACTTGGTGGATGCTCTCATTGACACAGGAGCAGCTGTCAGCTGCATCAAATCTTCTTTGACTCATAAGCTCAAAGAAGAATTAAGTCCAACCCAATCACCTCTGATTGGAATAGGGGGAAAGGTTACTAAATGCATGGGCGAGATTACATTGTCACTACACCTAGGAAATAAAATGATGCAACAAAAACTCTTCGTGTGTCATGATCAAGTTTTCTTTCAGAAAGAAATTGAAAAAATATATATGTGAAAAAATCCCAAGTACTACCTTTCTCACACCCACGGGGAAGGAACAACACAACTCACTCGGACAGTTGCCAAATTCATGAAGGCTAAGTGGAGGATAACTCATGCAACCACTTTTAGACTGATTGTGGTATGTATTGAGTGCAGATGGCATCTCCAAATTCTGAGGCTACACAAGAGGAAGAGGTCTTGCTTCTTCCCTTGGAATCGATTACTTAGGCGAGAGGTCATTGGTTCCTTGAAGACCAACCTGTGTCAGATCTCATCTTTATGGCCACCATCAAGATCATGGATAGGGATCACTACTTTCCATTAATGTCGCAAGATTTCCAAACCATAATCCAGGGGCTACCAAGCATCATAGAAGTTTGGGCAAGGGCTGGAATCAATGCATTTCTACGACTCCCAATGTATTTACTGGATTTTCAAAGATGCACTCAAGTTATGAACACACTCCAGGCCCAAACAGATAAGCCCTCAATCCCAAAAGCTAAAGTGCTAAACAAAACAGGTGCATGGAAAACTATTTGATTCACACATGAAATCATCAACAAAGCTTTTGGATGGAGTCAGGATGGTCTCACAAATCTCAAAGACAAATGTCATGATGCTAAAAAGAAAACCTTTCTGGAAATCAATGGAATAGATATTGAAGAATCAATTCGATTGGTGCATCATCACTTTTGTTTCCCAAGCATCAACATATATACAACACCTCAAAAGATCGTGGTTCAATTGCTATCCCATGCTATGAGGCAAATCGGGAATCAAGTCAACTTCACTCCATATATACAGGAACACCTATTCAAAGCTAAGAAGAAATGGAGTCAGAAGAAGCTTCTAAATGGAAGTTTTGCATTGACCTTGCTGATTTATGAAGCACTTGAAATGAAAGAATGTCTACTATTGATGCCAACCTCCACCAAAATGGCAAAATATGTGAAGTCGGCCACCATTCCAAGGAAAAAGAAAACAGCCATATCCATAGAGGAGGTGGGGACCAGCTCTAAGAAACCAATGCGAGGAGTTAAGCAAGTCAGAGAAGAAGAAACACATGGAACTCCATAATCAAAGCGGGCACATATGCTACCGAGGATTTCATTGACCCAAACCCCTATCACAAAAAGAGATCTTTCAGCAGCACTAGAAGAAACGCATACTTATATGCGAGGCCAAGTCAACCTCTCTTGTAGAGCTAAGAAGAGCAAAGAGGCAGAGAAAAAGAGGGGCCCCAAAATTTTTCCGATTTGGACACTTTGTTCTTGTATTATAGCCATTTTGTAATATATTTTCCGATGTAAATGCACTAGAGGAGTCCTCTAGATGCATAACCATAGAGATTTGTAGCTTACCTTTGTAAATTAGTAGGAAATTAGCCTTTCATTTAATAAAGTGTCGGTCTCTTGTGTGAAAGGACCATTTTTAGGGCACATGTATATAAGTCAATTTGTGACTCTTTGTAGAGATTGTTGCCATTGTGAGAATCAAAGAGCACAGAATTTCGAATTTGTGTCTTCTCCACTCTGTATCTTCTTCTTTGTGAGCTTCTATGCATGTGTGATGCTTGGAAAGAGTGCTTAGAAGTGTTGTCTATATATGAAAGTGGTTCTTTGCTGTTGGTAAGGTGTGTGTGAAGTGTAGGAAGTGCTGGAGTGTAGGAAGGTCATTCCCACGACTCAGTATTTTGCTCATAACTTGAAGTAAGAGCGTCAAAATCAAGTGAAAAGACAACCATTGGATGGGTCTTCTTGAGAGCTTCGAAATGTATCCTCTATTCGCTATATTCAAAGTTCGGTGCTGAGAGAGAAGCTCGAATTGCTGTTGACTGCTGCTCCAAGTATCGCGACACCATAGCTGACCTTAAAAGCTTGTTTGGAATAGATTTAAACTTATTTGCACCCTTAGAGCATTCATTGGCATTGATCATCATTTGAATGCATGTCTTCATACACTCGGCTAGGTTTTGATACTCTTCGGATTGATAAATAAAGTGTGAATCCCCACTATATGCACTTGAGGGGGATTGAGGTATAGTCTCTTTCTCCACAAGTCCCTAAGTTGGTTCTTAGGTACACACATTTTTGGCACCGTTGTCGGGGAGAGTCGAATCAAACCGAGGCATTCGTGTGATAGAGAGTAGCTCTTAGCATTGAAGCGAGTAAAGGAGTTGTGAATTTCTCTTCTCTGGTAAGTCACTCCCAGTTGCAATTACTACTTCTCACTCTTGTAGTGTGTGTAGTGAGTTGGTAGTTTAGGAAAGTGAGTAGGGAGAGGAGTGGATTGGGTAGGAGGAAGAAGTGAGTAGGTTAGGAAGATAGAGTAGCTTTCAAACTTTGTTCTTGTTATCCTTTTTAGTTAGGAAAATTTTTCAAAAGTATAAAAACCAAAAAACTTGTCTTCTACAATTCACTTGTCTACAAGCAAGTATCGAGAGAGAGAGAGAGAGATCGCAAGACAGATATCATGTGAGCACGAAAAGGCGTATGGAGCAAGGAGTGTGAGTAGAGATGGAAAAAGGAGCTGGAGGACCTTGGAAAGGTGAGTGCATCCCTACATTGCTAGAAATTCCTTCAAATATCGATCAATGGAAGAAAACACGATCTAGGGCAGATATCATGAGGGCCATCCCGGGGTAGAGGAGGTTTATTTTCCTAATACAGGCTGAGGGAAGAGGGTAGATAGGCTCTAAGACCATTTGTATTCAGTTGAAATCCAGATGCACTTGCTAAAAATTGAAAAAATGCCAAGTATTGTGTCCTCCTGCGGTTGAGTATCGCGATATCTAGATGTGAACTCCTGTGGTTGAGTATCGTGATACTTAAGCTTGTGAGATATCGAGTATCATTGATGAAGTTCTCTTGATACTTATATGCTATCGTGTATCTTTGAGTATTTCTCGTGATATTGGTCACATATCGTGTATCGTGAAAGTTTCTTCCACGATACCTAGGAGATATCGTGTATCGCTGAGCATTCCTCGCAATACTGGAGGCATATCAAGTATCCTGGAGCTCTAAAAATGATATTTGGCTAGTACCGAATATCCTGGGATTTCTCTTGGTTGAATATCGAGTATCGTCAATGTTTTCTGCGACATTTGTTGAATATCGTGTATCGTGAATTTCTTTTCTCGATACTTGTGGCATATCGGGTATCGTTGAATTGGCTCTAGTGATACTTGTGCCATATCGTGTATCGTGGAGGATGCTTTTCACGAAATCTATGAAAGATTGAGTATCATGAGGTTCTTTTTGTGATACTTGTTGGACATCGAGTATCGTGGCAATTTCCAGTCGGTCAAGTATCGAGTATCGTGGAAATTTCTTTTGGGTTAAATATCGTGTATCGTGGATTCAGAGTGAGTTTCTAAGTCAACCAAATATTCATAGAACTCAGATCCTTAGCAAAAAAAAACACTAGGAGCTAGAGGTTGGCTAAACTAGAATAGAACTTTTAAGTGGATGAACCTAAGATCCGAAAGAACCCTAGGGAGCCGAAGAAGTGTAACTTCTTCTGTGGGAAGTGTAGCCGAACCAAGTAGTCGTTCACACTACTCTGAAACCTCGAGTGAGTCTGAGGAAGAAATTCTCATGGCTTCAAAGGATATGCAAAATTCAATGCCAATAATTGGCATGATGTCAATTATTGAGGATGAATATCGAACATCATTAGAATATGTGAATACCAACCAACACGGGTTACCTATCTACCTAGATGGGCTAAATAGATAAGTGACTAGGCTGAAGAAAGCTACAGACGCTTACATAGTACCTAGGCCAACAATTAAATATGTAGGAGGATTCTACATGGACAAAAGGGATATTCAGTACGTAGGCACAAAACATCCTGAAAACATCAAGGAACAAGGGGAAGAGGTCAACAACCACAACCTTAATGAAGAGGGACATGAAGAACATGTATCTACACCTAGAGGGAAATCCATTGTGGTTAGGGTTTGGAGAGGAGACCTAGTCCCCCAAGATGATTCCCTAATGGATGTTTATTTGATCAATGGGATGGAGCATCTTCTCAGATCCCACTCTTCGTTATGGGAAGAAGCCAACAACCTAGTCACCATCTACGAGTTACACGATCCTGAATTCCCCACTATTATCACATATCTGGACAAGAATCAGAGGAGGTATTGGCCCTTAAGGGAATTAGAAAGAGCAGGGTTGAAATACCAGAACATTCCAGTGTTCCCTCTTAGGGATCAAGCCACGACTTCACAAAACCCCCAAGGAACTTATCAAGATGACTCATATCAGCATTCTGGATAGACACAACAAACACATATTCCACTCAGACCACATGTGCAGTTTGCTACACTTGGCAATAATCCTAACTATCGACCTCATCGACCAGTTGAACCAAGGAATAGAATTCCTATCCCTGATAGACCACCTATAGTAAGAGGACCGGGTATACCAATAAGACGACCAGTATTCCCTGTAATGCCTAGACCACCTAAACTAGGAAGAAGATTAAGACCGATCCAAGTTGCCAAATGCATGAGGAGCCACTATGATGGCTCTAGCGAACCCTACAACCGCATAGCTGAATTCAAGCAAGTAATAAGAATCAAACAAGTGGAAGACTTCTTGATTCAATATGAATCCTTTGGACTAACTCTTACAGACACAGCTTTAACATGGTTCCAGCCCTTAGACCCTAATAACTTTCAAAACATGGAACAAGTCTATCAAGAATTGATTGAAGAATTCACTAAGTCTGGAATAAAAAACAACTCTTCCTCATTAATACATAGCTTTAAATAAGCTCCTACAGAATCGGTAAGATTGGCAGCAAGAAGATTTAAACAATATGTGGACAGATGCCCTGTTAAAGAGAGACCCACTCAAAACAAAATGGTGTCATTGTTTTTGGAAGGTTTAGTGAATGGATCATTAAGATCATTGGTATATGTGAAAAGAGTTCAAAATTTGCAAGAATGTATTGACCTAGAGGACAATCTAGCAGAAGATTTGAAAATACCTCAAGGTAGTGTGAAAAGTGAAGATATCGCCAGTAGCACGTCAAACCCTAAGAATAACATAGAGGAAATAGCTGAGTTAGTGGCAAAAAAACTGAATGTTCAAGGGCCAAGGAACTACCCCAACAATCCTATGAGAGTACCCATGCTTAGAAGATGTGTGCATTGTGGAGGTGATCATCCTTCTCATTTGTGCACTAGGGGAGTAATCCCACCACCTGCTTATGCCTACAATAGACCACCCGTCCCGGGCCCTATGCATTATTGTAGCATAGAACAAAAGTACACAAATCACAACATAGAAAATTTTCCTTACAATCGGCAGCCAAGACCGGTACAACCGCCCATGAGACCTTATGGACACCCTCAGAGAGATCAAGGAGGAGAAGCTTTTAGATATCCCACATATCAACAACAAACACCAGCACCACGACCTTATGCTTACCAAGGGTATGCTCAACCACAACCGGTGTTAGTACAACAACCACCCCATCCTCAGAATGTTGTCCCAGTAAAAATAGCCCAACCTGAAGAGAACCCAAAGAGAGCAATAGTGCCAGCCACGCCTTTGGCTAGTAACAAACTGTATGACCCATCTTATGACCATAGTCAAGGAAATTATTCCGCATATGAGAACTCTATAATTGAATATGGACAATCTTACGAGCCATATGCATATGGTATGGAAGGACCGGATAGTTCTTACGGATATGAGCAGGATAATGTGTCATTAATGTACGTAGCTCCCAGAGCACCCCTACCCTCTCGACCAATGAATAGACCACCTGCACCTAGAGGACCATGTTATAGATGCGGGGGTGATCATTTTATCAGAGAATGCACATTACCAAACCCACCACCACCGCAGCAAGTTTGGGAAGGATATTATAGTGATTGTGGTAAAAAAAACATTTTTTTAGAGATTGCCCCAAAAACCCCAACAAAGTTAACTCGAATGTGCATATCAATGTGATAGAAGTGATAGAGTCATCAGCGAGTGACAACGAGTACACAGTGCCATAAAAACCATAACTAGAGCTAAAGCTAGAGAAACTCCAGAAAAAACCAGAGAGAATGATCAGGACGACAAAGAATTAAATGTACCTTCACCTCAAGTAGTTGCAGACTCGGAAGAGTCAGGGAAAACTATTGCAAGAAAACGGACCCAAAGATGAAAGAATCGTAGAGAAAGGATAAAGGAAAAGAAACTACAACAAAAGAAGGAGAACGAAAATAATGACGAAGGTCAAGAAGAAAAACAAAAACTTGAAGGAGAAAATAAGATAGGAAAGTGTAAAAAACATGAGGTAGGATCAGTTCTAGTTGACCCCATGCCAGAAGAATTAGCCATGTGGATTCAGGCGTACCAAGCACGAATAAGAGCAGGACCAACCATTGAACAACATGAAAAAGAATATCCTAGAGGTGACTTAGAGAAAAAAAGGTTGGAGATATGTAAAAAATTAATTGAAGTAGCTCAATAGACCCTAGAAAAACCTATTCGTCAACTACCCAACTCACGAATTCCCGAAAAAGAATTCCAAGAGTGTGTCATCCCTAATGATCCCGAGAAAGGAAAAGAAAGCAAGACCTGTAATGGAAATTACCGCGACGATAAAAAAGAAGGATATGTTGTCCCCGAAGTTGATGGGGAGTGGCCTAAAGATTTGTGGGCAAGAGTCCAAGAAGATAGATGGAAGAAAGTGGAAGGAATTGAACCACCCTTTGAGGAGTTAGAAGCAGAAGGTGAATTTGAAGCCTCAATACCTGAGTTAAACTCAGAAGGAGTATTACAACTTGACAAGAGCAAAAAGGATGATGACAGTGTGAAGGCTTTGCCAAATTACACGGGGGAATATGAACATAATTCTGAATTATATTGCATTCCTTCAATGAGAAGAAAGGAGCAGAACCCATCCGTACAAACATCGGACATTATACAACATCTTAGAAAGGTAAAAATCCCTTGTACTCTGACATTGGAAGAACTTTTGAAGGTAAAACCACATTTGAAGGAGAAGCTAATGAGTCAATTAGAGACATAGGCAGATGAGAAGGAGATGCTTGATGAAGTGACCACAGTCAAAATCCCAGTCGATAAGGTTGGAGAATTCAGTGAGGGAGATGAAGGAAACACATGCCTCCCAATCACTTACCGAGGTTATACCACTAAAGCCATCTTAGACTCTCGACAGGAGTAGAGATTGCGACCAAGGAAATTTGGGAGAAATGGGGAAAACCAGCTTTAAGATCAACACGCATGAAGATTCAAATGGTAGACGGACACACTGAACGACCCCTGGGATTATTAGAAAAAGTTACTTTTATTACCTATGGAGTTGAATTCGAGCACACCTTAGCAATCTGTCAATTGGAAAAAGCAAGCAATTGTGAAATGATACTTGGAAGACCTTTCATGAGACAGCTTAAGGTAGTGCAAGATTGGGGAAAAGACTCTGTATACTTGCAGCATGAAGGAACCACAACTAGGATAAATATCCATAACTATACGTATCAGGATGTTCCTCCTTTGCAATGGAATCTGATTCATAAAGAGGAAGATGATCAATCGATTCACAGTATAGGTTCAAGTGACCAATCATGGATGAATGAAGACACTCATCTACGGATATGTTAGGCAACAAAAAAGGAAGAGGAAAGGAAGAAAGGATGGCAGAAGAGGCAGGCAGTTGCTAGGTCTGTACAAGATCCAGGTTACATGCCCCAGATATTCCTAGATGAAGAATTCAAACCTCATGGTTGGATGGAGATTTTAGCCACTCTTGATGTATGTGTAAATAAAGAAGTAATAACCATGAATGAATGCATTGACGAGGAAGGATATGATGTAAGTTTATACGTGGTCATTCTCCAAGAAGCTGAAGAAGGCGAGGTAATTGAAAATGAATGGAAGGAGGATTATGAGAGCATTGAAATGGAGCGTGAACAAATTGAGGCAGATAGTGAAAATCAAAGAGTAAGTGTCATAACTAATGAGTTGAATCAAGGAATGACACAGGAAGAAGAACTTGGAGTAGATAAAGAAGAAGGAGAAAACAAGCCTCAAGATCAATTTGAAGTGCCTGCCGACTTCAAGAAATATGAAGTGTTACCGTTAGTGTCCATGTGAAAGGCCAAATGGCCACCGGACACTTCTTTGTATATGTTCTTTAATAAAAACATATAGTGGCCTGGTCAGTCACAGACTGTAAGTTGGACCGCATTTGTAAGGCCTAAGAAGTCTGTCTTCGAGCTCCCCTGTGTAGTGCGTTTTCTGCGTATTCTACAACATCTGCGCGGAGTACTGTGTGTGGCGTAAGGAGCTCCGTTTTCTACTCCGAGCATATCGTCGTGGAGCTCTCGAGAAGGAGAGTGCTGTGTGGTGCACGCCATCGAAACACTTCACATGGTATCAGAGCAGTTCGAGGCAAAAAGCTTTGTTCCTTTTGTGCGAGCGAAGCGAGCACCCCCCCAGGCTTTCTCCAAGGCTGGCGACTAAGGCGGCGACCAAGGCATAGACCTTGGCATACCTTGTCATCCGAGTCACCGAAGTCACCGTTGGCGCCGTTGGCTGTGCGCGAGGGAGGACCTCAACGATCAAGGAATATAGAGGTTCCCGGTACTTCCCGGGAGGTCACCCATCCCAGTACTGTTCCCCCTAGAGCTCGCTTAACCGTGGCAATCTCTTGCCACTAAGCTACACTCTTGTGGTGTTTGAAGAAGGGGAAAGACTAAGAGTACTTTCGCACGTAGTTCTCTTCACACAGGTCCAAGAACATCAAGAAGAGTGTTCCTTGTACTTCTTAGACAATAAATATCAACCTTTGGGGCTGTATTTTCAGCCACACTCGTAAAACTACAGGTTTCTCGAGGGGTTTTCAGTTTTGGTGGGAGCAGTCGCTGCAAATTTATGCAGGTTTTTAAAGCCTAAAACATCAGAGTTGACAGACACTTGCAGGTGTTATTGGCTAGTTTTTTGGGCTGTGTATTCAGCCTTTCAGTGTCATTTTACTGCATATATTGAGCACATACACACCATGTACGCTTCTGTGGATACCGCTTATGTACGTCCATGTGGGCATTGATATAGCGGTTACGTTTTTTGCATAAAGCCTTTTACGTTTGATAAAGAGGGTCGTGGTGAGGTTTTCTTAACTGGGAGACACCCAGATGTCGGGGTCTCTTCGGTGATGCAGGTGGAAGACTTACCCAGCCTCGCCATAGGAGATGTATGATAGTTGTTCATAGGTGCTCGATAAGCCTAGTTGGCTTCTATTGGGTAACTGATTATATGCAGTGGAGTCAGTGATTCACTATGCAGGTAGACATGTTAGTACTTGCAGTTTTATGATACTTTGACACTGGTCATATGCTAATTTTGCAGAGGATACTCTGGCAAAATTTTTCCAAATTTCTGGTTTAGTCAACTATATAGTGGTCGATTTACTCCTTGATACACTTATTTGTTGGTGTTTGGACTCTTCTAGCTCCATTATCATTCTATTCAGTTCTCTACGATCATGGCATCAGAGGTCTCAGGCACATCCGGTGGATCAGGGTCTAGTGCTAGCGTTCCGAGGAGGAGCTATAACTTGCAGGGCA
Source organism: Ceratopteris richardii (assembly GCA_020310875.1). Lineage (NCBI taxonomy): Eukaryota > Viridiplantae > Streptophyta > Polypodiopsida > Polypodiales > Pteridaceae > Ceratopteris > Ceratopteris richardii. Next base: position 99,167,331 of record CM035442.1, on the reverse strand, counting down.
AAGACCATTTTGAGATCCGAAAATTTGATGGCACAAACTTTGCTCTATGGAAGAATCAAATTAAAGATGTGCTGATTCAAAGAAGGCAATGGAAGCCAGTAAATGGGATTTCAAAGAAGCCTGCTGACATGGATGAAGATGATTGGGATGAGTTAGATGAAATGGCCAGGTCTACCATTCGCTTGCAGCTAGCAGATAATGTTTACTTTACAGTATTAGACTGTGAAAGTGCAGAGGAGCTTTGGAAGAAGTTATGCAATACATATGAAAAAGAGATGGCATCAAATAAAGTATATCTGATGAGAAAATTATACGACCTACGTATGAAGGACACAGATAGTGTTGCTGCTCATCTAAATGAGTTTGATGCCATATTCTCCCAGTTACAGGCTCAGAAAATGGATATGGACAATGAAATGAAAGCAGTATTGCTGTTATGCACCCTGCCATCATCATGGGATACATTTTGCACAGCTATTAGCAATAGTGCACCAGGTGGTAAACTCGTCTATGATGACATATGTGGAGCACTCTTGAGTGAGGAGATTCGTAGAAAATCTATGGTTGGCACTCAGAGTGGAGATGCATATAATGTTCGTGATTCTTACCAAGGAAAGAATCAACAACGTGGCAGGAGCAAGAACAAGGAAAAGAATGGTCAACGGAATAAGAGCAGAAGTAAATCAAGGAAGAGGGATATTGAATGCAATTATTGTCATAAGAAAGGACACATGAAGAAAGACTGTTATGCATTAAAGAATGCTAAAGGTAAAGGACAGAATGTTGATGGGCATGTTAAACAGTTACCTGCACCATCTACTTCGACTGTGAAGATTGAAGAAATTAATGCTATTTCTGATGATGCTGATGTGTTGACACTTGATAGTACTGTGCCATCTGAGGCACTTATGGCTGATTCTCTTTCCCACACCTGGCTGCTAGATTCTGGTGCTTCTTTCCATGTGACACCACATAGAGAATGGTTCTCTAATTATGCAGCAAAGTCTCTTGGTACCGTGAGACTTGGTGACTCTTACCAGTGTGATGTTGTGGGGATTGGAGATGTGGTTGTGCAGTTCATTGACGGTTCAAAATTTACTATGCATAATGTACGCCATGTACCTCAGTTATCATGCAGTTTGATGTCAGTTGGTCAACTTGATGACCTTGGTTACAAGGTGGTCTTCTATGCTCAGTCCTTTCGTATATCAAAGGGCAATATGGTTATTGCAAAAGGAAGGAAAGTTGGCTCACTTTACCCTTTATTTGTATCACAGAAAGAACACTTGTTAGCTGTTACTGAACAGCCTATGGCTTGTATTTGGCATGGTCGTTTGGGCCATATATCTCGTAGTGGAATGGAAAATCTTTCTCGTTCTGGCTACTTACCTGTGTTATCTTTCTCTGATTTTTCATTTTGTGAGCATTGTCAATATGGAAAGCAAACCAGAAATGTGCATAAAACGCACATTGACTCTTCAATTCAGCCTTTAGATCTTGTTCATACAGATGTGTGTGGTCCTATGCCCACTAGGTCCTTAGGTGGTTCTCTTTACTTTGTCACTTTAATAGATGATGCTACTAGAAAAGTCTGGGTATATCCTATCAAATCGAAGGATGATGTATTCCCTACTTTCAGAAAATGGCTTGCTTCAGTTGAGACTGAAAAAGGAACTAAGCTTAAGGCTTTACGTTCAGATAATGGGGGTGAGTATACCTCACATGAATTCAGCCTTTTCTGTCAGTGTAGAGGGATTCGTAGAGAGTTTACAGCTCCTTATACCCCAGTACAGAATGGTGTAGCTGAGAGGATGAATAGAACTATTCAAGATAGAGTAGTCTCTATGTTGCATCATGCAAACCTCTCACAAGGTTTTTGGGCAGAAGCAGTATTGACTGCAGTTCATGTGATTAACCTTTCACCTAGTACTGCCAAAGGTCTGAAAGTGGCACAAGAGTTATGGACAGGGAAACCACCATATTATGATCATCTTCGAGTTTTTGGGTGTGAAGCATATGTTCATATACCCAAGAATCTTAGACAGAAGTTGGACCATAAGTCAAAGAAATGCATTTTTCTTGGATATGGTCGAGAAGGACAATTTGGATATTGCTTATGGGATCCTGAAACACGGTCAGTGATCAGAAGTAGTGATGTCATTTTTAATGAGTCTAAGATGCATAAACAGCCGATTAAGGAGGTTGAAGTGAGAAGAGTGGTGTTTGAGGATACTAGTTCTCCGGTTAGCATGCATAAAAATGCTACACATAGGGATGTTCAAGAGAATGTCCATTCAGATCAGTCTGCACATGTTCCTGTTCAGCAACCATTGAGACGTTCTGCACGTGTCCCATATCCACCTGATAGATATGTTCTAGGTTTAGATTTTGTTATGCTAACAGATGCCGGTGAGCCCTCTTGCTACAAAGAGGCTATGCAGACAGAGGATCATGTCAAGTGGGAGCGTGTCATGAAGAGTGAGTTGGATTCTATTCACAAGAATGGTACTTGGGACTTAGTACCTTTGCCAAAGGGCAAGAAAGCTTTACCATGTAAATGGGTATATAAGCTGAAATTCACATCAGATAGTGCTTCTCCAAAATATAAAGCACGACTTGTTGCAAAGGGTTTTAAGCAACAACATGGTGTTGATTTTGAGGAAATCTTCTCTCCAGTGGTCAAGATGACTACTTTGCGCATGTTGCTTGGATTCGTTGCAATGGAGGACTTAGAGCTAGTCCAAATGGATGTGAAAACAGCTTTCTTGCATGGAGATCTTACAGATGAGATCTATATGGAACAACCAGAGGGTTATGTAGTTCCTGGCAAGGAAAGTCTAGTTTGTAAGCTCAAGAAGAGCTTGTATGGACTTAAACAGTCTCCTAGACAATGGTACCAAAAGTTTGATGCTTTTATGAAGTCCCAAGGCTATTCTCGGAGCAATGAGGATCATTGTCTCTACACAAAGAGATGTTCTGATGGCAGCTTGATATGCTTGATACTTTACGTCGATGATATGTTGATTGCTGGGAAGTCCTCTTATGATTTGTCAATTCTCAAAAAGAAGTTGAGTCAGACATTTGATATGAAGGATTTGGGGGATGCCAAACATATTCTTGACATGCACATTACTCGTGATAGGAGTAAAAGATGCATATACTTGTCTCAAAGTGAGTACATATCCAAAGTACTTCATCGATTCAATATGCAGGGTGGAAAGGCATTGAGTACACCTTTACCCACATATGTGAAATTGAGCAAGGATGACTGCCCCAAATCAGATGAGGAAAAGGAATTCATGACCAAAATTCCCTATCAGTCTGCTGTTGGTAGTCTCATGTATGCTATGGTAGCTACGAGACCAGACATTGCATTTGCAGTGGGAGTTGTGAGCAGATATATGTCTAATCCTGGCAAGAAACATTGGGAAGCGGTCAAAATGATTTTGAGATATCTAAGTGGCACTAAGGACAAGTGTCTATGCTTAGGTAGAGGGAAAGCATCCATTATTGGTTACACAGATTCTGACTATGCTGGTTGTGTAGACAATCGTAAGTCTACATCAGGGTACATTTTTCATTTTGCTGGAGGTGCTATCTCTTGGAGATCTCGTCTTCAAGAATGTACAGCTGTTTCCACCACAGAAGCAGAGTATGTTGCAGCAAGTGAAGCATGTAAGGAAGCATTGTGGCTTTCTCGTCTTGCTTGTGATATGGGTTTGCCTCAGCATGTACCTCACTTGCTCAGTGATAGTCAGAGTGCCATTGCTTTGGCTAAGAATCCAGTCTATCATGCAAAGACCAAGCACATTGAGGTGAGGTATCACTTCATTAGAGATTGCTTAGCCACTAAGAGCATTATTCTTGAGAAGGTTCACACTCGAGATAATGCTGCAGATGCTTTGACTAAAGCTCTACCACAGGATAGCTTTCGACACTGTTGTCACTTGATGGGGGTTACTTGATTCTTGATCTTACGCAGTCACTTGTATACTGTGTAACATGCCCATCAAGTGGGAGGTATAGTTTGTATACTTACACTCAGGTATTCTTTATCATTCTTTCTTTTTTCTCCCATAGTTACTCTGGCCATATTGGCCTTTAGTGGGAGATTGTTACCGTTAGTGTCCATGTGAAAGGCCAAATGGCCACCGGACACTTCTTTGTATATGTTCTTTAATAAAAACATATAGTGGCCTGGTCAGTCACAGACTGTAAGTTCGACCGCATTTGTAAGACCTAAGAAGTCTGTCTTCGAGCTCCCTGTGTAGTGCGTTTTCTGCGTATTCTACAACATCTGCGCGGAGTACTGTGTGTGGCGTAAGGAGCTCCGTTTTCTACTCCGAGCATATCGTCGTGGAGCTCCCGAGAAGGAGAGTGCTGTGTGGTGCACGCCATCGAAACACTTCATGAAGTGGAAGAGAGGAAGATTGCTATCCAAATGCCGAAGTGGGAAGCACAACCACGAATAGCATATGACAACAAAGAACAGACCAAGAAAATAGTAGTAACTTTGGAGGAAGGAGAAGAGCGATGTACCTTTATAGGACAGGATGTCTCAATGGAGGAAGAACAAGATTTAATACGACTCATATGAGAATACAGGGATGTCTTTGCTTGGACATATAAGGATTTAAAAGGAGTAGATCCCTCTATTTGTGCCCATTTGTGCCCATAGAATCCCTATGAGATCAGAAGACAAACCTTCCAAACAAAGACCATACACATATTACTAAGCAAAAATTAAGGAGGAGATAGATAAGTTGTTGGAAGCAGGCTTCATTAATGAGATCAAACACATGGAATGGGTATCACCTTTGGTGGTCGTGCCGAAAAAGGATGGCAAGTTAAGGGTATGCATTAATTTGAAAAAATTAAATGATGCCACCATAAGAGATAGTTACCCATTACCCATCATGGATCATCTTTTGGAAAGGGCAGCAGGGAAGGAAGTTTATAGTTTTTTGGACGGCTTTTCAGGGTATAATCAGGTAGTGATTGCCTCAGAGGACCAACATAAGACAACCTTTGCAACTGAATGGGGAGTGTACGCATTTAGGGTTATGCCTTTTGGTTTAACTAATGCCCCAACCACTTTTCAAAGATTGATGTGTCATGTGTTCAAGGAATTCTTAAGGAAGAGCATGGAAGTATACGTGGATGATCTATGCACCTATTCAGCTATACGATCAGAACATATCCCAGAACTAGGGAAGATTTTTGCCAAATGTCAACAATATAGAGTTTGCCTCAATCCACAAAAGTGCGTCTTCATGGTTCGACAAGGGAAAATATTAGGACACATTGTCTCCAAAAATGGGATTTCCACAGATGAAGACAAAATCAAAGTGATTCTGGATTCGTCGAGGCCAAAGACTACTAAAGAAGTGCAAGCCTTTATGGGACATTGTGGATATTACCGTAGGTTTATCCACATGTATGCCATAATTGCTAGACCTCTTTATGCATTATTGTCTCAATTTAATTGGGCGAAAGAATGTGAAAAGGCCTTCAACGAATTAAAGAGTCGGTTGAGTTCAGTACCAATCCTTAGAGTTCCTAATTGGAATAAACCATTTCACATTCATGTTGATGCTTCCAAATTTGCCATTGGATGCATCCTAGTGCAGCCAACAGATACAGGGAAGTTAGACCACCCTATAGCCTACGCCAGTAGACAATTGAATCAAGCGGAGTGCAATTATACCACTACGGAGCGAAAAGGTTTAGGGATGGTGTACGCAGTGAATAGAAGTTTTGACATTACTTATTGGCAAACAAATTCAAATTCTTCATCGATCATCAAGCTCTATTGTACTTAGTCAATAAGCCTTGTAATACGGTACGACTAGTACGATGGTTTCTATTGTTGATGGAATTTGATTTGGAAGTAGTAGTCAAGAAAGGGAATACGCACATTCGAGCAGATCACCTATCAAGAATGACCCACGGGGAACCCCCCTTAGGAGTACCAGATGATCTACCAGATACTTATCTTTTCAATCTTGAAGTATGTCCACAATGGGCAGAAAAGTTGATCCCTATCCTCACATACGGACCTAAACATGGGATCACAACAAACAGAAACCAAGAATTATGGAAGACTAAAAACCTCCACATCATTGCTGGAAGTTTATATCATCAAGACAAGTGGTTTACTCATGAGATGCGTGGAGGAAGAGGAACAAGAGATGTGGCTTCAAAAAGCACATGTAAACCAATGGAAAACTCATTTAAATGTGAATGGAACATGGCAAACACTATAGAGATTAGGCATATACTGGCCAACCATGCAGAGGGATACACATAACTATGTATCAACCTACCCAACTTGTCAAGAACGCAGGCTAGAAGAGAACTCTACTCTATGTTACTCCACTGAAGCACCAAGATGGAGTATGCCTCTAGTAAAATTCTTGAAAACCCAAGAGTACCCAGAAGGAGCTACTCTAGCAAGAAAACGTGCACTCATAGAACAAAGTAAAGACTATGTTCTTATAGGAAAACAACTCTTCAAGCAAGGAAAAGACAATCATCTACGAATGTGCATTCATGAAGATGAGTATCTTTCTATCTTAGAGATGGCGCATACAAGAGCTGCAGGAGGACATTTTTCTGCAGATAAAATTGCAAAAATGATTCTCTTCGCAGGAATGTGGTGGCCCACTCTCCATCAAGATGCAGCCACCTATGTCCAAAGATGTGACACCTATCAACGAACCAAGTATCCTATGAGGAGAGATGAAATGCCACCAAAACCTATGATGAGTGCCAGAGCATTTACCAAATGGGGTATAGACTTTGTAGGACCTATCAGTCCACCAGCCAAAGGTTCTCATGTTGAGTACATAATTGTAGCAACAGATTATTTGACCAAATGGGTAGAGGCCAAAACAACCAAGAAAAACGATGCGAGGACTATGATTAAGTTTCTCTTTGAGCACATATTCACTAGGTTTGGATTGCCTATAGAAATTGTGAGTGATAGAGGCACACAATTTGTGAATGAAGTAATAGAAGCCCTAATGAATGAATTCTTAGTGATTCATAAGAAATCAGCCCCATATCACCCACAAGCCAATGGGCAGGCTGAAAGTTCAAACAAAATCTTATGTACAGTCCTCACTAAAATTGTTAACACTTGTAGATCTAATTGGGATAAGCAATTACATCATGCTTTATGGGCATTCCGAGTAGCCTACAAAACAGCCATAGGAACTACTCCCTTTAACTTAGTGTACGGATAGAATGCCATCTTGCCAATTGACTTCTTAGTACCTACTCTCAGAGTAGCAACAAATTACGAGTGGACTGGACATGAGTTATCCACTCAATTGGATCAAATAGAAAAGTTACACGAAACAAGATTACAAGCTGTGGCAGGAATTTACGCTGCAAAAAGGTGATAGAAGGCATATTTTGATGCTCATATTAAAGATAAAAACCTAAAAGAAGGAGATTTAGTTTTGTTCTATACTTTGAAGAAACATGCAAAAAAACTACAAAAAAGAGGATATGGGACCTTGATAATCAATCGTATATCTACCAGCGGAGCTATCAACTTAGCAACCCTATATGGAGAAGTATTGCCAAACTATATAAGCGGTTGCCGAGTCAAAAAATAGTTAGAGCCATTGACAGAAGAGATAATGTCACGACTATTAATGGCTAAACATAGACAAGAAGAAGACAAAAGAATACGAGAAGAAGCGAGACAGGAAGCTCTAGAACGAATCAGGAAACAAAAAGAATGGATGAGAGAGAGGGATGAGAGATATCGACAAGGAGAGGAACTCATTCCAATGGCTAATTTTAGAGCCTCTGAAAACCTAAGGCAGCAAACAAAGCAACCATATTTGAATTTGGGTGTGGGATCGGAAGAGTACCACTTGGTGGATGCTCTCATTGACACAGGAGCAGTTGTAAGTTGTATCAAGTCTTCATCGACCTAGAAACACAAGGGAGAATTATGCCCATCTAAGGCACAACTGATTGGAATAGGAGGAAAAATTACTAAATGCATAGGTGAGATTACCTTACCTCTACATCTCGGAAACAACACTATGGAACAGAAACTCTTAGTGTGTCATGATCAAGACTTATTAGAAGAACTCGTGTTGGGTCAAGATTGGATATATGATTACGAGGTGACTATCCAATTGGCCCTAGGATACATATCGGCCAAGATAGGACACCGTGAGGTATTCAGCATGTTAGACGAATGACCTGTCAAAGCCAAAGGTATAGGCCCTAGAGATCACCCACACAAGCATGATGATTAATGTACATTCATTCCCACTATGGAAACCTCACCATCAAGTACTTTGTGTGAGCATCCTCTGAATCTTAATCTCACCCAATCTCCTAAGCCAGTAAACTACATGACTAGTGTCTTATCCAATAAAAGCCTTAGTGAAGAACCAAGCACAAGAGGGACTAGTCAGCAAGACTATCACAAACTTGCACACATTAGAATATACTCCATTCCTCACACTAGACAGGCTTGGATCAGAAAAGATCAAGTGACATCATATCTTCAACAACATAACCACTCTCAACATTGAAAACAACAACAAAACAAGAATGCAAGTCAAGTTGGACGCCAAGGTCCACAAAGGATTGCTAAAATATGGATTCCAAAGAAGGTGATAACCGCCCAGCCGACCCGAACACAAATATTGATTCCCAAATCATGTGCACAAATGACGATCATTAAAAGGGACATGTCAAGACACAAGGAGAATCAGCATGCTCTGAAGACAAACCTACAGGAAACAAACACATATAGAACATCGCATGAGCCAAAATACGAAACAAAACACATTCAAAGATTCAAACAGTCAATGAAGCAGAGGTACAACATGAGAAGCACAACATTCACCAGAAATGCTGGAGAAACAGTTTGTCCCAGTGGACTAAAGCAGATTTGGATGCCGATAGGAAAAACAATCTGTCTTCATCGACCAAATGATTCAGTTTTCACACATCACGAGTTACAAGAGTCCAAAGTATGCATAATAGGGCCACATTACAAGGCCGTGCATTCGGCACCTACTTCTTCTACTACTAGATAGCGGAGCACATTTCCCTCTTAGGGAATAGGAGAGCACTTGTACAATAATTTCAACAAAAAATAACTCATACTACAATAAAAGCTTTGGCTAGGTACTAATGCTTTTGTTTTCTGTCAAAATTATAGAAAAAAATATATAGATGAAGAAAATTCCAGGTACTACCTTTCTCACACCCACGGGAAAGGGACGACACACATCACTCGAAGAGTTGCCAAATTTATGGAGGATAAATAAAGGATAAATCTTAATACCAGCTTTACACTGATTACTGGTATGTATTGAGTGCAGATGGCATCTTCCAATTCTGAGGCTACACAAGAGGAAGAGGTCCTACTTCTTCCCTTGGAATCCATTTCAAAAGCAAGAGGTCATTGGTTCCTTGAAGACCAACCGGTGTCAGAACTTCTTTTCATGGCCACCATTAAGATTATGGACAGGGATCACTATTTCCCAATAAGGTCACAAGATTTCCAAACTATAATACAGGGATTACCTCGCATCACAGATGTTTGGACAAGAGCTGGACTTGATGCATTTTTGCGACTTCCTATATATCTGCTAGATTTTCAAAGATGCACACAAGTCATGAACACACTCCAATCTGCAGTAAATAAGCCGTAGATCCCCGAAGCGAAAGTGCTCGATAAAATTGGTACATGGAAGGTACAATCCGATTCACCCATGAACTGATCAACAAAGCTTTTGGTTGGAGTCAAGAAGGTCTCACTAATATTAAAGATGAATGTCATGATCCAAAAAAGAGAACCTTTCTTGAAATAAACAAGATAGATATAGAAGAAGCGGTTCGATTAGTGCATCAACATTTTTGTTTTCCTAGTATGCACAGATATACAACACCTCAGAAAATCATCGTTCAATTGCTTTCCATGCGATGAAGCAAATTGGAAATAAAGTAAATCTTACTCCATATATTCAAGACCGTCTATTCAAAGCTAAGAAGAATTGGAGTCAGAAGAAGTTTTTGAATGGAAGTTCGACATTAACCTTGCTAATCTATGAGGCACTCGAGATGAAAGACTGTCTACGTGTGATGCCAACCTCCACCGAAATGGCAAAATATGTAAAGTCAGCTACTGTTCCAAAGAAAAAGAAAACAGTCATTTCCATCGAAGAAGTGGGAACCAGTTCCAAGAAACCCATGCAAAGGACTAAGCGCACTAGGGAGGAAGGAGCACAAGAAACACCACAGTCCAAGAGGACACACATATTACCAAAGATTTCTCTGACACAACAACCAATCACAAAAAGGGACCTATCAGTGGCCCTAGAAGAAACGCATACATATATGCTGGGACAAGAAAACCTCAATGTCCAAGGACATCAATACAGACAGGCAAGCCAAGGACAACAACAAAAGGAAAAAGAACATACTCCAAAATTACCTTCCAAATACAAAGAATTGGGACTAGAAGATTCAAGTTCAAATGAAGAGTCTAGCCCTGACAAGGATACCTTAGACACGGACATAGGAACAGAAACGAACAATGAGGAATGGACAGAGATAAACCAGGTCGAAGTCACACCCAACAATCAACAATCACAGGTACATAACCAAGAAGCATCCACTGAACATGCCCACCTCATTCAATTGAATGACACGTCAAAAATCAGCATAAAGGAAGCTCCAATCACACATAAAGATGCAGTGCCACCTGTAAAAGAGGAAATACAAACACACATAGGAAAAGAAGGGTGTTTACAACAAAATATGGAGCAAATTGTGATTGAAGTCCTTGATGATACACCACAAGGCAAGATTGAATACAACGAGGCTGAGCCAAGGATACAACGTCATATTCGACAACCCCATGACACTATGCTACATGTGGCACAAGGGAAAGATGTTACCACAGGTGAAGAACCTAACATCCCGACCACATGGTTAAATGTAGATGTTACTCAACTAAAACCCGTAGTCAAGCAGATGATACAAACAGCCATGGATACGCAACAACAGATGATGGAAACAGATGGAGATTATGACAAGGCCATGCGGGAAAAGAACCAATTCCAAGTAATGAGTGAGCAATTTTCTGCACAGCTGATTCAGGCCCAACAAGATGTTTCAGCCAAGGAAACGGAAATAACCACAGTCAAAGGACAATGCAATACATTAATGGAGCAGAATCACAAACTCCAGGAACAACTGATGGACTTACAAAGACAACATGAAGCAAGTGAAGTAGACAAAGAGAGAATGAAAGCTAGAAGCAATCTGCTAGAAACACAACTAAAAGCATACATGGAGGAAAATGATAACTTACATAGCAGGAATAAGGAATTGATGAAGGCATTGCTGTATGACCAACCTATAGAAAAACAAGAGACAACAGCAACTGACAAAAAGGAATTGAACGACCAAATAGCAAAATATGACGATTTGCTGAAACAAGAGCAAGCCCTAAAAGAAGAATGGGAATGCAGGTATATTAATGAAACCAATGAGCTCAAGAAACAACTACACATTGCCAACGCAAAACTCTTCATGAGCTATAGTGAAAATGTAGATCAAATAGCAGAAATCGGTAATGAGCTTCTCGCAGCTAAAGATGCACTCCAGACAGATCTTCAAGAAGTTAAAGAGAAGGTTGAACGTCTTACACAACTAGAAGCTCAATTAGAACAAAAAGTAACCATCGGGACACCGGTAGAGCCACGACCAGAGAATCCTACTGACGAGGTAGAGGTACGTCCTCTATCTCCCCCGATCTATCATTCTCCCATAAAAGAGCAGATGGCGGAACCATGTGATGATCATCCCATGCCATATACTGCAAAAATAGGTCATAAGAACGGGCACAATTGGTGTCTCGACTGACGGAAAAATTTGAAAATGAAGTGGTCAAAGTCATGAAAGAAGCCAAAATAAAGGGCAAAGACTTGGATACAATAATGAAGCCTTTCAACATTCCGTATGGACTCTTAAAAGAGAAAACACGACAATTTATAAAGAAGATCACAGAGAAGGATCCAGATGAGCAGCTTTACTTCAGAGATAATACTGTCAATTACACTCAAGAGGAATTTGAAGTTGCACAGCCTATATGGCGGAGAAAATTTTTGGAGAAAAATCCTACTTTGCAGGTGCATTGGTAAGCAAGACCGTATTTATTACAGGTAAATCCTTCATTTTGCCCAACACCACATCGCAGAGAAGCAAGAGAATTTTTGGATATGCAAAAGAGCGGTGTGATCAATAAACAGTGGCTAAATTACCCGCTACTTCCAAGTCCACCTCATAACTATTTATCGACGGAGGAATACATGGTAAAAACCATTGAATTTTGGCTACATCGTTATGCAACAGTCCCCGATTTAACTATCAGGATGACGAATAAAATCCTCAGCATGATACTTACATTTTTGAAAGTGTTCAAACAAGCAGCTTACATGTTTTTAAATTTCATCAGTATTAATCAAGGCACAGATATCCTCATTTTTTATCTGTCTGTTATGCCCAGCCGACCTACAATAATGGCGTATTATTCTAGGCTCATGTTTTTACCAAGTACATACATGCAAACCTTTGAGGAAGCCTTTTTTACAGGATTTTTTGAAATTGATTATGAAATTTTCTTAAAAATGTCCACGAATCTGAATGCTCGAATGGTGGCATATGAATTGAGCTTTTTCGCAGATCACAGACAGCCACCACATGACGGCGTGAAAGCAGAACAATGGAAGCAACTACTGATACGTGAAGCTAATCTGCTTAATGAGACAGAGCAAAAGGTTTACAAAACATACTCCCGTCGAATTCCAAAGCCTGTCGGGGATGATAGAGTTCAGGAGGGAGGTAGTGTTGAGGGAGAGTCCAGCAAAAAGAAGAAAAGAAGAAGTATGCTTGAATTGATGATTTGAATGCTCTCGATGAACAACAGTTTGAAAGCTTCTTGCTAATGCAAGAAGTGCAGCTTCGACAAGGGTGGACTCATGGTTGCTTTTTACGGAGTCCGGTCTTTGAAGAAGGCCAACTGGTGTTGTTTTACAACTCAAAGTCCAATTGGGCTGTAGGAAAGTTTGAAGACCGATGGTTTGGTCCTTACCAGATTTCGACACAATTGGGTCCAACAACTTTTTGGTTGTAGACACTTATCAAAGTATCGATTAAAAATCCGTTCAACGAGTCAAAGCTTCACCCTTTTTTGGTTGCCCTTCACGTGTAGAATCATTTGTTCGCTACCCATGTCTGCATTATTTTGCACAATAGTTATTGCATCATTTCCCTCGACTTGCATTCATCATTTCATCTGGCCCTCTCCTCAAACATGTCATGCCGCTCTCTTGTTTAAAAATATTTTTGCCTCGCCATCCATGGTTACTGCATTCTGTGTGTGCTTGTGTTTACCTTGCATTTGCTAGCTATGCTTGTCGTGTGTGCTATGTTTAGTTATGGAGACCTTAGCAGCCATCGAACCCTTGCCAACAATCTTCTCGAATGAGATGAATGCTTTTCTTAACCCCCATTGTCATCGGGACATTGCACGTGTAGGGGTGTACATGGAGTGCCAAGAAAGTGATCTTGACTCTAAAACATAGTAAACGTGGAAAGGGGGGAGGGTGACTAGGAATTTTTCCATGGGTTAGATTTTTGCTAGTTGCAAGTGAGTCCTTAAACAATGGAAATATCTTTGCCCTAAGTTTGAAATTGCATGTTACTGAGAGAAATCATGAAAAAAAACATAGCGTCGTTATTACATTAGAATGCATAGAATTGTGTATGCATAGCTCGTCTACAAAACGTAAGCCGTGAACACAAAACTTGCAATATCAACAGATTTTTCTATGTCGACTTTAGAAAGGGAAACAAAAAAAAAAGTTCATGATAAAACTTATTGTGAAGCAACTCACAATTCAACCTTTTGCTAAGTATGCTTCATATAAACCATATATGCAAGAATTAGAAAGTTTAAATGTAAACTAGCATTTGAATGCTTGTGCCATGTTGTGTAAACTCTTTGTGTTCACTCCATCTTCTATTTCTTCGTGAGATTAAGCATTGATTGACAAAGTCCAGATTATGTGAGCACCTTCTAAGTTAGAATTCCATGTGTTCCAGTCCTCACTTAACATGTATTTAGGTAGGCTATTGTTACCCTATGACCATCATGTATAAGCAGCAAGTAGGTGGCATCTGTAAAGCTTCCAAGTAAGCAGATGATACATAAAAGTTCAAGTAGATTGGCAGCTCTATTCATTAACACAAAAAGCATACAGAGAAAGACACACACAACTTAATTGTAGAGTCCAAATCTTGAACACAGTACCAGGGAGAAGAAAAACTTGCTTCAATCTATATGACTACATTTCAATGATGATCTCAAAATATACCTAGAGTGTAGAGTGTTAGGACATGGATTTAAACTAGAAGCATATGCCTGACATCAGAAATCGGTGCAGCTCAATAACAAAATAGAGATGGAGTTTGGAATCATTTCATGAAACCACATAGAGGTCAGTCATAAATTGGAAGTGAAAGCTCAAAGTCGGATCAAATGATATGAGGGACTTAATGATGATGAACAGATGTGCAATTAAACAGAGATTAATATCATATCAGAAAAGTGGAAGCAGTGAGATAACTACAGCTGAGGACAATGAGTAACTTATAATCTGTGCAGGTCTAACTAATAAATCTTTGTCCCAGGTCGCTGTTCGGGTGGTTGGGCTGCTTGCCTCTTGAGGCGGGGGCAAGGGTTCAACCCCTGCCGGCTACATGTAAGGGACATGTTAATCATGGAATGTATCATGTGGCTGTGCCACCGCTTGATGTGCCCCACAATAGATGTGACCGTAGTTTAACCCAGCTTTGTAAACCCCTGTTCTTGTGGGATAAGGGGGGTCCCATGGGTACTATGCCCTTCCTTGTACGGTTGCAATTTCAAAGTTAAAGCCTGGAGTAGGCATTGGCCGAACCTCCACTTTAAAAAAAAAAAAACTAATAGATCTTTGCATAAATTACTTGTGATTATGAAGAATTGAACTTTCCAAAATGTGTAAGAAAAACAATCATGATGACAAAAAAAATCCTAACAGCGTATAGCCGACCAACATCGTATCACCATTTTGCAAAATCAGAAAGTAGTGATTCCACTAAAACATACTTGTACCATGCATAGGGATTTGGTATTGGGTTGCTTGAAGGTACTGATGGGGAGGAGGGTACATATAGCTCCCATGGACAGCAATACCATCGATCATATTATTTTGTATAGCCCTATCATTTGCAAGGTTGCCTATGTCCTAGTCTCTTTGCTTTGTCATGAAGGCCTTTTCTCCTTCAACCTCTCAATACCTCTTCAAGTAAAACTTCAAGGGATTCATATAATAATTAAACGATAATGAGCCCATGGCCCATAGTAGATCATCTCCATTCATAGTCTTTCTTCTTCTCTTGCTGACATTTTTTCGAAGATTCCACTATGATGAAACTAATAAACTCTGAAATGCACCCTTGTAAAGCCTCTTTTGTCTGATCAATCAGTGCCCAAATGCCCTCCTTCACTCTCCATTCTCTAGTCCTCTACCGAGATGCACCACTTCGATACGAAAATGAATCTAAAAACACGAAGTAGCCGTGGGGCTATCAAAAACTGTGTGTCCTTTGGCAATCCGGAGTAAAAAATGAGATTTCAATGGTGGCCATTTTGTCATCTAAAATTGCATGTAGAAATTTGAAATGGTGTCCTCTTTACTCAAAATTGAGGCACTTTTTAAGCATGTTTTTGAGGGTTATACTTTGGGTAAAATTTAGGATTCTTCATTTCCCAAAGATGGTAAAATACAACATTCTTCACTTCCCAGAAAGTTGAATGAATTCATCGTGATGTTTGTGATCCCATGGAGACACTTTCCTTTGGGAATTATCTTTACTTCATGACTTTCATAGATTCTATCTCTAGGCATGCATGGGTGTATCCTTTGAAAGAAAATTTTGAAGTGCTTATGTGCTTCAAATAGTTCCTAATTATAGTTGAAAATCGGGCACCCTCCATTCAGACCAAGGATGGGAGTATATGTATTTTGAGTTTAATGCATTTCTAGATGAGCGTGGAATAAAGCATCATTATACAATGCCATACACACCTCAATAGAATGGATTCATTGAGAGGAAAAATAGTTCTCTCATGGAAATGGTGAGGTGTATGGTCAAAAGTAAAGTTTTACCATATAGCTTTTGGCT
This sequence comes from Ceratopteris richardii, assembly GCA_020310875.1. Taxonomy (NCBI): domain Eukaryota; kingdom Viridiplantae; phylum Streptophyta; class Polypodiopsida; order Polypodiales; family Pteridaceae; genus Ceratopteris; species Ceratopteris richardii. Next base: position 99,151,053 of record CM035442.1, on the reverse strand, counting down.
TGAGGTTGTTATGTGTGCAGCATATGTACTTAATAAGTGTCGAACTAAAGCATTTCATTTTATCACTCCTAATGAGGCTTGGCATAATCACAAGCCATCTATTGCTTAATATCTTTGTGTTATTGGTTATGTGTAATATGCATTATTGCATGTGCACCAATATAGAAGATTGGATGACAAGATTATGAAACGTATTTTGGTTGGGTAGAGTTCTGAAAGTAATGGTTATTTTTTGTATCATCCATCGACTATAGGGATTCTGGTTAGTCGAGATGTAGTATTTGCGGAGGATTCAATTCAACCCCTACTGTCATGTACAAAGGAGTCATCAACTGGCTCAAAAGATGTGTATGAAACTCTATTGCCTGTTTTCTCTAGCGAACAATCAAGTGCATCGTTTAGTGATGCAACTTCTCGATCTATGTAGATTTTGCAATGAGCATACAAATCATTTTATTTTTTTATGCTGACATACATTATGCATTTGTCTATGAGAGAGATTTGACATTGAAGATGCTAACACTATGCCAAAATGGTTGGTGTAGAATTTGAAAGATAGCAAGTTAGATGCAACTTTTCCATATCATACACGTTTAGGATCTCATGGTGCTTTTTTTGCACCAGATTGTTATGCAATGGATGATTCTAATCTTTATGATGAGAATGAGCTTCTATTGATGAAGGAAATAATTCTAAAAATTTGGATGTTTGCTATGAAATCAGAACATGATGTTATTATGAAGATGGTACTTAGCGTTTATGCGATTTTCTGATTTGATCTCATTTTTGCCTTTGAACATACTATCATAATGAATGTGCATGCAATTTCACCCTTTTGTACCAAACATATATATAGTTTTTTATTCACCAATACAAGTGCCTCAAAGTCTCCCACAAGTCTAGTTGAGCTTGATTGGGTAATTTTGTTCAACTTTTATGAGAAATAGTCAATTTTTTGCATCAACATATGATCATTGATCATGGTTGAAAGCAATGATGCATTTTATATGTTGGTTATTGACAATAAATTGGATGGTTATAACTACCCACTGTGGGCATAAATGATGTGTCATGTATTGGCAGAAAAAGGCTTGTGGAATATTGTACAAGGCATTGAAATACATCCTCTTATACATGGAAATGCTATGACAACATGTGATGGTGGTGTTGAAGATGATGATCTTCAATTCTTGGTCCTGCTCCAATTACTATTGCACTTGATGCATATCAACTTTTTTGGATGAAAGAGATGCACAGTCACATGCATTGATATCTTTTTCTTGCAAATGTGACATTATCCCTCACATTCTCTCTTGTAAAAGAGCCAAAGATGCTTCAGATACACGTGTCACTGTATGGATAAATTTTTGAAAGAAAAGGCTATTGTCTGTACCATCCACAAAGTAAATGCATTTTTGTTAGATGTAATGTTTTCATGAATTATGCAATTCAACCCTTACTTTCATGTACCAAGGAGACATTAGTTGGCTCAAATGATGTGTATGACACTTTGCTAGCTCTTTTTATACGTGGACAATCAAATGTTGCTCCTAATGAAGCAATTTCTCAACCTTTATGTGTTTTAAATGATGATGCAGATCATTCTATTTTTTATGTTGATTTACATGATGCACTTGTTAATGTGAGAGCTAACACTAAAGAGGAAAAACCTATGCCTAAATGTCTAGTGTACACTTTGAGACATAGCAAGTTAGATGCACCTTTGTTATATTGTACTCGTTAAGGCTCTTATTGTGCTTTTTTTTCATTAGATTGTTATGAAATGGTTGCTTTGTAATGACAATGAGAATGATTCTTTTAATGAAGCACGGAAATCACAAAATTGGATGGCTACTATGCAATCAAAATTTGATGCCATTGTACAAAATGGTACTTTGTATCTATGTGACTTGCCTCGACAAAAAAAGGCCATTGGCATTAAGTGGATATACAAGTTGAAATGTAATCCTAATGGAAGAGTTGATAGTTATAAGCCTCGGCTTGTTGCCAAAGATTATGCCCACGATAACAACATTGATTCTGATGAAACCTTTGCTCCCATTAGCTAAACAAAAACTATTCGTAGCATCTACCTTCTTCCTACTCATCATGGTTGGAATCTACATTAGTTGGACATTAATAATACATTTTTGAATGGTGATTTACATGAAGAATTGTAAGTATTTCAGCACCATGGTTTTGTGCAAAAAAAGGCATGAAAACAAAATATGGAGGTTGAGAAAGGCATTGCACAAACACCACATGCTCAATATGAAAAGATACCTATGTTCTTGGCTGCTTATCTTTGGACATTCAATTGGTAGTACACATCATTGTGCTCCAAGCTTCCTCTTCTTCCTATTGCTATTTGCATACTTTCATAGTCATTACACTCCAATAATCTGCTAGACATCAAAATTGCATTTTTGAATGGTGATTTGCACGAAAAAGTATATGTACTTTAGTCTCATAATTTTATGCAAAAGGGCATATAGGTTAGCATTTTATGGATTAAAGAAAGCACCACGTGCTTGGTATGAGAAGATACATGCCCCTTGCATGCAAATGATGCACTTCTTATCATTGTTGTTTACGTAGATTATATCTACGAACTAGTCCTAATCAGATGCATATTTCATATTTTAAGAGATGCTAGATCAAATGAAAGGAAGGGAAAAATATCCTTTTGCAATGCAACCTAAGCCTATTAAAGCATAGAACCAAGTGCCACCAAAGAAACATCCAACACCAGATGGCAAGAACACAATGAAGATAAGCGAAAGGGACTTTCCAACTTCATGGCACTCTTCAAGCTACTACAACTAGCAATTGCTCTTTTTTCAACCTTGCAAGCACAAAGGTAGCTTTCTAGATGCAATCTCTCTCTCTCTCTCTCTCTCTCTCTCTCTCTCTCTCTCTCTCTTTGTATGTGTATGTAGATCTCTATGTGTTGTGCATTTCCCTTTATGGACACTCCTTGCTACCAATATGATAAGTATCTTGACACATGTACTTTGAGTTCTTGAGAATCTATCATCTTGAAGATTGGTGAAGTTGAGGTGTTGAGATATGGTCCCTTTGGATGTTCTAGTATTTCCTTTTCTCAATTTTCAATTAGGTTTTGGATTTGCAAAAATTGACCTATTTTCTTTGCTTTTTCTTTTTTTTTCCCTCATCTTTTGAGGCATATACAAATAAGGTATGGAGAGGATGATGATATTTTTTTTCGAATTTTTGTTGATATATTTTGGAAGTGATGTGTGTGAAAATATATAGGACCATTGGGGCATTTTTCCCTCTTTAGGAGGTTTTTCCCCTGGCTTGTATATATGCCTAAAACCCTAGGGTCACTTATCTTTGTACATTCACTTGGTAATACATTATGTATTGTGTTGTGCTTCCAATTTCTTCTTCTTCTTCTTCTTCCTCTTCTTCTTCTTCTTCTTCTTCTTCTTCTTCTTCTTCTTCTTCTTTTTCTTCTTCTTCTTCAACTTCTTCTTCTTCTTCTTCTTCTTTTTGTATTTTTCATGTTCTTCTGTAGACCTCAAACTTCGACAATTTGTATCAAAGAGAGAAGGTTTCCATTTCATCTAGGGCATCACCGAAACCCCTTTGGTCACAGTCTTAGAGTCGGACAAAAATTGGTGATCCTGTTCAGGGAAATTAGAAGTTCAAAACACCATCAAAATTTTGTTATGAGCTCATTTTGGCCTCCAAATGCACTATCAACACAATTATGCAGGCAATTCCTTCCTTTTGTGCCAAACGTATATGCAAATTTTGGTTTGCTAGTACAAGTGCCTCAACGTCTACTACACATTTAGCAGAGCTTGATAAAGTGTTTCTAATCAACTTTTTAAGATACGGTCAATCTTTCACATCATAGTATTTAGTCATTGGCCATGACTGAAAGCAATGATGTATTTTGTATGTTGGATATTGAGGATAAGTTGGATTATACTAATTACCAAATGTTGGCATATATGATGGTTCATGGATTGGTAGCAAAAGGGCTATGGAATATTGTGCAGAGTGTTGAAAAACGTCTTACTACATCTACAAATATAGCTATTGAAGGTGACGCAGATGATGTTGAAGATGATGATCTTGAATCTTCTGGTCATGCTATGGTTCTTGCTCCACCTACTACAGATCAACTTTGTTGGGATGGCAAAGATGCTTAGGCACATGTATTGATAACGTTGTCAATCAAATGTGCCATTATCCCCCATAGTCTCTCTTGTGAGACAACAAATGATATTTGGGATGTAAGAAAATAATAGCATAGCACAATAGACTAGTAGACAGAGTTGATTGAAAAATGCAAAAAAAGATAGATGCAGGCTAAGAGATCAAGAACTCAAGTTCTCATATTGTCAAGCATAATGCAATTACAATGATGGTGTTTTCCACCCATGCACTCCCAATGTGGAGCTTAGATGGTAATCTAGATAGACTCTAGATGAAGGGCTTACTAGTACGCAATGCTATATAAAGCTCAACTTGGGCCACACTTATATAGCTTTTACAAGGGGATTTAGTATAGATAAACGTATTTGGGAGATACAAAGTAGTTGAAAAAATATAAACTCTAATAATATCTCCACGACCAGAAGTCATATGATCTTGGCCCTATGGGCCAAGGGGATAGGCCCCTTCTATTTTTGCCTTGAATGGCAACCCAATGGTCAGGAAGTTTATGCCCTACCTAACCTAATGGAGAGGCTCACAAAGATCATCTATTACAATCAACGATCACACATAGACCTCATCTAACTTGGAAGTTAGGGTTCCACAAATGTACGGGCTCTAACAATTGCTTCTCATCATAAAGGGGGCCTTACAACTTAAAGCACCATGGAATACTTGTGGTCACTTGAGGGTGGAGTATTGAGCATATCTAACACCCCCCCTCAATGTCCACCCTATGTTGAACTACCTCCTTGGTCCAATCCCAAGCTTTGGAAAGTGTCAAAGAAATTGCTCTCTCCTCAGAGCCCTGGTGAACATGTCTGCTCCATTTCCTTCAATTGGACAATAGCTTATCTCCATGACCCTATCCTCAAACAACTCATGCACATAGTGATACTGAATTTCTATGCGCTTGGTATGTGCATGGAACATAGTACCTTGGCGATGTCCATGCAACTTTGGTTGTCACACTTCAACTCTATAGCCTTTTGTCCTTGTATTACTATGTGCCATAGGATCTTCCTCAACCATATTGCTTCATATGCTACAACACATGCAGCTTTGTACTCAGCTTCAATTGAAGATAATGCTATAGTTCGTTGCTTCTTACTGATCCAAGAGAAAATCCCTGATCTTAAAGAAAAGCAATATCCAAAAATTGATTTTTTGGTATGAATATCTTCTGCCCAATCTGAGTCAAAGTATCTATTGAGTATTTGCATGCTTGTCTTCCAATGAGTTTGGAAAGGCTTATTATAGAACCTGCTTACCACTTCAACAACATAAGAGACAACTGGTCTGCAATTGCACAAGTGGATGAGACTCCCAATTAATTTCTTTTAACTTCCAATATCCATAGCTGGTGAAGTATCTTCAATAGATAAGTTTGTGTTGACCTCCATCGGTGTAGAAATTTCCTTGCAATCCTCCATGTCGAATGCCTTCAATATCTATCTTGCATAATTTTGCTAAGAGATGAAAATCTTTCCTGGTTCTTGCCAAACTTCAAGGCCTAAGCAATAATGCATCAAGCCCAAGTCTATCATTTCAAATTCTAAACTCAAGGCATCTTTTGTTTGTTCAAGAAGAGCATCATCATTTCCTATAATCACAAGGTCATCTACATAGAGTACAAGCATATTTTCTTCCCTCCTCTCTTCAGAACATACAAGTTAGCATCAAACGCACATCTTTTGAAACCTAGATCCAAGAGATACTTATCTGTCCACTAGTAGCATGCTTTGGGAGTTTGTTTCAGCTCATATAATGCATTCTTCAGGTTACATACTTTGTTCTATGAATGAGGAGCCTCAAAATTTGGTGGCAAAGACACATATATCTCCTCCTTGAGGTCTCCATTCAAGAACGCTGATTTGACATCCATGTGATAGATTGGCCATCGCTTATGTGTAGGCACAAGTAGTATGACTCTGATAGTAGTCATCCTTGCAGTCGGGGCAAATGATTCACAAAAGTCAATGCCTTCAACTTGTGAGTAGCCTTGTGCAACAAGTCTTGCTTTTTACTTTTCTAGAGTACCATCATCCTTGTACTTTAGCTTCCAAACCCACTTGGTGACAATGACTTTATGCTTAGGGGTTTGATCCACTAGCTCCCAAGTTCCATTATTCATGGCATGGCAGCTCTCCAATTCAGATCGTGGAGTGCCTCTTCTACATTGGTTGGTTCCTTTGCTTGTTCTTGAATGAGATCAACCATCAGGGTTGTGTTTACAATATGGGTGCTTGCTCGTCTTTGTTCCTCTATTCTCTATGATTGCCTCAATCCATCTGCAACTTGTTCTAGTGACTGTGGGGTGGGGTTTGTGGAATCATAGAGCTTCCTAACCTAACGTGGCAATGGCTTTTCCAATTGGGTGATGATAGGTTGGTGACTTTCAAACTCATCATCTAAAGATGATGCTTCCTTCTCTTGCGTAGAAGGGATAGCTCTTGGGCCAGGTTCATAGTGGATTTCCCCTTTGCCTGATGATAATGTGGAAGCTCTCTTTTCCTCTTCCACCACATGTGGTTGCTCCTCCTTAAACACCACATTGCAACTCACCATGATCTTCTTAGCCATAGGTTCATAAAGCTTATAAGCCTTCTTATCTTCATTGTACCCTAAGAAGATACATTTGATGCATTTTGGTTGAAGCTTGTTTCTCTCCCTATTTGGAACATGTGCATAACATTCACTTCCAAATACTTTGAAATGGGAAACAAATGGCTTTTTACCATTGTAGGCCTCTTGTGGAGTCTTTCCATCAAGTTCCTTGGTGTACCTTTGATTCAAGATGTAGATAACAATGTTGATAGCATCTGCCCAAAATTGATTAGGCAAACCCTTTCCCTTCACATGCACCTTGCCATCTCCATGGTGATTCCATTTCGACATTTTGCAACACCATTCTATTGAATTCTATGCGCCACTATGAGTTGATTCTTGATTCCTTTACTCTTGCAGAAATCTTCAAACTTTGTTGATGTGAACTCACAACCACCATGTGCCCTGAATTTCTTCATCTTCTTCTTTGTTTCAGTTTCAACAAGATGAAGCCATTCTTTAAACTTACCAAAATCTTGAGCCTTATCGCGAAGGGTGAACAACCACATCTTCGTGCTATAGTCATTGACAAGTAACATGAAGTAAGAAGATCCACCCAAGGGTTGTGTAGGCATTTTTTTGCACAATTCAACATGCACCAACTCTAGAGGATACCTTGCCATGTCCTTGCTTTATTGTGGAAACACCTTTCTCTATTGCTTGCCCATAATGCAAGCTTCACATGGTTCCTTCATTTTTGCAATCGATGGTAGGTGTGCAACCATACCCCTATGATGCATCTCCTTTAGTACAAAGTATCTAATGTGGCCAAATCTCTCATGCCATAGCTTAATTCTACCCACACTTGTCATGGCTATATGAGCACACAACTCATATAGGTTGTTCCTCCTCATGCGAATCACAACAACATTGTTGTTACTATCCATAATCTTAGCTCTTGTCTTACTAAAAGATACTTGATTACCTTGATCAGTTATAGAAGCTATTGAAAGTAGATTTCATTTGATTTGTGGAACATACAACACATTTGAAAGCTTTTTGACATCCCCATTAGAGTTAATGAAAGAAACCATACCTTTGCCCTTTGCAAGAAATCTTTAATTGTTGCCTAGCTTTACTATGATGGGTTCCTTTAGAGTCTGTAAGGAACTATAAAGGTCTTTTCTGCTCATCATGTGATGAGAGGCACCACTGCCCAACACTCATGCGTCATCTATTCTTGCATCTTTAGTCAAGAGGCATACCTCCTCTATCATAACAAATAACCATTCATCTCTTCTACCTTCTTGATGTGATAGTCTTGGATTCTATGACCTTTCTTCTTGCAATGGAAACAATCTCCCTTGAACTTCTTTTTGTCGTTCTTCTTTTTCTCTCCATCTTTTGAAAAGTGTGATTTTCCTCCTTCAAAATTTGTTGTGAATGCAGCATCTCCTTTGCTGCCATCACTCCTTTCCTTGATTTCTAGTCGTGTTGGGCACTAAATTCTTCAAAGGTTAGTGGTTGAGGTTTGATTTGAGTATTAAGAGGAGTTACCAAACCATCAAACTTAGGGGGATAGATTCAAAAACAATGTCAAGATAGCTCCTCACTTGAATTTTGTACACCTACTCATGCCATTTGATCTCGTAGATTATTTATGTGAGTGACAAACACCTCTACAGTCTCCACATTAGCAAACCTTTCTACTGCTAGTTGATTCTTTAAGTTTTGAATCAATGTCTGATTATGAGTTTCCTATTGATTTCTCAACATGTTCCATGCTTCACATGCCTTGGTAGTATGTTGAATGAGAGTCAGAACACTATCAGTATTACTTGTAAATAGAGCACAAAGTGCATCTTCATTTCTATGTTTCCAAGCACGTAGAAGTTCAACATCAAGAGGAATCATTCGAGCAGGATTATTTGGATCAGGTGTTTCTTGGGGCTCATGGTCAATCCCAATAATAGTATGTAGAAGCTCATATGAATCAAGGATAGAAGTGATTTTAAACTTCCATAGGGTGTATTTTGTACCATCAAGATTACCTTTCATGAAGGCTAGTGGTTGTATCCACAATGTTGGGATGATCGGCACCATTACTGCTCCTATTCATGCTCTGCCTACTCCTATTGATGAACCACCTTAATTCCCAATTGTCGATGATGATGTATTGATTGACATCTTCTCACTTTTGTCATTGAAACCTCTACAACCTCTACATCTTTTCTTTTGCACCACTCACAGTCTCTTGAGCTCTTATACCAAGTAAGCAAATAATAGCACAATGGAATAGACTAGTAGACAGAGTTGATAGAAAAATGCAAAAAAAGATAGATGCAAACTAAGAGGTAGAGAACTCAAATTTTTAGATTGCCAAGCATAATGCACTTACAATGATGGTGTTGTCCACCCATGTGCTTCCAATGTGGAGCTTAGATGGAGATCCAAATAGGCTCTAGATGAAGGGCTTACTAATGTGCAATGCTATATAAAGCTCACCCAAGGCCATGCTTATATAGCTTTTACAATGGAAGCCTGTATAGATAAATGTAGTCGATGGATACAACATAGTCAGCAAAATATACACTCTAACAATATCGCCAAGACCAAAAGTCCTACCTTCTCGACCCTATGGGCCATTGGATAGGCCCACTAGACCTTGCAAAAGGGGGCAAGCCCCCTCTACACTCCCCCCATTAAGGTTCTATGGGGAAACCATGCAGTGCCACAAGGCCTTTATTTTCTCCTTGAATGGCAACCCAATTGCTTGAAAGTTTATGCCCTACCTAACCTAATGGATAGGCTCACAAAGATCATCTATTACCATCAACGGTCACACATAGACCTCATCTAACTTGGAAGTTAGAGTTCCAAAAATGTATGGGCTCTCACAATGGCTTCTCCTCATAATGGGATCCTTACAACTTAGAGCACCATCTTCCAACCACCTACCAAGGTTACACAACCAAAGCAATCATAGATTCAGGTGCTGGTGTTGCTATTGCGACCAACTCCTTGTGGAAGCGATGGGGAAAACCCACATTAAGACCAACTAGAATGAAGCTTCAAATGGCAGACGGTCATTTTGAAAGACCTCTAGGATTGCTCGAAGGGATAACTCTAACCACTTGTGGTGTAGATTTTGAACACACATTTGTTATATGTGACTTTGGAAAAAATAATGTCTACAAGATGATCCTAGGAAGGCCCTTCCTACGACAATTGCAAATAGTACAAGATTGGGGAACCAACTCCTTGTACTTACAACACTTAGGGGTCACCACCAAGGTCAATTTGAAGGATTACACCTTCAAAGATGTACCACCCCTACAATGGAATCCTATCCACAAAGCAAAAGAAGATTCAATCTTTGTGCATTCTGGAAGTTCTCCTGACCCATCATGGATGCATGAAGATACTCATTTGTGGATGTGCAAGGTTGTAGAGGAAGAGGAAAAACGCCTTAAGGTGAGAGAAGAAGGAACTTCTCAAGGAGAAAGACCAGTTAAAGACCCAACCTACACGCTGATGATCTTTCCAGATGAGGAATTTGAGCCTCATGGCTGGGGGGAAATCTTAGCCACCATGGACATTGTTGTTAATGAAGAACAGTGGACACCTCATTGTGATGAGGAGGGTTATGATATTTCAATGTTCATGTGTCAGCTCTTGCTAGAAGAATGTGACCCTAGCAACTTCATGGAAGAAGAAGAAGAAGAGAATGATGATGATCTAGAGTCCATTGTGATGGATAGTTGCTTTAATTCGAAGAAGCACTATCTAGAAGATGTCGGAGTATTTACTCCAAAAGAAGAAGAACCTCTCACAAGCATTAAAACTGTAAATTCAAAGGATGGAAGTGAAGGAGGTCAAAAGAAAAAGAAGAGAAAAATTGTGAAACAAGAAGAGGAGGAATCATTGTTTGAAGTACCAGAACATTTCAAGAAATATGAAGTTGAAGACTGGAAAATTTTGGTACGAATGCCTAAGAGAGAGGCCACCACAGGAGAATCATATGATAATAAAGAAAAGACCAAAAAAATTGTAGTCACTATTGAAGGGAACAAAGAACGTTGTACATACATAGGAGAAGACCTAAGTGAAGAAGAAGAAATGGAGGTCGTAGCTCTATTAAGGGAATATAGGGATGTGTTTGTGTGGCACTATAGAGACTTGAAGAGAGTAGATCCAAAAATTTGCTCTCATACGATCTCCATGACTGCTTACGCCAAGCCCACCAAACAGAGGCCCTACACATATAATGATACATATGTAGCCGGAATAAAAGAAGAAATTGATAGGTTCATTGAAGCTGGATTTATCTATGAGATTGAGCATACTGAATGGGTGTCCCCATTGTAGTGGTGCCCAAGAAGAATAGAAAGTTGCGAGTGTGTATTAACCTTAAAAAAGTTAATGCCACTATGATCAAGGATAGCTATCTGCTTCCAATCACTGAACATTTATTGGAGCGCATTGCAGGCAAGGAAGTTTATAGCTTCTTTGATGGATCTTCAAATCACAACCAAGTAGCCATTGCCCCAGAAGATCAACACAAAACAACGTTCACCACGGAGTGGGGAATCTTTGCATTTTGCATGATTCCATTTGCTCTCATCAATGCACCTGCAACATTCCAAAGGCTCATGTGTCATGTCTTCAAAGAGTTCTTGCGAAAGAGCTTAGAATTATATGTGGAAGATTTATGTGCTCATTCCCAAGAAAGAAGATACCACATCCCTAAGCTCATACAGATCTTCAACACGTGTAGAGAATATTGATTGTGTCTGAACCCAAAAAAGTGTGTGTCCATGGTATGACAAGGTAAAATCTTGGGTCACATCATTTCTAAGAGTGGAATATCAACAAACGAGGACAAAGTAAGAGCCATAGCAGAATTGCCAAGTCCAAGGAATATTAAAGAGGTACAAGCCTTCATGGGTCATTGCGGATATTATTGCAAGTTTATCCACATGTATGCAATCATGGCTAAACCTCTTTCGAATGGAACGAGGAATGCAAGAATTCCTTCAATGAGCTGAAGAGACATTTGTGCACAGCACCAATAATGACCACTCTTGATTGGAATAAGCCATTCCATGTCCATGTGGATGCATCCAATCATGCCATGGGATGTGTGCTAGCACAACCTATAGGTGAAGAAAATTTAGGTTTACCCATAGCATATGCTAGCAGATAGCTAACCACAACTGAACGAAACTATACCACCACTGAGCGAGAGGGCTTAGGCATGGTATATGCTGTGAAGAAGTTTAAACACTATTTATTGGCCAACTAGTTCAAGTTTTTAACTGATCATCAAGCTTTGTTATATTTGGTCAATAAACCTTGCAATACATGATGCCTAGTAAGATGGTTCCTCTTACTAATGGAATATGACTTTGAAGTTGTTGTTAGGAAAGGTAGAACCCACCTCAAGGTAGATCACCTTTCTCGCATCACTTCAAGAGAGCCACCACAAGGAGTGTCTGATGAACTATTTGATGCTTATCTGTTCAATTTAGAAGTTGTTCCTAAATGGGCAAATAAGTTGGTACCTATCTTAACCTTTGGACCAGCAAATAAGAATGTTAGAACAAATAAAGAAGACAGTGTCAAATCACAAATATTGGCATGAGGCATGTACAAACAAGATATAGAGGGTGTACTAGCTTGTTGTGTTGAGGACAATGAGCATAGTAGTTGGTTGCAACAAGCCCATGAAGGGTTGTTAGGAAATCACTATTCTAAACAACGAACATTGCAAAATCTAAAACGTTTAGGAGTGTATTGGCTTAGTATGGATAAAGAAATACATGAGTGGATTAAGAATTATCCAATGTGCCAAGAGAGGCCCCGAGTGGAGCATGCCACCCTTTATCAAGTGTCGTTAATTCCTAATTGGAGTGCTCCATTGGTAGAATTCATGAGATCAGGGACATTACCCAAAGAGGCTAGTCTAGCAAGAAGAAGAAGCATGGAGCAAGAGGCTCATGACTATGCCTTAGTAGCAAACAACCTATATCGAAGAGGCAAGGCTGGATACTTAAGATTATGCGTTCATGAATCAAACTATTTGAAAGTCTTAGAAACTGTACACAATGGTGTTGCAGGTGGACATTTGGTCTTGACCAAGTAATCAAGACCATTCTATTCTCAGGACTTTGGTGACCCACTCTTCATATGGATGCACATACCTATGATAAGAAAAGACGAGATGCCTTTGAGGCCAATGATGGGAGGGCGTGCATTCTCGAAGTGGGGCATAGACTTTGTAGGTACTATTAACCCTCCAGCTAGGAACTCCCATGCAGAGTATATTATTGTAGCCACAGATTACCTTACAACGTGTATAGAAGTAAAAGCCACAACAAAGAATGATGCTCAAACAACGGCTAAGTTCTTATTTGAGAATACGTTCACAAGATATGGACTACCAATAGAGTTAGTGAGTGATAGAGGCACACACTTCTTGAATGAATTCATTGAAAATCGTCTTCAAGAATTCTTGGTGATACATAAGAAGTCTACCCCCTATCATCCACAAGCTAACGGACAAGCTGAGAGCACAAACAAGATCCCATGTAATGTCTTGACTAAATTGGTAAATAATAAATGATTTGATTGGGACAAATAACTTCATCATGCTATTTGGGTTTACCGAGTTGCCTACAAAACGGTACTCAATGCCACCCCATTTCACATGGTCTTTGGACAAAATGTTGTGCTGCCATTAGATTTCCTAATCCCAGCTTTAAAAGTAGCACAAGAGTATGAGTAGAATGGACATGAATTGTCATCCAGGATCTTTGATCTAGAATACTTAGGTGAGATGAGGCTACGAGCGGCAACAGGTATCTACGCTGCAAAGAAAAGGCAAAAGGTATACTTCGATGCACACATCAAGGATAAGGGAATGAATGAGGGAGATTTAGTGATGGTGTATACACTAAAGTAACATGCTCATAAATTGGAAAAGCAAGGATATGGACCCATAATCATTAATAGAATTTCCACCAGTGATGCAGTTCAATTGGCCACTTTAGACGGTGATATCTTGCCAAACTATATAAGTGGTTGTCGAGTCAAGTTATATCAAGAACCTCTTACATAGAATATGCTAATCAGACTCAACACTGTGAAGAAGCAATAAGAAGAGGAGTTAAGGGTTAGAGAAGAAGCACAGGCAGTGGCTAAAGAGCGCATAAGGCGAAATAAATTAAGGCAACTAGGCCTAGATGTCAACCCAAAAGCCCTAAAATATCACATGGACACATGCCAAAAATTAGGCATAATTACTTCTCAAATAATTGACCGACGCCCCTTTATGACCATAGGGGTAGGACAAGGAAAGAGTGTAAGGACTGTGAGAGCATTGATTGACTCAGGTGCAGCAACTAGTGCAGTTAGACTTTTGTAGTGCCAAGACCTGCAATTGAACATCAAACCCATAGAAGCCTATCTCATAGGATTGGGAGGTGTGGAAACCCCGGTGAGATGGAGCTTCCCATTTAACTTCATGATGTCCCAATGAAAGTCAAAATGCTAGTGTGTCAAGATGAGGACCTCATAAAACCACTTGTCTTGGGTCAAGATTGGATCTATGACCATGTAGTCAACTTAAACCTAAGAAATCAACTTCTCCAAACATGACCAATGCATTACAATAGAATTAGAGAATTGCATGCTCACAAATCCAAGAATCACACATTCTCCTAGTTCTTCTAAGACTAATCTTAGTGAAGAAGATATTGTATGTGTCAAAAGCTCTATGATGCACATGGAGTCAATCATGGAAGAATAGGCTCAAAGATAAGCGGACTCCCCTTGTGCAAGGACTAATGCCCCCACCACAACTCAAGAAAAATAGAACATGCCAACCACTATATCAAATAGACAAAGAGATTTCAGGAAGAACATAATTCCGGACCTGAAGCAAATCTGGATACGAAAAGGAGAGCAACTGCTAGTCTTGCCACAACAATTCCAATCTAGACACACCAACCAGGCCAGAAGACGAACACAGAAGCTAGGACAAGCTCAACCACAGGATATCCGACAAGTTTGGGTGCCTAAAAAATTAGCTACAGCTCAACAAGAACAATTACAAATATGGGTGTCCACGAAGCTCTTACATACACAACAACCTATGCTCTCCCACACGAGAAAAGTCTCAACAAAGAAGCCAAGGCAAGGCAAGGGCCAGAACCAAACACCAAGGCCAAAAGCAGACTAACTCACCTCTATCACAAGAGTCGGAAGACCAGCAACAATGGTATGGGTATGGAAGCCAAAAGAACCAATAGGCCTCACCGAGCCAAAGAGCCAACCACGAGGGATTCAAAATATAAGAAGCCCGCCAAGGATGAATAGGTCAAAGGTGATCACTACATAGTCAAAGACCATTCTCAAATGGATTCCCATAAAGAGAAGGAAAATTTGTCATTCAAGAATCAAGTGCTTACATCATTTCAAGATCCAAGGGATACCTCCAACAAAGATGACATCAACATCCGCAAGTAACATCGAAAGCCTCGACGAGTGAAAACCATGTGCTCCTTGCACAACCCTATCTTTTGCACCATTCAAGCCATGCATTTCCAAAGTATGCATTAATATAGGGCCACATTACACAACCATGCATAGACACATTTGAGAGTCCCAAGCACAAGCACACATTGACATATGTCTACTATTTTTCCTCTTCTAACATCTTTTTTCTTGTTTTGTGACATTGTTCCCCCCAAAAAAAGGGAAAAAAAGAGAGTAGAAAAAGAGAGAGAGGGAGAGAGAGCTTGTCACATGTTTGGCTCATGGAACATGAATGATTCATGCCTAGTTGAAGGTGGAACCGTTAATGAATGGGCATATATCAGTTTTGATAGAAGTGTGTCTTGGCTAGCAGATGATATTATTGCTGCCTTATCTAGTAGACGTCAAGAACTTGGTAGGAACATGGCATCCACAAATATTGTTTCCCCTTACCATGGTAAGAGGGAAGATCTCGAAGGTCCACAACTTGAGCGATGCTTAACTACTGTAAGTACACAAGCATCCTAGGAGATATCTGCAAGGGGTAGTTCTGGTACCATGCAAATCCTTGTCTATATACTAGATGAGAAGACTCCTGGTTATGGTGAGCTAAAGAGAATATGTGAAACTAAACTCGGTGTAGTTACCCAATGATGTTTATCAAGGAATATAAAGAAATTCAATTCTCATTATTTGGCAAATGTTGCTTTGAAGAGAGAGTATAGGACCAGGCGTTCAACGAATCTCATCAGTGAATCATCAACAAGGACATGCATCAACCACAAAAGACGTGCCATTGGTCAATCACAATGTTGGGTGTACAACACGAAGAGATCGACATTGTTCGACCATTCACCATGGTAAGAATCCTTACTTTGGAAACACCATAACCATGATAGTTAGGAAATCTCTTCGTCAGCATACCCTTGAGCACAGCTCAAGACCTCCAGTTCTTGCACCATATTTCTTCCAATGCATTTTCCAGGTATGCATGCATAGGGCCACCTTACAAGGCCGTGCACAAGGCACATACTTTCTTCAACCCATGCACTAACATACTTACCCATCACTCATTATGGGTTATGAGTACTTGGCATGAGCTACATATGAACATCATCTTTGGAAGATCTAGAGGACATCAATGGAGGCCTACAATGACACATTCATGTTGGAATCCAAGGAAGAAGCACATACCAAGGGACCATAACTTGCTACAATTGGAAGATAGATGGCTCTTAGGATGGACACTACCTCTCAAAGTACTACATGGAACAACCATTACAACAAGGGTTTGTTAGGGACGACAGACCTGAGAGGGGGGGAGAGTTGAAGCTCAAGCTCAAGGACAAAGCACAGGAGCACATCAAAGAGGTGGACACACAAGAAGAAGGAGCACGTAGGGAGCTCCAAGAAGTACATGTCAAATTTTCAGAAGGAATCCCTATAAAAATAGTGATTTTCATCACTAAAAGCCATTGTAAATACCATTTCATATTTTTGTAACTCCATTTTGTTCAAGCCGAGGAATCCTCGAACTTGAGGAGTATTAGAAGTATCATTTTACCAATGTTCATAATTTTTAGACTTCATTTGATCCCTCAAATAAGCCTTGGAACGTAACTTTTAACTAGGCCGAACACTAGGTCTGGACAGGGCCAAGACTACTCAAAAAACTATAAAAAGAGCTAGAGAGCTCATTTTTGGGGTTAGCTTGTCGTAGATTTGAGCTTTTGTAAGAGAACTCTTTGTAATAGAAGCTTTCCATTGTTCCTCTCTTTGCTCTTACCGTGTGTGTGTGTATATGTGTGCGTGCTTGTGTGCTTTCACTCACACACTTGTGCCTTCACTCGATCATGGTCTTCATACTGGTCTTCATGTCTCTGCGGATTGACAAGTAAAGGAGGGGGTGCTTATGCTTGAGCTACATTTAGCTACCAAATTTTCTACTTACAATTTTGATAATCCTTTTGTAGTTATACTTTTGCTAATAGAACATTTGCTTTGTGTTCTATAATTCAAATATGTCCATCCATGTTCATAGTTTATGTTAAGTGTCTCATCAATTATTTATACATTTTTTTGGAAAAGATGCAAACCTTTTCTTTATTTCTCTTATATCTCTCTCTCTATCAATCTCTCTCTCTCTCTCTCTCTCTATCTATCTATCTATCTATCTATCTCTATCTATCACACACACATGCAGAAATATATGCAAGCACAATGATAAAAATGTACTCATTAGGGGACCAAAGACAGAAGCATTGGTTTAAAGCAAGCTTTCATCGGTCCAAAAGGTTATGGAGACACATGGATATCTTTGTTCTTCTTCAAGTGTATCATATCACTAAAGGCCTTTGCTTGTGCTCTTGAGATTTCATCATGCATTGGTTGTTTTTTAACCTTGTTCAATAGCTTGTCACTTTCTTTGTATATCCAATTGCAATACGTGACCATCTTTGGAAGCTCCTCCATCCTCTTCTAATGATCATAGGGCTCATCTTCTTCACTCTCATCACTAGGCAAGAGGACTCCAAATTTCTTGTAAGATTAAAAATGATGGTATTCTTTCTTGTTGTCCTTGAAAAGCTCATTTTTTGGAAAATCAAGCACTCCTTTATCTCATATGTGCAAGGGCCAATCACATGTCATCCCACATTGTTTGTAGAATTTGTAGACAACTAAATGAATCTATGTTAGTGTTGGGTGTGTGTAGAAGTGTGAGAGACACATGAGAAGCACACACATGGAGCACAAATGCAACAAGACACACGAAGAAGATGATGGCTGGAATAGCTCTCTCTATTGATGATGAACTGAACTAAAGTAACAGCTGAATAATGTCCCTAAGTACAAAGTACCACCACATATGAGAGTATCAAGTATGTGGTAACATGGAGACAAAACCTCTAGCCAACACTAGAGTAAAAAGTGCCCATGTATAGGGAAAAGGTTCACATCAAAGCTACTCGAGGAACACATAAGTGTAACAAACCCCCTGGAGTGAATGATGTGAACACATACAAGGAGTGAAAAATCAGCCCCCACAAGGTAATAAGCCTAAAGCTTTGCGAAAAGCTTCAAAATTTTCCCGTGCAAGAGATTTGGTGAATATGTCTGCCACATTATCTTGTGTAGGCACATATACCAAATCAATATCTCCTGCATGAAGGCGCTCTCTCACATAGTAGGTTGCTTCTTACTCAACCAAGATATGCATGAGTCTCCATAGAAAAAGCAATTACCACTAGTGGATATGCCAGTATCATAACAACCAGCCCAATCACTATTTGCAAAAGCATGCAAGCATGGTTGAATATCTTTGCCATAAAAGATACCTAAGCTCAAAGTGCCTCGAAGATATCTAAACACACGTTTCACCGCTTGCCAATGCTTAGTGTCAAGGCTATGCATGAATCAACTCAACTGGGAAACTGCATACTGTATATCCGGCCTTGTGTTGCATGCATATATAAGACATCCCATAGCTTGTTGATAAAGAGAAGTTTCAAATGCATCATTGGAATCCTCGACTAGGAACCTGAATCCTATCTCAACTAGTGTGGAATCTGGTTTGCAATCCTCAAAGTCAAAATGCTGAAGTAGTTTTCAACATACTTTGCTTGATGCATAATAATTCCCCCCTCAACGGATACAAATTCGATGCCAAGACAGTAGCTCAAAAGACCAAGATAAGTGACATCAAAAGTATGCTGCAAATCAGCCATAAGAATGTCAAGTTTTACATCACATGACCCAGTCAAGAGTATGTCATCGACATAAAGAACAAGCACTATAAGATCAACCCCATTTTTGTACAGAGTGTGCTTTCAATCGGACTACATGTGAAGCCAAGAGCAATCAAGTGCTTATGGATTTTGTCATACCATGCACGTGGAGCTTGCTTGAGACCATACAAGGGTTTATGCAAATGACAAACCATATGGTCTTTCCCTTTCATAGCAAATCCAAAAGGTTGCTTCACATAGACCTTTTCTTGCAAATCACCATTCAAGAAGGTTTTTTTTATGTCCAATTGGTGCACTTTCCAACCTCGATGGGCAGCCAATGCAACCATGATACGAATGGTAGTCATGCATGAAGTAGGTGCAAATGTTTCCTCATAATCAATGCCATATTGTTGTGCATATCCTTTGACAAACAATCTAGCTTTGTAACGATCAATGCTACCATCAAATTTTCTCTTAATCTTGTAAACCCACTTTGTACCAATTGCATTCTTTCCTTTTGGCAATTCACATAACTCCCAAGTACCATTCCTATGTATGGAATCCATTTTTGATTGCATAGCACTCATCCATTGTGGATCATCACATGCATCTTCAAAAGAAAGTGGCTCTTCATTACATGCTGTAGCAATAAGAGAATAATCCACAAAATTACTTGATGCATGGTGAGAGATTGATCTTGTTCTACCAAGTAACTGTGCACTCAATTTGTTGTCCTACAAAGTTTGTTTCAGCCACTTTGGCATAGTTTGTGCACTCTTGATAGACATGTGTTCCTTATGAAAAACATCTTCAATATGTACATCATGAGTGGGCTGAATTTCGTGCTCATTTTCAGCCATATTTTGATGCAAATGTTCAGCCATATGTGGCTGAAAATTTCTAGTAGTTTTGACAATTTTTGGATGAAAAATTTCGGCCATGTTTGGCTGGAAATTCTCTGCATTTTTAGCACTATTTTGCTGAAATTTTCATCCCTTTGAGCCTCAGTTGGCTTGTCTACATGGCCATAGTCAAGCGCACCATTTTGGAACAAAGGCATGAGTGTATCGAACACATATTGTGAGCTAACTGTTGGTTGTTTTTTGCATTCAAGTAGAGGGAAAACTGAATTTTCATCAAATACCACATCTCGACTCATAATAAGTATGTTCATCAATGGATGATACAAATAATATCCCTTACTTTCAGCACTATAACCAACAAATATACATTTCTTTGCCTTGTCATCAAGTTTGTGACGTTGTTGTGATGGCACAAGAGCATATGCCAAACAACCAAACACACGCATATGACTAACCATAGGCTTATGACCATTCCAAACCTCATAAGGAGTGATGAATCTCAATGCTTTTGTAGGGTAGCGATTCAACACATAGTTTGCACACATGACCGCTTCCATCCAAAACTTATCACGAAGATGCTTTCCTTTAACCATACATAGTGCTATTTCAAGTAGAGTTCTATTTTTACACTCGACAACACCATTTTGTTGAGGTGTATATGACACCATACATTGGTGTGAAATATCTCTTTCACAAAGAAAAGCATTAAACTCATGTGACATGTATTCACCACCACGATCTGTGCATAGAGTCAAAAGCTTTTGTGAAGAAAAATTTTCAGCCATAGCTAAAAATGCTTTGAAGCAAGAAAATACCTCATTCTTTGCTTTCATAGGATACACCCATGTATGACGAGTAGCATCATCAATGAAGGTAACAAAATATACATGCTTCCCAAAAGATGGATTCTTGATGGGAGCACATACATCCATTAGGGGAAAAAATGGACCTTGCATGGGCCTTGTAAGGATCCCTAATTTTTAGGGATTAAAATGCTTAATCTACTGGATTAATGGGGCATACAAAACCACCGGTGGTATTCCAAAAAAGAATATTATTTGATCATTTTTGTATTTAAATTATAAAGAGGAAATATTTAGAGCCATTGGATGGTCGAAACCAATGGCTAAGACTAAGGCTCGTCGATCTTTAGAGAGAGAGTGTCAGAATGTCGTGGGAATTTGGAAGTATTCAAGCAGGCTTTTTGCTCACTCCTCTGCACACTTTCCAACCCTTGGATGGATCTGAAATCTGACGGCAATCCGCAAATCAAGCTGATCTCCAATCGTGCAATGTCGTGAGCCTTTGGATCTATAATGCATCGGATGGTTGAGGATGTAAGGCACCATTTTGCTTTTTGCATTCAAACTCCACCCTCTGATGCTAGAAGATTTAAGGGTTGAGAATTCGGGCTCTCATTTTTTATGGAAAAACATGTTTGCCATCCGATCGAACTGAATCTGATGGCCATTATCAAAAGGCGCATTTCTCTAGCTTGCTACTATCTCAACCATTGGATGCCTTGCTCATCCAAGGGCCCAAATGAGTGGATGCCTTGACTTTTGCCATTCAATATCATTTTTGAACCAATCAAACGGTTCTAATTCATTTTCGAGAATTCTAAAACCATTCAAGTAGGCAAAACCACTAGCTCTAGATGGTATTCTCCTCTTTGACCACACAAAAACAAGGGAAGCCTATGCCTAGCCTATGTGATTAAGGGACTAGACTGTGTCCACCACCCTCACCTCATTGGTCCATCACTAATCAGCCCTTAAGCTAAAAGGCCCAAGGAGGGTTCATTTTTTCCCCTAATGTCACTATGAACAAGCTGCAATTTTCTTGTAGTAGTTGTATGACTATCTTTTGGAAAAGAAGCACGATGCATTTTTCCAAGAATGCAACCTTCACATGCATGCTTTTCAATGGACTCAAGTGTAGGCAAACCAATTACCATGTCCTTCTTTTGCAAGTAGAGCAAACTATTGAAGTTCAAGTGACCAAAACGAACATGCCAAAGCTCCATTTTAGCCATGGAAGAAGTATGAGCAACCAAGGCATGAGAGGCAACCCTCTTATATGTATCCATGCGATACAAACCATTACAAAATGTACCGAAAATCATGATAACATCGCCATTGTTGAAATCATGAACCATACACTTATCATCACCAAAGTGTACATGAAGTCCAGCTTTGGCAATCAACGGAATTGAAATTAAGTTCTTCTTGATATCGGGCACATACGATGCATTTTTCAAGAGAATCACACCTCCATTTGCAGTTTTAAGCTCGATTTCTCCTACTCCAATGATAGGATAAGAGGCATTGTTTGCACACACCACATGTCCTCCTTTGGGTGCATCTTTCAAAGAGGCAAAAAATCTTTTGCATGATGTTATGTGCTTTGAAGCACCACTATCAAAGAACCAATCGAATCAGCCTGACTCACAACCATACATTTAGAATGCAAAGAAGCATCATAATGACATGTAACAACACATGCCCAAAAATCTTGAGCCATGTTAGCTTCATCATTCTTTACATTTGCTGAATTTTCAGCAATAGACATGCCAAATTCCTTCTTCTTTTCATTGCATTTAGCAAGCTTTCTACACTCATCAATAGTATGAACAGCCTTTTGGCAATATTTGCATCTCTTCTTCTTTTTCAAATCACCATCATTAGAGGAATGAGTGGAAGAGGAAGATTGAGGCTTTGGTTTTGATGAACCAAAAGCTGAACCATACTTGCTTTTCCCTTTTTGTGAGATAGCAAGTGCTTGTGTTCCCTCAATCAAACCACTCCTATTCACTCTAGATTGCTCTTCTTGCAAAAGAAGAGACACAACCTCATCAAATGCATACATCTTAGGATTTCCTTTTGCAACCAAACGGAGTGTAATAGCAAAGCTTTGAAAAGATTTCGGTAATCCTTTCAACAATGTAGAAATGAGTGATGCATCTGGAATAATCTCATCTATGTTTGCCAATTGCTCTTTCAAGTCCTTGATGCGAGTCACATAGACATCCATCGACTCATTTTCAGCCATACATACATCCTTAAGTTGCTTCCTCAAGTATGCAACATGTGCTTCATTACGCACGACATACAAAGAAGCAAGAGTGTCCCATGCCTGTCTCGATGTAGAACATGACTGAATGTGTAGAACTATATGACGCTTCATAGAAAGCACAATCAAAGCATGACCTTGAGCATCTTTTCCATCCCATCTAAGCTGCTTCTGTGTAGGTGGAAAAGGAGAAACCACTGTACTCGAAGAAGAAGCTCCATCTGTGACAGTAGACTGTGAAGTAGAAGCACCTGCCGGTCTTCGATCTACATCAGCCACTATGTTCCAAAACTGTTTTGCAACAAGAACATGCTTCATCATGTAAGACCACACATCGGATAGTTGGTCCCATCAAGCTTATCTTCAGCTTGAAACATGCCAAACAAGTCATTGCTGCTCGCCATTTCACTAAGGAACAAGAAAGTGACAAAAACTTTACTTTGATGAAGTTGAAATGAGTGCTGAAATTCAGCTCACAAATCGTCACTCTGATGGTGATTCTGACTACACGAATGGCTTTGAAATAGGGGTAAAACCCCAACGCACCTACTAGAAATGTTTCTTGGCTGCTGATATTCACAGTTCTATGCTCTAAAGTCGATTTGCACTGTAAAAAGTGTGTGTGCGCCACGACGCGAAAAATCGAAACTTGAGAAGGAGCTGAACCTGCTCTGATACCACTATTGGGTGTGTGTAGAAGTGTGAGAGACACATGAGAAGCACACACACAGATCACAAATGAAGCAAGACACACGAAGAAGACGATGGCTGGAATAGCTCTCTCTATTGATGATGAACTGAACTAAAGTAAGAGCTCAATAGTGTCCCTAAGTACAAAGTACAACCACATATGAGAGTATCAAGTATGTGGTAACATGGGGAAAAAAGCTCTAGCTAGCACTAGAGTAAAAAGTGCCCATGTATAGGGAAAAGGTTCACATCAAAGCTACTCGAGGAACACATAAGTGTAACAGTTAGACCCATGCTACTTCTGGGAAGATACCACAAGCAAAACTTTGGATAGATAAGGGAAATTTTCAAGCTGATCAAAGCTATAAGAGGAGTCCTTTTATAGAGGTTGTCTTCTTTCCAATGATTTTGATAATAATCACATACACTTTCCAAGCAACTAAAAATAGTAACCCTACAAAGAGTCGCATACCTTCCAAAGAGGGGAACCTAAGTTATAGAATCCTAGGGTCTAGTTATCTAAGTATTAGAAAACAAAAAGGACAAATTGTAGAAAAAATTTAATCAACACATCCATAATATTTCCTTCAATTTCTTTGTATTGTATCATTGAATATCTTCTCTAAAGTACCTCTAATCCAAACAAAAAGGATTGTCGTAATCATTTTCTTATATAAAGGCTAGGGGACTAGGATACTTACTTTCTTGTTGTTGAGTTTGAAGTAGTATTCTCCACCATTTGTAATCTCTACCTTGATGTCATGACGAAGCTTTTCTAAACTAAAACTTTCAAGAGAGTGGAGTATGTGATGGTGCTGGAAGTATCTACTGTTCCATACATCATTGATGATGTCACATCGATGAGGGCATGGAGTGGTTGCAAAATCTGAGAGGAATCCAACTATTGGAAACATTTTGTGGGCCCTTCATATCCATTACAAAGTGTGCCAAATTGATCTAAGTCGCTCCATATGCACGTGGTCTGTCGTGATTTTTGGTGATGTCAGGTTAATTGATAAGGTCCCGAGTGATGATGTGGCCTGCTTCAATTTGGCTGTTTTAGCCAAACTTGCCAATGGAGACTCGTGAGTATTCCTAGAGAGAGACCGTCTTCTGCTTTGTGTCAGTACACAACTGCCACAGCAAGATGAAGGTAGAAGAGGCCCGACAGGCAAAACATTCAATCCTTGGCTTCTCAATGCATTCAGAGCTTCTGCTTCTATGCAGCTTATGGTGTTGATAAGCACAGCAAGAACTCCATGGATATTCAAAAAAGGTTTCGTGATGAAGTCGAAGATGAAGTTGCCAACAATGTCTCTCCGTGATATGGCAGGATCTCTCGACACAGTATGAGATGTATTATCTCTGAGCTCGACGATGTTGAGATTGCTATGTGTTGACTGTAGATTGCTACGTTGTTATAAGCTGACAGAGAAGGGAGATGTCGAATAGGGATGTCGGAGGGAGATTTGGAGATGTCAACGGCTATAGTGCCTACGCTGCCTACGCACACAGCAGGCAACCTCCTTCGATGAGCCTCTCGACCAGTCTTCCCTCTGGCCAGTCGTATTACACTCTTGAGTCACTGGAGGCAGCCGCCTCACTGCCACTACCCAAGTCAAGCATGTCTCCACCTGCAGCTCTCCTTCCTTTCGAGCAAGACCATCTTCTATGCTTGGACCCTCAGACAAGAGCACTTCTGGCCGAAAGGGAGGCTTTGAATGCACATGCCAGGCTTATCACGGCTGAAACAAAAAGGCTCTACTGAGGAGAGGTGTGCATACGACCAACCTACTAGCAGATAGAAGACTAGATGCATTGGCCGCTCTTGAAGCACGTGGAAGACTTGCATATGAAGAGTTGTAGGCTCTGGACTTGCGGGCAAGAAGCCTACCACAGGGAATGGACGTCCGCCCTCAGGAGTCATTCTTGCTACCTTTAGACAGCACATATATGGCAGATGGCAGAGTGTGTGTTGTCGTCGATCAGAAACAGATGAGGGAAATGAGGGCTAAATAATACATGCAAATCAAAAATACAATTTATGACGTTGTTGATGTGTTTACGAATACCAAACTCGTATAGGTAATAAAACAGTGTACTAATAAATGCATAGTAGTGTTTAGAAACACTATCAACAAAGAGAATTACTATCAACTCTTTGCATAAATGTGTTTCCAATAATAGAAACAACAGCACACAATCCACAAAGAGGGTGGAAGGGAGGAGAAAATGGGGGTAAAGGGTGTACAAAACGATGAAGAAAAATGGGTGGGAGGGTGGGAAAATGAGTAGAATGATTCTTAAAAATTGATGGTAAAAGGCTTCTCTTAATGAAGAGAAAGCACACCACCAAAATAAAGCACCACCACCACCAAAATTACTGCCAAATGCACCACCAAGACCTCCACCTCGCGCTCTGATACCACGTAGAGAGTACGCACGCGGAAGCAAAATGAAAAGTAAAGTACTCTCACAAAACAAAAAGAATGTGTGAGACACAAAATGAGTAGACCATGAAATGGGTAAACTCATGTGGATTAGAAATGAGCTTGCCAAGAGCATGGAGTAGGCTCCTCAAGCTTCTAACCAAGTACAAATTAGGGGAGAGGCCCTCCTTATATAGATTTGGGAGGGGCTCTAAAAAGTACATCATATGTGGGATAAGTCTCCTGAAAGGAGAATGAATACAACTGGTAGAAGCACATGGCAAGGTACCCAAATACAAAGGAAATACAATATAAAATGGAAATAGACTAGAAATGGAGTGCCTCTTGGATACAAAATGGAGATGCACTCATGTGGATACAAATGTAGATGAAGTAGGAGCAATCATGTCGTCAACACCAAGCTCTTTGTCATTATGTTTGCTATTTGATCCTTTGTAGAAATGTACTCCACTTCAATTTCTTTCTCCATTACCTTTTCCCTCAGGAAATGATACTCTATCTCTATATGTTTTGTTCTTGCATGAAATATTAGATTTGCTGTAATATAAAGTGAACTCATGTCATCTCCATGTATTGTAGGTATACCTTGATTTATGCCCAAGCTTTTGAATAATGTCTGCATCCATATGAGCTCCTTATCTGTTTCTACAAGGCCTTTGTATTCAACTTTAGTTGATGATAATGCTATTGTAGATTGTTTCTTTGAACACCAACTTACAAGCTTATCTCAAATGTATATCATGTAGCCATGAGTTGATCTTCTCTCATCTTGATTACCTGCCCAGTTTGAGTTTCTATAGGCTCTCAACTTCAAATCTGAAGTAAAAGGATAATATAATCCTTCTTTGGTTCCTTTGATATATCTGAGAACTCGTTGACCCGCAATCTAATGACAGGTTCAGAAGATACTTTTCTTGTGATACATATATGCCATGATCTGTATAAGTGACTTCCATTCCAAAAAAATATGATAACTTTCCTAGGTCATTGATCTTGAATTCTTTCTCAAGTAATCTCTTTACCTCCTTGATTCCTTCATCTAAAGTACATGTGATTATAATGTCATCTAAAAAAATACAAATGTAGATTGTACCTTCCTATGTTCCTTTGATGAGTAAACTTGGATCTTCTTTTGAACTTTGATATCCAAGATCATTTAGATACTTCACCAGTTTATAGTTCCATGCTCTTCGAGCTTGCTTCAATCCATAGAGTGCTCTTCTCAATCTGTAGATAAAATTTGGATACATGGAATCTATAAAACCTTGAGGTTGTTCCATGTATACCTCATTTGATATGTATCCATTCAAGAATACATTCTTTATATCCAGTTGGCTCAGAGTCCGTCCTTTTGAAGCTGCAATAGCAATGATTGTCCTTATAGTTGACATCTTAGCTATTGGATTGAATGTCTCATCATAATCTATGCCATAAGTTTGGGCATAGACTTTCACCACCAGTCTATCTTTGTATCTGGCTATACTTCCATCTACAAGCTTCTTCACTTTATAAACCCATTTATTTTCAATTACCTTCTTAACATTTGGTTTAGAAACAAGTTCCCAAGTCTTGTTCTCCTCTAGTGCATTCAATTCTTCCTTCATTGCTTCTTACATTTTGCTTCATCATAGTTCCAAGGTTCTTCATCATCTTTGACCATATATGCATAGTTCTTCTGAGTTATGTAAAAAGTATCATAAGAATACCTTTCTGGTTGCCTTCTTGTCCTACTTGACCTCCTTGGTTCACATTCTTCATGTGTGTCTGGATACACCTCTTCATCAAATATAGGAGCTTCTTCATTTCTTCTTGTTAATCCACTTCTAGATGTACTTACATATACTCTTCATCTCCATTAACTTGCACACGATTTCCTTTCTAATATCTTCTTACCTCTTCTTCAAATTCTTCAACTGTATGACTTTGATCTCCATACAAACTTTCTGTTCATCAAATGTAACATCTCTGGAAACAAGAAATTGTTTGGTTAGAGGATTCCACAACCTGTAACCCATCTGCTTTTCATCATAACCAATGAACACATATTTTTCTACCTTTGGTTCAAGTTTATGTCTAAGTTTTGATGGCACATAAGCATATGCAATTGATACAAACACTTTACAATGATCTAATGTTGGTTTCTTATCCCACCAAGATTCATATGGAGTCATTCCATTTAGAGGCGTACATGGTAATCTATTCACAAGATATGTAGCTGTATTTACAGCCTCAGCCCAAAGATAATTTGGACAATACTTCTCCTTCAACATAGCTCTAGCAAACTCAACCAAAGTCCTGTTTCTTCTTTTTGCTACACCATTGTGTTGTGGTGTATACCTGCAGGTTATTTGTCTCTTAATACCTGCATTCCAAAGATAATCATTGAATTCTTGGGAGAAGTATTCTCCCCCTCCATCAGACCTCCGTCTTTTAAGCTTTTGACCTATGATTCTCTTTGCATATGCATGAAAATTCTTGAAAGCTCCAAACACCTCTGATCTTTCCCTCCAAACATACAGAGTTATCCATCTTGTAGCATCATCAATGAAAAGAACATAATACCTTGAGCCCTTGTTCTCCATCATGTTTGAATCCTTTTTTCTGAAATGGTAACCTGTGTGCTTTTCCCATTTGACATGCCTCACATTTATAAATCATATGTTGACTCTCCACGTTTGCTGGTCCTAGTATAGGCTGATTTGCAACCATGTCTTCAATTCCTTTTTCATTGAAGTGACCTAGTCTCTTATGCTAGAGATCAAGTTTTGTAATCATTCCTTCACCATCTGTGAGCAAAGCTTGGCCAATGTTCCCTTGCATTCTTAAAATAAAGAGTCTACCTTCGTTCTTACCACAAAAAATATGATTATATCCATTCTCTAGATCTTCAAAAAATACTCCTTCATTTGTAAACCTGCCTTGAAAAACTTTTTCAACTATCTATCCCATACTAATCAAGTTTTTAGGTATTGTGGGAACATACAAAATATTGGCTAGCAAATCTGATCCACTCTTGCATTTCACTTTTCCAATTGAATGTACACTCTGTTTTGTATTATCACGTGTGAAATGTATGACTAGAAATGCCTTTTTCCAATTCTAACATCAATTCTATGTTCCTGACAAATGATTAGAACATCCATAGTCAATGTAAAATACCTTTAGATCTTCTTTATCTGATGTGATGATTGAATTCATCATCAATGATGTATGACTTTCATTTTGTGTGTCATTTTCATAATTCTAGTAGGTGTTGTTGTAGGATTGATTATGTCCCCAACTTCTTTCTCCACCTCTACCATAGCCTCCTCTTTGATTTTGTCTACCTTTTTTATAATAAATTTGATATCTTCCACCTCTGCCTCTGCTATTGTTATTCTGATTTTGATTTGATCCTTGTTGATTATGCCAACAATCATGAGCCAAATGATTACTCAATCCATAGATCCAACAAGCCTTCTTATTGTGATTCTAATTACCTCTTCCTCTTCCAAAACCTCTTGCTCTTCCTCTGCTAGTGCTTCTACCTCTTTCATAATAAACTTGAGAACTCGATTCCTCTTCATCCTTTGCTTTATTGTTATCTCCTTTATTCTTGTTGTTCATGCACATTGCAAAACTTTGTCTTTAATCTCTATCTCCCTTCAAGTCTTGCTCAAATGTGAGCATCAAACCAAGCAATTGATTCAAATATGGAACATAATGATTCAAAGAAAGTTATGTTGACAAGACAAAAGGTTTCCACCTTTCATCTCCTCTCAAACCTGCAAACAATTGAGCAATCAATCTGTGATCTTCAATATCTTCATCTATGGATCCAAGACTATCTACTAGATCCTTCATCTTAGTGACATAATCACTAATACTTTGACTTGTTTTCTTCTTGAATGTAGTAAAATCTTACCATAGACTTGCTTTCCTTGCTTTGATATTACTTTGGAAATGATACTCCAAGGCATTCCAAATATCTTCAGCTGATTCAAATCCTCTTATGTGTGGTAACAAATGATCTGAATTGTATTGTAGATGTAAGCTTTTGCACTTGCATCCTTCTTCTGCTAATGCTTTAAAGCATCCAATTCCTCTTTCTTTGGTCGGCTTTAATCTTCAAATACTGTCTTCTCTTCTTCACCTATTATGTACACCATGAGATCCTTACTCATAAGTAGGCTTTCCATTCTCATTACCCATGTAGGATAATTATCTCTGTGGAGTTTGTCAATGGAGATATGATCTGCCATAATTCTTTGCTTTTGCTTCAACCTATGAGTTTGACGGCTAAAGAATAATACCTTTTGGAGTTCTTTGTGTATGAATATACTTTTGAAGTAATCTTATGATGCCTTGTGTCTTTGAATGTTTCAACTTTCAAACTTTAATGAAAACTTTCCAAAACTTCTCGTACCTTTGATGTCTTTTGCTCTCTAGAACCTTTTTGCTCTGATACCACTTGTTGATGTATGAAACATCACAAGAAATGAATTAATGTGACACTAGAAAACCTCTATGGTCACCATTAACTCAATGCTTCTCCAAATTTTGAAAAATGATAGCCAAAACTAAGAACTTTACTTCTTCAAAAATTTTTAGTCACTAAAATGACATACCTTCACTCTTTTGTTTATTTCTCTTAACACGAATACTATTTTTCTAGGATCTTTTGAAGGACAAAAATAGAAAAGAAGAGCTTTCCAACAAGCTATTATTTGCTAAAAATTTTCCATTATACGCCAAGTTATGACCTTTAGAAGTTGACCCTATATGAGCTAGCAAAATAGGAAAGCTTTCTTGTTTAAGTAGAAAACATGTCCTTATACTGCAAATTCGATGCCGAGCATCAATGTGGTGCATAAAAGTCCACTTTTCACTAGGAATTTGATGCCATGCATCGACTTCCCGCATAAAAACTCATATGCAATAAGCCTAGCCTTATAGGTGTCAATTGTTCCATCAGGCTTATGCTTGAGCTTATATACCCACTTAGTGCCAATGGCCTTTTTGCCATGAGGCAATTCATATAAAGACGAGCTACCATTTTTAATAACATCATATTCTGATTGCATAACAAACATCCAACTTTTTTAATTTGGTGCTTCATCAAATGAAATAGGCTCATTCTCATCACAAAGACTAGAGGCAGCCATAACATAGCAATCTGATGTAAAAAAAGCACTGTGAGAGCGTGAATGAGTACAATATAATAGAGATGCATCTAATTTGCTATCTTGCAAAGTTTTCACCAACCATTTATGCATAGTCCTTGCCTCCTCTATATCCGTTCTCTCATCAACAAGTGCATCATGTAAATCTTCATCATCTGAGAAATTGCCTCATTTGAACCAGCACTAGACTATCCACCCATGAAAAGAGGAAGCAAAGTGTCATACACGTCTTTGAAGTTAATTGATGTCTCCTTAGTACATCAAAGTAATGCTTGATTTGCATCTTCCACAAAAGCAACATCACGGCTAACCAAAATGCATTTAGTATGTGGATGATACAGATGATAGCCTTTGATTTTAGAATTGTACCCAACAAAAATACATTTCATTGCTTTATCATCTGATTTCCTACGTTGTTATTCAGGCATTAATGCATATGCCAGACAACCAAAGACATATAGGTGAGCAAGAGATGGCTTGCGGACATGCCAAGCCTCATATAGAGTGATAGACTGCAATGCTTTAGTGGGACACATGTTAAGTACATATGCTACACATATAACAACCTTAAGCTAGAAGCTATGTGGTAAAGTCTAACTCTTAACCATACACCTCTCCATCTCCATGAGTGAATTGTTCTTCCTTCTAACAACTCCATTCTCTTGAGGTGTATATGACACCATACACTCATGTTTTATCCCACATTAAGGGAGAAATGCAATAAAATTAGAAGACATATATTCCCCCCCTCGATCAAAATGAAGGGTGCCCATTTTTACATGCTAACATATTTTCAACCAAAAGGAGAAACTGTTTGAAGCACATAAACACTTCTGACTTTGCTTTTAGTGGATACACCCATGCATGCCTAGAAAAAATCATCAATAAAAGTCATGAAATAAAGGTGATTCCCAAAGGAGGGTGTCTGCATAGGACCACAAACATCACCCTGAACAAGATGCAATTTTTGAGTAGCTCAAATTGAAGCATCTTTTGGGAACAAGGAACACTGAATTTTGCCTAAAATACAACCTTCACAAACATGTTTACCAGGTGCTTCAAGTTTGGGTAGAGAGGACACCATTTCAAATTTATGCATTTCTAGCAAACTAGCAAAATTCAGATGACCAAAGCATGGATGCCAAAGCTTTGCATCTGACATAGCCTGAGAATCATGTACTACACATGATGAATCATTCATAGATTTTTCATAGTCTATGAGCTTATACAACCCACAACATAAAATGCCAGAAGCAATAGTGACATCACCATTTGACATATCATGAAGTACACATCTATCATCAACAAATTTCACATCCAAGCCAATCTTGGCTAATTCTGAAACTGATAATAGAATTTTCTTCATCCCTGGCACAAATAAAGCATTCAACAATGTAAAAGAACTACAATATTCAAAATGATTTTACCAACTCCTAGGACAGGATAAGAGGAGTTGTTGGCTCATGTGACAGTATTCCCTGTAGGGTCAGGGTCAAGTGAAGTGAAGACACTACGTTGCGAGGTAATATGTTTGGTTGCACCACTATCAAAGTACCAAATATGTGAATCTACTGTGGACATACATTGTTCATGAGAAGATGGGTCATAACTGCAAACAATAGTAAATGCCCATGCTTCATTCTACAGAAGATTTGCAAACTCCGGTTTGGGTGTAGAGGCTTCTGCAATAACCATTCTAGCATCTTTTTTCTTTGCCTCTTTTGTAGCCAATTTTGGACAACTCTTTATGACATGATCATTTCCTTTACAATATTTTCAAAACAATTTTTGCTTTTTTGTTTTTTTCTCATCTCTGCCATCCTTCTTTGATTGTGTAGAATTGGCAGTTTTTTGCTTACTAGTTGATGAGCTCCATTTACCTTTGCCCTTCTGACTAGCTGAGAAAGCTTGATTTGCAACACGCATAATGGACATGTTTTGCCTAGACTGATCTTCTTGCAACAGAATAGAGATTAACTCTTCAAATTTTAAGGCATTTGGATTGCCTTTCATCACTAGTCGAAGAGTAGAAGAAAAAAATCTGATATGAATCTATAAGACCATTCATAACACTCTGCACAAGTGAACTATCAGGCAATACCTCATCAACAAAAATCAATTGCTCCTTCAAATCTTTAATATTTGTCAAAAAACTATCCATGGAATCTCCTTCATTCATGTGATCACTCTCCAACTGCTTTCGAAGGTAAGCAATACAAGCCTCATTCCTTGCCTAGTATAAAGTGGTCACTGTATCCCAAGCATTCTTTGTTGTATTGCATCAATGAATGTGAGGGTTAAAGTTGCTCTATAGTAGGTGCAGTAGGAACTGCAGCACAAACATGAACTTGAAAAATATCATTATCTTCAATGCCACCTGCATTAGCTTCAGTAGCTATATTTGTAGATGTAGTAGGATGTTTTTCAACACCCTGCACAATATTCCACAGTCCTTTTGTGACCAATACATGATGCATCATATAAGACCATAATGGGTAATTGGTACCATCCAACTTATTCTCAATAGCCAACATACAAAATACATCATTGGTTTCAACCATGGCCACTGACTAAAATACCATGATGCAAAAAAATGACTATATCTAAAAAATTGAACAAAATTACCATATCAAGTTTTGCTAACCTTGTAGGAGACTTCGAGCTGCTTAAACATGTGAACCAAAACGTGTATATGTCTTTGACACAAAAAGACAAAATTGCATGCATAGACATTATGATAGTGTGTTTGAAGGTCATAACAAGCCGAGATTGTGATTTTGATACCACATAGCGAAGCTATTTTGAACTCCTAGTCTCTCTCAGTATGCTCATCAATCTTTGTGCAATTTTTAGACTGTGACCGGAGGGGTGTTGAAGATGCCCTAGATGAAGAGATGACCTGCTATGGTACCAATTGTTGGAGTTTGAGGTCTGCAAAAGCATGCCAACAACACAAGGAAGAAGAAGGAGAAGCTTGAGCACAACACACAATACTGAATGTATTACCAATAGAATGTACAAAGATAAGTGACCCGTTAGGGTTATAAGAATATATACAAGGGGGGGGGGGACCTCATAAAGAGGGAAAAAAATGTCGCAACAGTTCTAGTGTGTTTCACACACATCACTACTGAAGTATATCAACACCTCACTGTGCTTTGTGTGAGCATGAAACAAAGGTTTCCTTGCATCTTTCAATTTTCACTGACTCTTAGTGAAGAGTGGTCAGGGCAGAAGAATAACCAACAAACAAAACAACAAAAAGGCATCTGAGCCGTACACAATCAATGGTTGCTATGAAAGTTGCCCTCTACTAGCCTCACAATTAGAGATTGCCACAATAGGCTGCTTATTTCTCAACCAAGATATGCATAAGATACCAAGCATGAAGCAAAAACCACTTGGACACAAGAGTGTCATAGAAACTAGCATAGTCTTAATCAAAGAAAGCATGTGAATCTCGCTATCATGATCCCCCCTTGGGATAAAACAATCCAAGTAGCCGGGTAGCACTCAAGTAGAGATAGATGTGCTTAACCACCTACCAATGCTTGACACATAGATAGTGCATAAATGTGATGGTGTGAGACAACAAATTGAATGTTAAGCCAAGTTATGCATAACCAAATCAAGCATCCAACAATAGCATGCTGATAGAGAACAAGATCAAATGCATCTCTCTCATCATGAAGACAAAATAGTGCTTTCCTAGCAATCCTTCATGGGCTTGTTGCAACCAACTACTATGTTCATCCTCCTTGACACAACATATACCAACTTATTTGCACATTTAGGAACAACTTAAGTGATCTGATCTAAGGTGGGTTCTACCTTTCCTAACAACCACTTCAAAGTTGTATTCCATTAGTAAGAGGAACCATCTTACTAAATGTCCTGTATTGCAAGGTTTATTGATCAAATATAATAAATCTTGATGATCAGTGAAAAACTTGAACTTGTTGGCAAATAGATAGTATCTAAGCTTCTTCATGGCATATACCATGCCTAAGACTTCTCTTTCGATTGTTGTATAGTTTCATTCAACTGTGTTTAGCTATCTGCTAGCATATGCTATAGGCAAATCTAGATTTCCTTCACCATATGGGTTGTGCTAGCACACATCCTATTGTGTAATTGGATGCATCTACATGGACATGGAATGGTTTATTCCAATCAAGAGTGGTCAATATTGGTGTTGTGCACAAACGTCTCTTCAGCTCATTGAAGGAATTTTCGCATTTGTTGTTCCACTCAAAATTTGTCAGCTATGCATAAAGAGGTTTAGCTATGATGGCATACATGTGGATAAACCTATGGTAATATCCACAATGGCCCATAAACGCTTGTACCTCTTTAACATTCCTTGGTCTCTACAACTCCGTAATGGATCTTACTTTGTCCTCATCTATTGATATTCCATTCTTAGGAACAATATGACCTAAGATCTTACCTTGACGTACCATGAACTCATACTTTTCTTGGTTTAGACACACTCGATATTCTCTACACTTGTTGAATATCTCTCTGAGCTTAGGGATGTGGTGTCTTCTTCTTGGAACATCAAGCTTACACTATGCTTGAGGTGGATTTGATCTACATCAAAAGCTATCTCTTGGATTACCTCAAAGGAATATCCGTTCAAGAGTTCCTTTACTTATGCTCATTTATTGTATTTTTTTTTAAAAGACTTTTCATGGATCTTTTACCATTGTAAAAGCCTTGAGATTTACACATGTGAAAGTAGAAAGAGAGAGCCTAAATTCCACGAATTTGTGGTGGTTGAGTTGCATTTAATCAATCAATCAATCATCTAAAAGTAGATCAAACTAGATCTTCACTTTTCCTAGATTGTAGGAAAGTGAATTGATTCCCCCCAGCACCATTCCCACCTTCATTTAAATTCAAAATTCACTTTTAGAATTCATGGATCACTTCTAGAGTCTATATAGAGACTTAAAAACAATTGTAAAATACATGGCAGAAATATACATACACTTGTGACCATCATTTTCTTGCTCCTTCATTTTTCTACATCATCTTCTTCGCCAAAAGTAAGCTTGCAGAGGCTTTTGCTCTCTCTACAGAGCTCCAAATTGGATGTGATATGGTTCATTTGTCAATTCTCATAGCATTTTGTTCAGTAGATTGGGAGAAATCTCAATTTTTGTATCTCGGGGTCAATCTCTACGTATTCCTGAAAAATAGGAGGTACCACCGTTGAGTCTCTGATTCGTTCCTATAGCATACTTTTCTTATTCCTTATACTTTTGTGCATTCTATAAACTTATGTGTATCACTCCCATAAAAGGATTTTTTCTAATTGTAATGATGACGGTCACTATGAGCATTTGAAGTTCATTGTATCTTCCATAGATAATAGGTTTTTTGAGCTAGTTGATGCACAAACCTATCTGTTTTATATCAACTCCTTCTCCTTGATGCTCCGAAGTACATTGTGCATTTCTTTGCACTTATCACATGCCTATAAGGTCTATTTGAGTCTCCATAATCTCAAGGGCTAGTCTTGTGTCGGTTGGTTGGGTCAAACTTCGTCGCTTCAAAACTCACTTTTCTACTTCCTACAAGCTTCTCCAAGTTCTTTCGGTGGTATCACAACTAGATCAAGATGGGTGATGGCTTTCCCTCAATGATCGAGAACCTTGATCGACACAACTATGCAACTTGGCAAATCAGAGTGGCGGCCTATTTGAAAGGTATAAATCTTTATGGAATTGTAGTAGGTGATGAAGCTATGCCTATTCCAAGATCCAAAGGAGGACCTACACAAGAGGAGATAGATAAGTTCACACTTTGGTGTGCAAGGGATGCTCAAGCAAGGTTGTACATACTAAACTCTATTTCTGACTTTCTATTACCACATATAAGAGGATGCAAGACATCTCAAGAGACTTGGGATGCCCTCGAGACTTTCTTTTCTGCTAGTACCAAAGCAACATTCGCTCTTGTAGAACAGATAAGGATGCTTGGGATACACATATCACATTGTACTAGGCTAGGAATGAGGCTCGTGTTGCTTATCTCTGAAAACAATTGGAGAGTGAGCATATGAAGGTGATTCTATGGACATTTTTCTAACAAAGACCAAAGATTTGAAGGAACAATTAATTTCTGTTGATGAAGCCTTGCCTGACAGTTCACTTGTGCAGATTGTCGTGAATGTTCTTCTTGATTCATAATAGATTTTTGCTTCTACTCTTCATTTAATGATAAAAGGCAATCCAAATGCCTTAACATTTGAGGAGTTAGTCTCTCTTCTATTGCACGAAAATCAGTCTAGGCAGAAGAGGTCCATTATGTGTGTTGCAGTTCAAGCTTTCCTGGCTAGTCAGAAGGGCAAAGGTAAATGGAGCTCTTCTACTAGTAAGCAATAGAAATCTGCTAATTCTACACAATTAAAGAAGGATGACAAAGATGATAAGAAAACTGAAAAGCAGAAATTGTTTTGCAAGTACTATACAGCAAATGATCACGTCATAAAAAAATATCCAAAACTGGTTGCAAAAGAGGCAAAGAAAAAAGAGGCTGGAATGGTTTTTGTAGAGGTCTCTACACCGAAAATAGAGTCTGCTAATCTAGTGCAAAATGAAGAATGCGCATTCACTACTATTTGCAGTTTTGACCCATCTTCTTTTAAACAGTGTATGTCTACAGTAGAATCAGATGTTTGGTACTTTGATAGTGGGGCAACCAAACATATTACCTTGCAGCAAAGTTTCTTCGCTTCACTCAAGCCTGCCTCTACATGGAATACTATCACATGTGCCAACAATTCCTCTTATCTTGTCATGGGAGTTGGTAAGATCATTCATAATACAGCTCATGGTAGTTCTTTTACATTGTCAAATGCTTTATTTGTGGAGAAGAATCTATTATCAGTTTCACCTTTAGCCAAGATTGGCTTGGTTATGAAATTTGTTGATAATAGATTTACAGTTCATGATCTATCAAATGGCAACATGATTATTGCTTCTGGCATTTTATGGCATGGGCTATATAAGCTCATAGACTATGAAAAATTTGTGAATGATTTAGCATGTGCACTACATGATTCTCATGCTATGTCGGATGCAAAGCTTTGGCATGCACTCTTTGGTCATCTGAATTTCACTAGTTTGCTACGCCTACGAAAATCTGAAATGGTGTGCTCTTTGCCTAAACTTGAGGCACCCGGTAAACATGTCTGTGAAGGCTATATTTTTGGCAAAATCCAACATTCCCCCTTTCCAAAAGATGGTTTAGCTTGAGCTACTACAAAACTGCATCTTGTTCACAATGATGTCTATGGTCCTATGTAGACACCCTCTTTTGGAAACTATCTTTACTTTGTGACTTTCATTGATGATTTTTCCAAGCATGCATGGGTATATCCACATAAAGAAAAGTTTGAAGTGTTTATGTGCTTCAAAAGAATTTTGGTTTTGGCTGAAAATATATCATCATGTAGAATGGGCACCCTCCATTTTGATCGAGGGGGGGAATATATGTCTTCTGACTTTAATGCATTTTTGGCTGAACATGGGATAAAACATCAGTGTACAATGCCATATAAACCTCAACAAAATGGAGTTGTTGAATGGAAGAATACGTCACTCATGGAGATGGCGAGGTGTATGGTCAAGAGTCAGGCTTTACCACATAGTTCCTGGCTTAAGGCCATTATGTGTGTAGCATATGTACTTAATAGATGTCCCACTAAAGCATTGCAGTCTATCACTCCATATGAGGCTTGGCATTGTCATAAACCATTTTTTGCTCAGCTGTGTGTTTTTGTTGTCTTGCATACGCATTAGTGTCTGAAAAACATCACACAAAATTGGATGATAAAGCAATAAAATGTGTTTTTGTTGAATATAGTTTTGAAAGTAAAGGCTATCATCTATATCATCCATAGACTAAAAATATTTTGCTAGCCACGATGTTGTTTTTGTGGAGGATGTTATTTAGCCTTTACTTTCATGTACAAAGGAGACATCTATTAGCTCCAAAGACATGTATGATACTTTGTTGCCTCTTTTTACAAGTGGAAAGTCTAGTGTTGTTCCTAATGAGGCAAATTCTCAGCCTTTGCAAGTTTCATGTGATGATGCAGATCATTCCATTTCTAATGTAGATTTACATGATGCACTTGTTGATGAGAGAGTTGATATTGAGGAGGCGAAAACTATGCCAAAATTGTTGGTACAGACTTTGCATGATAGCAAATTAGATGCAGCTCTATCATACCATACTCATTCAAGCTCTCATAGTG
Organism: Ceratopteris richardii; assembly: GCA_020310875.1. NCBI lineage: Eukaryota > Viridiplantae > Streptophyta > Polypodiopsida > Polypodiales > Pteridaceae > Ceratopteris > Ceratopteris richardii. The sequence goes on along the minus strand of CM035442.1, from coordinate 99,111,543 downwards.
TCTCTTTTGAATCAAATTTCTATGTTATGGCTGTCTCTAGTCTCTGTGATGAGAATGAACCTATCTCATTTGATGAAGCACAAAATTCCAAAAATTGGATGGTTTCTATGCAATCAGAATATGATGCTATCATGAAAAATGGTATGTGGCCTTTATGTGACTTGCCTCCTGGCAAGAAGAACATTGGCACTAAGTGGGTATACAAGCTAAAGTGTAAGTCTAATGGAACAGTTGATAGGTACAATGTTAAGCTTGTTGCAAAGGGTTATGCACAAGAAAGAGGCATTGATTTTGATGAAACCTTTTCTCGTACATGCCGAATGACTATTGTTCATAGCATTTGTGCACTTTCAGCTCATCATGGTTGGAATGTACATCAGTTGGACATTAAAATTGCATTTTTGAATGGTGACTTGCATGAAGAAGTGTATGTTTTTTAGCTCCGTGGATTTTGTAGAAAGGACACAAACCAAGTGTGCAGGTTGAAGAAGGCATTATATGGTTTAATGCAACACCACGTGCTTGGTATGAAAAGATACATTCCTATCTGATTGCACATGGTTTTGAGAATAGTCCAATTGAAAGCACCTTATATGTTAAGTGTGCTAATGATTTCCTTTTGATCATTGTTGTGTATGTTGATGGCATGTTGCTCACTAGTCCTCATGACAAGCATATTGTTGTTTTTAAGGTTGACTTGCATGCCTCATTTGAGATGTCTGATTTGGGGCATTTGCATCATTATCTGGGCATTCAGTTTATGCAAGCTGATGTTGGAATGGCATTGTGTTAAAAAATATATATTAACACATTATTAAAACATTTTGGCCTTGAAGACTGTAAACCTATTATCACTCCAATGGAGATAGGTTTATGATTGAGTATTCATGATGCTACAGATGCATTTGATGTTGTTCTCTATCAGTAGGCCATTGGATGCTTCGTTTACTTATGCATTACTCGGCTAGGTATTCAGTTTGTTGTCTCATAGATGAGCAAGTTTATGCATTGCCCAGGTGTCAAGCATTGGTAGACAATTAAGTGTATCTTTTGCTACTTGAGTGGTACCCAGCTACTTGGATTGTTTTATCCCAAGGGGGTATCACTACTGCCAGATTTACATGCTTTTTCTCCTTGTGACTGGGCTAGTTGCTATGACACTTGTGTGTCCACTAGTGGCCTTTGCTTCATGCTTGGTAGCTCATGTATATCTTGGTTGAGCAAGAAGCAGCCTACTATGGCCACTTCAAATTGTGAGGTTGAGCATAGGGTAGCTTTCACAGCAACTGTTGAGTTTGTGTGGCTCAGATGCCTTATGGTTGATTTGGGTGTTAGTCAGTCTTCTACCACCACCATCTTCATTGACAGCCAAAGCGCATTCGAAGTTGTGAGGAACCTTATGTTCCATGCTCACACTAAGCACCTTGAGGTGCATTATCATTATGTTAGGGAGAGGTTCTCCACTGGTGAGATCAGCTTGGAATATGTGCCCACGCAGGAGAACATTGCAGACCTTTTCACAAAGGCTCTACCTAGAGAGAAATTTGAAACTTTTCCCAAACCTTTGGGCTTACTTCCTTTTGTGGACTGATTCCACATAGCTTTGCACTTCCTTGTACATGAGTGCTAGCTCCTTGTTCACTACATCACTCTCAGGGGGGATTTGTTGATATATTTAGGTAGTGATGTGTGTGAACACACTAGGACTACCGGAGCACTTTTTTCCCTCTTTAGGAGGTTTTTCTCCCCAGCTATTGCCATAACACTTTACTCATCTTTGTACATTCTAGTGTTAATACATTCAGTATTGTGTGTTGTGCTCCAAGATTCTTCTTGTTCCTTGTGTTGTTCGTATGCTTTTGCAAATCTCAAACTCCAACAACTTTGAGATGTGATCAATCTGCTTAAGTCCTTTGCCTTTAGAGTTTGTCACAACAATATCCTAACTTATGCTTGAGCTTGAGTAATTAGAGTTTTCTTGGACTTGATTCATACCTATCATAGCTAAGAATTGATTGAGGGGGTTAAGAATGCTTCCAACCTCAAATTGTTTCTCCCTTGATCACACTTGAATGCTGAGGACACATGTTCCCAAGCTTGCGATGCACTTGCCAGTTTTCTTTAACACAGTTGAATAGCTCTCAATGGACCTGTAAAAATCCCAAGTTTAGATCAAGCTTAGACTTTAATTTATTTGACAAACAGTTTGATTCAAGCATTTTTAAAGACCCATTTTCCCCCGTTGTATTGCTCAAAATCCGTGGGAGCCCCCTTGGCTCAAAATATAGATTTTGGATGAAAAAGATATGTCAAATCAGGCTCCAGGGGGTCAAAACAGACAAATAGGATGTGTCAAAAAGTTGCGATTTTCTCAAAAGTTGAGCCTTGCAGAAAGTGGTGGTTTTCTAAAAAATAGTCTTCTAAAAAGTCGTGATTTTCTCAAAATCTTGATGGCAGAAATTTGCAATTTTCTCAATATCTTGATGGCAGGAATTTGCGATGTTCTCAAAATCTTGATGGCAAAAATTCACGATTTTCTCAATATCTTGATGGTAGAAATTCACAATTTTCTCAATATCCCGATGGCAAAATCTTATGATTTTCTTTCATAATTTTCTCAAAAATTACCTTCTAGAAAGTTTTGAATTTCTCAAAAATTGGATTGCAAAAAGTCATGATTTTTGCAAAAACTAGATGGAAAAAGCTCGAGATTTTCTCCTCTTCAAATTCCACCAAAAAGTCGTGATTTCTTTAGAACCTAAGGCCAGAAGGTCACAATTTTCTTCACACTTAGCAAGTCAGAGAATCACGATTTTGTTCACACTAAGAAAACCACACATTCATGTTTTTCTCACAATAAAAAAACCAAAAATTTGTGATTTTCTAACAATAAAAAAACCAAAAATTTAGGATTTCTCATAATTAGAAAACCAGAAATTTGTGATTTTCTTAGTGATTTTAGGCCGAAACAAGAGAATCGCAAAATTCAAAAATTTTGAATTTTCCAAAAAGTTGTGATTTTTTCTAGAAAATTGTGATTTTCTAAGAATTTTGGTGGGAACTTCAAAATCTAGCACTGAGGCCTACACGTTGTGCAGAGGGTCATGGAAAGCACAGAAACTCACAAATACAAACACTTTGCCTCTCTTTCTCTCTCTCTCGCTCATCCACAAATGGAAAATGAGATGAAAATAGTTAATACATAGTCAAAAACGAAAATTTTCTACAAAGATGAAGATGGGAGAAGATGGTGATGATGAAGCTGGAGAAAAAAATCAGAAACTTAACAAAAAAGACTATTTTTTTACCTTCCAACATCGCAAATCTATGATCTTACCATCACAATGCTCGCCTTCAAGCAACACTCCCTGGCAATAGTGCTAAAATTTGGTGTAGTGCAAGCATGAGAACCACCTTCTTTACTTTTGAATCCTAGAGACATGAGGAGGATATGAAGATCATGAGAAATTGTGGTGAGCAAATGTGAGTGACAAGCACATACATGCACACACACACACAAGGCAAGATAGTAAAGATAGGAACAATGGAAGCTTGATTCTCAAGTATAAAAGAACTCGATTACACTCTATAAGAAGCTCTCTCTAACTTTCTCTCCTCAATTTATCAATCTCAAAAACGAACTCTCTAGCTCTTTCTATAGTTTTTTGACTAGTTTTGGTCCTATCTAGACCTAGTATATGGAGTTGCAAAAATATGAAATGATATTTACAATGGTTTTTAGTGATCAGAATCTATGTTTTTATAACGGTTTCTTCTGAAAATTTGACATACTTTTCTTGGAGCTCCCTACATGCTCCCTCTTCTTGTGTTTCCACTTCTTTGATGCATTCTTGCATCTTGTTCTTGACCTTGAGTGCCAGCATGTGTACTAGAAAATAGGAATGTATCTTCTCATACCAAGCATGTGGTTCTTGCATCAAACCATAAAATGCCTTTTTCAAGTTGCATAGTTTGCTTTCATGAACTTTTCGCACAAAACCATGGGGCTGAAATACATATATTTCTTCATCTAAATCACCATAAAAAATGCAATTTTTATGTGCAACTAATGTACATTCCAACCGTGATGAGCGACAATTACACAAATGCTATGAATGGTGGTCATCTGGCATGTGGAAGCAAATGTATCATCAAAATCAATGCCTCTCTCTTGAGCATAGCATTTTGTAACAAGCCTAACCTTATCCCTATCAATTGTTCCATCAAGATTATGTTTTAGCTTGTATACCCATTTAGTACCAATGGACTTTGCATAGATGCAAATCACATAAAGACCAAGTACCATTCTTCATAATAGCATCATATTTTTATTGGATAAAAACCATGCACTTTTCTCAATTTTGTGGTTCATCAAAAGAAATAGGCGCATTCTCATCACAAAGACTAGAGGGAGCCATTAAATTGCAATCTATGCAAAGGAAATAGTACAAGAGCATGAACGGGTACGCTATGACAAACGTGCATCTAACTTGCTATTTCTCAAAGTTTGCACCAACCATTTTGGCATATTTTTAGCCTCTTCTATTTCAGCCCTCTCATGAACATGTAATATCTGCATAAGAAATGGAATGATTTGCATGATCATGTGGAACCTATGAAGGATGAGAAATTGCCTTATTTGGACTAGCACTTTAGTGTCCATCTATAAAAAGAGGCAACAAAGTGTCATACAAATGCTTCGAGCTAACTTATGTCTCCTTCATACATGAAAGTAATGCTTGAATTGCATCTTCCACAAAAACAACATCATTACTAGCCAATAATATTTTTAGTCTATGGATGATACAAATGATAGCCTTTGCTTTTAGAACTGTACCCAAAAAAATACATTTCATTACGTTATCATCCAATTTCTTGCATTATTGTTTAGGCACTAATGCATATGTTAGACAACTAAAAACACACAAATGAGCAACAAATGGCTTGCAACCATGCCAAGCCTCATATGGATTAATTGATTGCAGTGGTTTTGTGGGATACCTCTTAAGTACATATGTTGCACAGATAATAGCCTCAAGTCAGAAGCTACATGGTAAAATCTGACTTTTGACCATACAACTTGCCATTTCGATGTGAGACATGTTCTTTCTTTCAACAAATCCATTTTGTGGAGGTGGATATGACACTATAAATTGATGTTTTATCCCACCCTCAACCAAAATTGCATTAAAATCAGAAGACATATATCCCCCCTTGCTCAAAACGGGAGGGTGCCCAAATAACATATTATTAGATTTTGAGCCATAACCAGCAATCATTTGAAGCACATAAACACTCTGGGCTTTTTTTTCAATGGATGCGTCCATGCATGCTTGGAGAACTCATGAATAAAAGTCACAAAGTCAAGGTAGTTCCCAAATGAAGGTACATAGGACCACAAACATCACTATCAACAAGCTACATTTTATAACTAGCTCAAAGCGAGCCATCTTCTGGGAATGAGGAAGACTACATTTTTCTCTGTGGTTTATTTGCTGAGATTTTGCTCGTGAAGGATATCATGTTGTTTTGTGCTTGTAAGAGCACCTTGGGTACCCACATTTGCAATCTCCCTTGTTGAGCTGCAACTAATTTCTTTGGCACCCAAATTTGTATGTTAGTATGGTCGGCCTTCATCAATTGCTTCGATACCCAAATCTATCGGAGACCTTGGGATTGAGCTTGTCCTCGTTTCTTGGTGCTTCTTCTAGCATGGTTGGCTTGCCTCAATGGGAAGGGTTGTGGCAAAGCTGGTGGTTGTTCTCCTTTTCGTACCCAAATCTGCTTCATGCCCTGAGCTACTTTCTTCTTGAATTCTGTCTGTCTAGTTGATATAGCAGATGTCTTTTTTGCTTGCCTCTTTGGTTGAGTTATGTTTGCATTAGTCTGTGAAGAAGAAGAGAGGTTTGCTGGCCTTTGAGCTTGTGCTTCCATGATTGAGTCCTTTTGCGTCGTAGGGTTATTGACATGCACAACATTTTCTTTGCAAAGATGAGTTTCAGAATAACTAAGAGAATGTGTGACCTCTGGATTTATGAGCATGCAATTGTCTAGTTCTAAGGTAATACATTGTTCATGTGCCCAAACTTGAAGGATTTGACTTCTTAGGCTCAAGTTGACTGCATGGTCATAAATCCAATCTTGACCCAAGACAAGTGGATCTGTAAGGTCTTCATCGTGACACACTAGCATTTTGACTTTCATTGGAACATCTTGAAGGTAGATGGGAAGTTCCACCGCGCCTAGACAAGGGGTTTCCACACCGCCCAATCCTATGAGATAGGCTTCTATGGGCTTGATGTCCAATTGTAGGTTTTGGCAGTATGAAAGTCTAACTGCACTAGTTGTTGCACCTGAGTCAATCAATGCTCTCACAGTCCTTGTTCTTCCCTTGTCCTACCGTTATGGTCACAAATGGACGTCGATCACTTATTTGAGAATCAATTGCACTTGACATTTTCCATGTGGTCAGAGGTTCTTGATATAGCTTGACTTGACAGCCACTGATATAGTTTGGCCATGTGGTATCTTGGGGCCTCAAGTTTGATATCGAGGTCTAGGCACTTATTTCTCCTAATGTGTTCTCTAGCCTCTGCCTGTGCTTCTTCTCTAACCCTTAACTCTTCTTCTTTTCGCTTCTTAGCAGTGTTGAGTCTCTTTAGCATATCCTCTGTAAGAGGTTCTTGATATAGCTTGACTTGACATCCACTGATATAGTTTGGCATGATATCGCCTTATAGAGTGGCCAATTGAACTGCACCGCTAGTGGAAAATCTATTAATGATCTTGGGTCCATATCCTCGTTTCTCCAATTTATGGGCATGTTGCTTTAGTGTATAAACGAGCACTAGATCTCCTTCTTTCAGACCTTTATCCTTGATGTGTGCATCAACGTATGCTTTTTGCCTTTTCTTTGCAGCATAGATGCCTGCCGCCGCTCGTAGCCATGTCTCACCTAAGCATTCTAGATCAAAGATCCTAGATGATAACTCGTGTCCATTCCACTCATGCTCTTGTGCTACTTTTAAAGTTGGAATTAGGAAGTCCAATGGTCGCACAACATTTTGGCCGAAGACCATCTAAAATGGGGTGGCATTGAGTATCGTTTTATAGGCAACTCGGTAGGCCCAAATAGCGTGATGAAGTTGTTTATCCCAATCAGAGCACTTATTATTTACCAATTTTGTCAATACATTACATAGGATCTTGTTTGTGCTCTCAGCTTGTCCATTGGCATGTGAATGATAGGGGGCCGACTTCTTATGTATCACCAAGAATTCTTGGAGAAGATTTTCAATAACTTCATTCAAGAAGTGTGTGCCCTATCGCTCACTAACTCTATGGGTAGTCCATATCTTGTGAACACATTCTCAAATAAGAACTTTGCCATTGTTTGAGCATCATTCTTCATTGTCGCTTTGACTTCTATCCACTTTATAAGGTAGTCGGTGGCTACAATAATGTACTCTCCATGGGATTTTCTAGCTGGGGGGTTAATAGGACCTACAAAGTCTATGCCCCACTTCGAAAATGCACGTCCTCCCATCATTGGCCTCAAAGGCATCTCATCTTTTCTAATTGGGTACTAGGCTCGTTGGCATATGTCACATTTCTTCACATAGGTATGGGCATCCATATGAAGAGTGGGCCACCAAATTCTTGAGAATAGAATAGTTTTAATTACTCGACCAGGACCAAAATGTCCGCCTATAGCACTGCTATGGGCAGTTTCTAAGATTTTCAAATAGTCTGATTCATGAACGCACAACCTTAAGTAACCATCTTTGCCTCTTCGGTATAGGTTACCTCCTATGAGGGCGTAGTCTTGAGCCTCTTGCTCCATGCTATGTTTCCTTGCTAGACTAGCCTCATTGGGTAATGTTCTTGATCTCATGAATTCTACCAATGAAGCACTCCAATCTGGAATTAATGATACGTGATAAAGAGTCGCATGCTCCACTGGGGGTCTCTCTTTGCACGTTGGACAATTCTTAATCCACTCATGAATTTCTTTGTCCATGCTAGGCCAATACACTCCTAAACATTTTAGATTTTGCAATGTTTGTTGTTTAGAATAGTGATTTCCTAGAAATCCCTCATGGGCTTGTTGCAACCAACTACTACGTTCATCATCTTCGACACAACAAGCTAATACACCTTCTGTATCTTGTTTGTACATGCTTCCTGCCATTGATATTTTTGTGATTTTACAATTTCATCTTTGTTTGTTTTTACATTCTTATTTGTGGGTCTGAAGGTTAGGACTGGTACCAACTTATTTGCCCATTTAGGAACAACTTCTAGATTGAACAGGTAAGCATCGTGCAATTCATTAGACACTCCTTGTAGTGACTCTCCTGACGTGATGCAAGAAAGATGATCTGCCCTAAGGTCGTTCTTACCAACTTATTTGCCCATTTAGGAAAAAATTCTAGATTGAAGAGGTAAGCATCGGGCGATTCATCAGACACTCCTTGCGGTGACTCTCCTGAATTGATGCGAGAAAGATGATCTGCCCTAAGGTGGGTCTTACCTTTCCTAACAACCACTTCAAATTCATATTCCATTAGTAAGAGGAACCATCTTACTAGGCGTCATGTATTGCAAGGTTTATTGACCAAATATAATAAGGCTTGATGATCAGTAAAAAACTTGAACTTGTTGGCCAATAAGTAGTGTCTGAACTTCTTTATGGCATATACCATGCTTAAGCCTTCTCTCTCAGTTGTTGTATAATTTCGTTCTGCAGCATTTAGTTGTCTGCTCGCATATACTATAGGCAAATCTAGATTACCTTCACCTGTGGGTTGTGACAACACACATCCTATTACATAATTGGATGCATCCACATGTACATGGAATGGCTTGTTCCAATCAGGAGTTGTCTCTCTCAGTTGTTGTATAATTTCGTTCTGCAGCATTTAGTTGTCTGCTCGCATATACTATAGGCAAATCTAGATTACCTTCACCTGTGGGTTGTGACAACACACATCCTATTACATAATTGGATGCATCCACATGTACATGGAATGGCTTGTTCCAATCAGGAGTTGTCAGTATTGGTGCTGTGCACAAGCGTCTCTTCAGCTCATTGAAGGACTTCTCGCATTCGTCGTTCCACTCAAATTTTGTCAACAAGGCATAAAGAGGCTTAGCTATAATTGCATACATGTGAATAAACCTATGGTAATATCCACAATGGCCCATGAAGGCTTGTACCTCTTTAACATTCCTTGGCCTCGACAACTCCACTATCGCTTTTACTTTGTCCTCATCTATTGATATTCCATTCTTAGAAACAATATGACCTAAGATTTTACCTTGACGAACCATGAACATGCACTTTTCTAGGTTCAGACACACTTGATAGTCTCTACACTTGTTGAAGATCTGTCTGAGCTCAGGGATGTGGCACTTTCTTTGTAGGGAATGAGCACATAAATCATCCACATATACTTCTAAGCTCTTTTGCAAGAACTCTTTGAAGACATGACACATGAGCCTTTGGAATATTGCAGGTGCATTGGTGAGCCCAAATGGCATCACATGAAATGCAAAGACTCCCCACTCTGTTGCAAAGGCCGTTTTATGTTGATCTTTTGGGGCAATGGCTACTTGGTTGTAACCTAAAAATCCATCAAGGAAGCTATAAACTTCCTTGCCTGCAACACGCTCCAATAAATGATCAGTGATTGGAAGCGGATAACTATCTCTTACTGTGGAGGCATTAACTTTTTTAAGGTTAATAAACACATGTAACTTCCCGTTCTTCTTGGGCATCACTACAACGGGGGACACCCATTCAGTATGCTCAATCTCATAGATAAATCCAGCTTCAACCAATCTGTCGATTTCCTCTTTTATTTTAGCTGCATATGTGTCATTATATGTGTAGGGCTTCTATTTGGTGGGCTTGGCATCTGCTATCATGGGGATCGTATGAGAACAAACCTTCGGATCTACTCTTTTCAAGTCTCTATAGTGCCACGCAAACACATCCCTATATTCCCTTAACAAGGCTACCAACTCTGCTTCCTCTTCTTTACTTAGGTCATCTCCTATGTATGTACACCTCTCTTCGTTCTCTTCAATGGTGACTACGATTTTTTTGGCCTTTTCTTTGTTATCATATGCTTCTCCTATTGTGGCCTCTCTCTTAGGCATTCGTACCAAAATTTTGCAGTCCTCAACTTCATATTTCTTAAAATGTTGTGGTACTTCGAACAATGATTCCTCCTCTTCTTGTTTCACTCCTTGTCTTTTCTTTTTCTTTTGACCTCTCTCACTGCCATTCTTTGAATTTATTGTTTTGATGCTTGTGAGAGGTTCTTCTTCTTTTTGTGTAAATACTCGTATGTCTTCTAAATAGTGCTCCTCTGAAATAAAGCAACTATCCATCACGATGGACTCTAGATCATCATCGTTCTCTTCTTCTTCTATTAAGTCACTAGGGTCACATTCTTCTAGCAAGGGCTGACACATGAACACTGAAATATCATAACCCTCCTCATCACAATGAGGTGTCCACTGTTCTTCAAGAAGGTGTAATCCTTCAAATTGACCTTGGTTGTTACCCCTTGCAAGTATAAGGAGTTGGTTCCCCAATCCCGTACAGCTTGCAATTGTCATAGGAAGGGACTTCCCAGGATCATTTCATAGGTATTAGCTTTACCAAAGTCACATATAGCAAAGGTGTGCTCAAACTCTACACCACAAGTGGTTAGAGTTATCCCTTCTAGCAATCCTAGAGGTCTCTCCACATGGCCGTCAACCATCTGAAGCTTCATTCTAGTTGGTCTTAATGCAGGTTTACCCCATTGCTTCCACAAGGAGGTGGTTGCAATAGCAACACCAGCACCTGAATCTACGATTGCTTTGGCTATGTAACCTTGGTAGGTGATCAAAAGATAGGTATTACCTTCCTCACCTTCGCTCATGTCCCCTATTTTGTCTAGAGGTATCTCCGGTACTTTCTCTTTAGAGTCTACTTTTGGCATTTTGGAATCAAGTTCTAGAACCTGATTCACCACATGTTTCCATAGCTCCGGTTTTGCTTTGAGCAGCTCTTCTATAGTGAGGTGATACTTAACCTTAGTGTTCTTCACGACATCAATGTTTCTTGGAACCACCGAGTCTTCATTTCTGATCAGTATTGTGGGAGCTTTGATCTACAGAGATTCAGATTCCCATGGGCCTGTGAACTGTGGCAACTCATGTAAAGAATTGGATTCAAATCCTGAACTTTCCTTCTCTTCTTGCTCTACTTGGTCTCCATAAATAGATGGAATGTCTTGTGGAAATTGATCATGAAGGTCATCAATCTCAAGAATAGGAGGGGAAACATCCTTCTCCTTGGCCCATTTCTCTTCTTGTATTTCCCGCAAGAACTTTTGAGTGTGTTGTTCAATTGAAAGAGGTTCTCCATCCTCTATGGGGTTTGGAACATAGACTTTCTTTGGTGATGAGCTTTCTCTTTCAACAGTTGGTTGAGCCTGTGGAGGTAAAGAAACTTGAGGTTTATTTACCAACTGCTCTAATCTATCTAGTAAGCCCTAGAAGTGCAAACCCCATGTAATAGCATTCGTATGATTGAACGATTGACTGGCCTTGAACATAGCTTGAGCTAGTTCCACCATTTTTATGCACATTTTTGTCCGTTCAATCTCTAAATTTGCTCTAGGGTAGCTCTTGTCTAGGTTTGCAGGTGTTGGCCCTTCTTGAAGTCGAGCCTAGTATGCCTTGAACATCATGTCCAAGCCTTCTGGGGTTGGATCTGCAAGAACAGATCCTAGTTGTGGTTTATTTACAATGGCTGGTGGGTGGGGTTCAGGTGGTGTGGATGGAGTTTCAGCATGCGAGAAATTTTGAGAGGCAATATCTTCTATTTTTGTTTTTGCAACTTTCAAGCTTTCTTCTAGTTCAAATAACTTTTTGGTCCACTTACAATTGGCCTTCTCTCTAGTATCCTTCCATGTTCTTGTTTTTCTCTTATTAGGCTCTCCTGACTCACTTGGCTCTGATTGCTCAACTAGTTTAGCTTTTTGTGAGGCTTGTGCCCTAGTAACTACATGTATAGGAGTCACATTATCGCTATTGGAACTTGAATCCCCTACTAGGCCTACCACATTAACGGGTGTAACCTTTGGTGCACTAGAGGGATGTCTGGGACAATCTCTCAGGAGCTGTTCTTTGCCACATTCAAGACAAACGACTTGTATTGTGATGTTTTGTCCTTGTATCGGAGCTAGTGGGTGGGGTGGTTGTTGTCCTGGTATGGGTTGAGGTTGGCTATATCCTCCATGTTCATATGGTCTCGTTGCTCCTTGTGGTTCTTGACACGGGTTACACCTAGGAACTTCTCTGCCTTGTTCTCTAGGAGGGTACCCATATGGTCTACCTTGGGGTGGTACAAACGGTCGTGGCCATCTATTCATTGGATAGTTTTCGATGTTGTAGTTGATGTACTTTGGCTCACTATAAGAGTACATGTTAGGCTCCTGAGTTGGTTGTCTATCATAAGGGTAAGGTTGTGATAACCCTAATCCTTCTCTGGTGCAGACATGAGATGGATGATCTCCACCGCAAAGTGTGCAACTTCCTAACATTGGCACTCTCAAGGAAGAGTTCTGGTAGTTCCTTTGTCCTTGTAGCCCTAATTTCTTGGGCACTAACTCTGCCACTTCCTCCACATAGCTCGAACTAGAAGTCTCATCACTCCTTGTATCCTCTATTTTGGTAGGGTCTTGTGTGATTTTGAGATCCTTGGCTAGGTTGTCTTCCAAATCTATGCATACTTGAAGACACTCACTCAGAGTTTGCAGTCGTTTTACGTATACTAACATTCTCAATGTTCCATTGATTAGACCTTCTAAAAATAGGGATATCATTTTTTGCTGAGAAGGTCTCTCTGTCACAGGGCATCGAGTCACGTATTGATTAAATCTTTGTGCTGCATTTTTTACTATCTCATTAGGAGCTTGTTTGAAACTATGTAGTAAGGATGATGAATTGTGCTTGATCCCTCGCTTAGTGAATTCCCAAATAAATTCTTGAAAGAATTGTTCGATATGGCTAAAGCAACTTGGATCCAGGGATTGAAACCAAGTTAAGGCTATTCCTGTGAGGGTTAGCCCAAAGGATTCATATTGCATGACAAAGTCATCCACTTGCTCCGCTCGTAGCACTTGCTTGAATTGTGCAATGTGGTCATAGGGCTCTCCTGTGCCATCGTAACGATTTCGCATACATTTGGCCAATTGGATTGGTCTCACTCTTTTTCTTGGCTCTAGGGATCGCATTATGATGGGAAAAGCGGGTTTTGTTGGGTGTATTCCAGCTCCTGCACCTTGGGGTGGTACTGCCCTAAGGGTGGTTCTATTCATATTCCCCATTCCTTGGCTAGTTTGGTTGTGGGAGTTAATTCCTCGCATGGTGGATTGCACCTGAGGTCTGTTTGGTGTATTACATTGGCTCGTTTGTCATGATCTTCCGTTCTTTGCTGGGTCTGCAATGGGTTTTGTGAGGTAGTTGCCTCATGTCGAGGAGGGAATATAGGCAGATCCATGTACTTTAATGTAGACCTCTCCACTTCATCTACATGCCAATATCTCCTTTGATTTTGGTCTAGGAATGTAACTCTAGATGGATTTTCTGGCTCCCTAAACTCGTATATAGTTATTGGGTTGATGCCTTGTGTCAGTGAATTAGTGTGTAGGAGTAGGTCTGATCCATGTACTAAGTACACATCCATCAGATAGTCATCTTGGGGTATCTTGTCCGCTTGAAATACTTGAGTCATTACCGACTTCCCCCTAGGGGCAGTCACCGTATCTCCACTGTTGGTTCTCCCAAAATTTCCTTGTCCCTCTAATTCTCCTCTTTCATTAATCTGATCTGGGTTTTCAGTTACTACATAGATCTGGCCCATCTTGTCCATGTAAACTCCACCTTCATACTTGACAGTTGGTCTTGGAACTATCTCAGATTCTGTAGTGTTTATCATTCTTGCTACTGACCTGTGTAGGCCATCGAGGTAGATGGGTATTCCTTGGAAGTTAGTGGATATGTATTGAAGAGACATCCGATATTCCCCTTCCACTCTAGACATAAAACCTTCCCTAGGTACGGAACTATGCATGTCTTCAGATGCCAAGAGTCTCTCCCAGTCAAATGACATTTCTAACTCACTCGTCTATGAACACAACACTTAGTGCCAACCACTGAGTTGTGAGTCCCTGACTTGGTTGTGTGGTTGACACTAGCCTCTGATGATTTGATACTTTATCTATCTTTTGCTAGGTTTCAACTTGATCTTAGGTTCATAAACCTTGTCTACAAGTCCAAAATTGTCCTTTGTATTGCTCAAAATCTTGTGGAACCTCTTGCTTCCAAGTCCAACCTGAGGGGCAACTTCAAAATACTATATCTAATACTCCACATATTATTTTTACCATAACCACTAGAATTTTTTGTAGTACTCCCCACGAGCTTTCCAACAAACCAAAAATCACTCCGAACAGATTTCGTATGAGAAAGTTATGCTAGTTCAGGTTTCTGGGGATTAAAACAGGGAAACGGGATCTCTCAGGGAATGCTTTAGCACTTGACAATACGATACCAAAAATGGTATCGTGATACCTCAAGTGGGTGTGCATGATACGATACCTCGACAAGTATCGTGATACTCGAGAATTCTGGTATCACGATACCAAAACTCAACCGGACACGATACTTGGAGATTTTGGAGTCTAAATTCAAAAATTTTTGGAGATATGTGTACCTTAGGTTCTCCTTGTCACTCCTATGTACTTGTAGATGCAAAGTCTCCCTTCAAAGTCACGATATGACACTCGCGATACCAGATGCAGCTCTTGTCACTCCGCAATACCACTACTCAAATTTTTGATGTTTTAGTGGTGCAAATCTCTGTATTTCAAGGATGCCTAAGCTTTGAACCCTCTCTAAACTCCTTGCACACCAAGAATGGAGAAGAAGAGATGAAAATCGGAATGCAAAGTCAAAAAAGCAAAAAATTCAGAGAAGGTGAAGATGAGAGGAGATGGTGGTGATGATGATGATGGAGATGAAAAAAAAACTCAAAAACTGAACTGAAAATGGTGATTTTTTTACCTTCCATCATCGCTACTCTACGTCTTACCGTCACATGCTCATCCTCCAAGCTCTCTCCCCGGCAACGACACCAAACTTGGTGTCACTCTAGCACAATGGTGAGTACCAATGTGAGGAGCTTCACCTCATAAATGTCAATCCACGGAGACGTGAGGACCGATATGAAGACCAAGAGCAAGTGAAGTGCACAAGTGCGTGAGTGAAAGCACACAAGCATGCACACACATACACACACACGTGAACAAGGTAACAGCAAAGAGTGGAACAATGGAAAGCTTCGATTACAAAAGAAATTTCTTACAAAACTGAAATCTACAACAAACCAACCCCCAAAATGAGCTCTCCAGCCCTTTTTATAGTTTTTTGAGTGTTTCTGGCCCTGTCCAGACCTAGTGTCCAGCCTAGTTAAAAATTAGGTTCCAACGCTTATTTGGGGACTCAAACTGAATCTAAAAATTATGAAAATTGGTAGGATAATACTTCTAATACTCCTCAAGCTCAAGGACTCCTTGGCTTGAACAAAGTGGAGCTGTAAAAAGTGGAAAATGGTATTTAAAATGGTTTTAAGTGACAAAAGTCGCTATATTTATAGGGATTTCTTCTGAAAACTTGACATGTGCTTCTTGGAGCTCCCTACATGCTCCTTCTTCTTGTGTGTCCACTTCATTGATGCACTTCCATGCTTGTGTGTGATCTTGACTGTCAACAGACTCCTAGCTTCTTGGCAACTTGCTCAGCTATCTCATCTATTTCTGTGGAGATTCTCAAAGTATGACTAGTAGAACTATCAAAATCCTTATAGAGTTTGGACAATCCTAACTCCTCACCCAAGTTATCTTCTATGTCAATGCACATCTGCACACACTCTTCTATGGATCTAGGCTCTTTCAAGTACACATATGATCTTAACTTTGTGCTTAGTAAGCCATCTAAAAACAAGGCCACTTGTTTGGCTGGCATGGGTAATTCTGGCATAGGGCATCTTTCTATGTATTGTCTAAACCTTCTTCCTGCTAGTCGCATTGTTTCTTAGGGTGTCTGCTTGAAACTGTGGATCAAGGATGATGTGTTATGTCTGATACCACTCTTGGAAAATTCTACAATTTATTCATCTAGCAGTTGGCCTATGCATTGGTAGTTAGAGTTATTCAACGGTTGAAATCAAGCTAAGCCTGTACCCTTGAGATTCAAACCAAATGCCTCGAATTGGGTGAACAACTCCTCAATCTGTTTAGCTCTTAACGCTTGTTTGAACTCAACCACATGGTCATAAGGATCTCTTGAACCATCAAAGTAATTTTTCATTGTCTTTACCACTTGAGAGGGTCTAAGGGTTCTTAAATGCTCTCGGGATCTAGGCAATGGAAAATCATGTTCATTTCTTTGTTGCCTATGTGCTTGATGTCTCTCTCTTTCAAGTCTTTCATTTTCAAATCCTGATCTATTTCTGCCCACAGTGTGTGCAAAACTGACATCAGGTCTCTCTCTTGTTTGTTCTCGTTGTGCTTCATGAGCTTTGGATGATCTTACACCTTGGAGGCCGTGGGACACATTAGATCTTGGTGGAGGGAAAATTGATTCACCTTGCCAAGTGTATGTATGCCTATCATGTTTTGTTACCAAGAACATTTTCTCTGATATGTTATCCAAGTACACAACTTTGCCTGGAGTCTCTGGATCCTTGAGCTTGTAGATGATGACTATGCCCAATTGGCTAGGTTGATATGCCTTGAATCTCCAAAAGGCTTCCTCTGTTTCTCTATTTAAGAATATTTCTATGCTTTTGTTGTCTTGAGGGATCAAATCTGGAGTGATCACTCTAGTCAAAACTGACTTACCTATAGGAGTCTTGGGTTCTTGTCCTACATTTCCTTGTTCTAGGTCTCCTATCTTATTCTCAGGAATGATATTTCCAAACTCATCTATCCTATCTGGTAGCTTGGTGACCACATACATGGTTCCTTCCTTATCAATATATGAACCCTCTTCGAACTTGACTACTGGGTGTTCAAGTCCAAAGGGTTGATCCGGATTTTTGAGTTGGACCACCGATTGCCTCAGACCATCCTCATAGATGCGAGCACCTAATCGGTTAGTCTTGATATATTCCAATCATGTCTTAGAGGGACCTTCTGGTGTTTATAAATAGGCAGTACTTGAGGCACCTGCAGGTTTCCCCATGCTAAAAGACATTTTTGAATCACTTGTGTATGAACTTAGTACATAAGGATAACCACTTAGTTGTTGTGCCCAAGACTTAGCTGTATGGTTGACACTAGACTCAGAAGTTCTAATGCTTTGTCGATCCTTGCCTAAGTGTCTACTAGATCTGAGGTTCATATGCCTTGGTTAAGAGTCCAAAATTTCCCCTTTACACTGCTCAAAATCCTTTGGAGTCCCCTTGGTTTCCTAGTCCCACTTGAGGGTAAACTTCAAATTAGTCTATCTAAAAAGAAATGCATTATTCTTAGAAAAAATAGTTAAACTATGTGGTATTTGAAACGCGCTTTCCAATGAGCTATAGAGCTCAAAAGATGGACTTTTGATGAAAAAGTTATGTCAAATCAGGCTCCCGGGGGTCAAAACAGCGAAACATGACCTTTTGGAAAAATCATGATTTTGTGTGAAAGTCGCGATTTTGGAGGTCTGAAAATTGCGATGCTGAGCAGCCATAAAAATCATGATTTTGTGAAATCATGAAAATCACGATGCTAAGCACTTATGAAAATCGAGATTCTGCGCAATCCCCAAAAAATGCAATTTTGAATGAGAATCGTGAAAAATGTGATTTTGAGTGAGAATTGTAAAGAACGCGATTTTGAGTGAGAACCATGAAAAATGTGATTCTGAGAATGATAAGAAAATCACGATTTTGATTGAGAATCGTATTTTCTTAAAATTGTGTTTTTGAACTGAAAATCGTGATTTTGAATGAAAATCGTGTTTGGTCAAGGTCGTGTTTTTGGCCTGAAAATCACGATTTTGAGAATGACCAAAACATCGTGATTTTGATTGAAAATCATGTTTTATGAAAATCGTGTCATGAAAATTGCGATTTTGCACCTTAATGAAAATCATGTTTTCTAAAAATCATGAAAATCGCAATTTTGGATGAAAGTTGTGTTTTTGAAAATCGCAATTTTGGGAGCCAACAGAGAATCGTGTTTTTCCCAAAATTGTGTTTTTGGCTGAAAATCGTGATTTGTGAAAATTGTGATTTTGAGTCAACTGAAAATTGTGTTTTTTCTAAAACTCAAGTTTCCATGATATTTAGAGAATCGCGTTTTTGTGTGACTTAGGCAGGAACTGAAAATCACTTTTTTTTTCTTTTATTTGAATTGTATAAAAATCATGATTTTTAGTCAGAATCGTGTTTTTTTGGCAGGAAATTCAATTTTTTGAGAGTTGAGCAATGGCAACCTCCATATGTGTAGAAAATCGTGAAAAAAACACAGGTGCTTTCTCTCCCTTGCGCTTTCTCTCCCTTGCACTTCCTAACTCCTTCTCGCACAATAATGCATGAAAAATGCTATGAAAATGGTGAAAATGCACTAAAAAACAAGAATTTTTATGAAGAAGAAGATGGTGATGAGGATGAAGAAGAAAAATCAAGAAATGAACATAAATGAAAGTCTTTCTACCTTCCAACGTCGCAAATCTACGATCTTACCATCACAACGCTCATCCTCGAAGCTCTCTCCCCAACAATGGCGCCAAAATTTGGTGTAGCTCAAGCATAAGCACCACCTCCTTTACTTGTCAATCTGCGGAGACATGAGGACCGGTATATGAAGACCATGAGCGAGTGAAGGCACAAGTGTGTTAGCGAAAGCACACAAGCATGCACACACATGCGCACAGGGTAAGAGCAAAGAGAGGAACAATGGAAAGCTTCTATTACAAAGAGTTCTCTTACAAAAGCTCAAATCTACAACAAGCTAACCCCAAAAATGAGCTCTCTAGCACTTTTTATAGTTTTTTGAGTAGTTTTGGCCTTGTCCAGACCTAGTGTCTAGCCTAGTTAGAAATTAGGTTCTAGGGCTTATTTGAGGGCTCAAACGAAGTCTAAAAATTATGAAAATTGGTAAGATGATACTTCTAATACTCTTAAAGCTTGAGGACTCCTCGGCTTCAACAAAATGGAGTTACAAAAATATGAAACGGTATTTACAATGGCTTTTAGTGATGAAAATTACTATTTTTATAGGGATTCCTTATTAAAATTTGACATGTACTTCTTGGAGCTCCCTACGTGCTCCTTCTTCTTGTGTGTCCACCTCTTTGATGTGCTCCTGTGCTTTGTCCTTGACCTTGAGCTTCAACACTAAAGCCACCGTGAAAGTAGATTAATTTTCTTAACTAAATCACAAACTTATCATTTTACTTTTTATTCAACTAGTTGGAGCCTGTGCTGGTGCCTTTTGCTAGTATAGTGAACCAAACATTATTCTCATTTTCAGACTTTTGCTAGCATACGTTGCACCAAAACATTGAAGGCATTGTAAATTATCATTCTTCAACGTATCTCTCCCGTTCACAATAAAAAACTATGGAGATCCCTCTCACTTTACCTCCCCATACATACAAACATCTGCAAACATGGAATCGTATCCCATGGCAAAGCTTATGTGAGTCTCACCCTACATATGAGTAATCTGCATCTCAAATTTCTTCCTACTTATAGATGAGCAATGTAATCTCCCAAGAATCCTCTCAAAAACTTTCCTCTTGGTCTTTTCTAGATGAGGATTACACTCATAAAGAGTGTCTCGAGCCAAATGTAGAGCCTTGATCTCCTTCTATGTGCTCTTCATTTTGTTCAAGCTCTTGTTCGTCTTTGACATGCTTCTCAACTAAAGAATAAGTCAATAAGGTATGCAACACAAAATGTCCAAGCTTGCTATATATAAGGGATCATTGATGATAGGCAAGGGGATTTGTAAATTCATAGTCTGAAAATTCTCTCCACAGCTTAATGGCCATCACGAAGCCACTTGGGATAGAGCATCAAGCATATGTATCATGTAAGACACGTCCAATATATCATCTAGATTTGATAGGCACATAATAATTGATGGAAGATTCTATCATTGAGGTTGACCTAGAAAAATAATGTTGGGTCTAGATTTTAGTTGCAGGATATGCATATAATATACATATAGATTTATAAAAGAATTACAAGAAAATTACCAATCTCAGCATTTTATTTGCAAACAACTCTCAAAAAAATACATGTTTTTCATAGTAAAATTGCCCATAATTTTTAGGCCTTTCGGCATCCATTTCATACCTTCTAGCTCACCATTCAAGTGCCTAGATCTCAAGGATAGGGTTGCAATGTCTAGATTCCCCAAATATGAATAGACATCTCATGTTAACTATGGATGAATAGGAAATAGGTATGAATGATAGGACCCTAATACATATTGCATGCATGCATTATGCAAGGCATAAAATTCATGTTTTTTTAGAATCGACATTAAATTAAGAATAGAAAAAGGAGATATAAAAACCTCTAGCCATAATAGAGGTGAAACATCAAAATGATAAAATCTAACCACTAACCGCCAATCAAAGGATACATAACTAGAGGCCAAATTACAAAGGGCTTAGAGGTTACAAGGAAAACTGGTACATATAGCATCGCACACCTCTACAACTAGGGACAATATAGAATATTCACTTCCAACTCGGACAATAACTTCAAATATGGTATTGAGCTCCACAAAAGGGCCTCCAAATGTCTACAAACAAAAAAATAGAGACCAACTTTGTGCATGTGCTTCTCGAAGAAAGTACATATGAACTCAAGTCCTATGCCATTAAAATTCATGCCTTGATCTTGTGTGTGTGTCATGTACTTTTATCTAGGGATCAAGAGTCTATGCATGGGGTGACACAAGGATTAGAAACTATGATAGGATGAGGTGCACAGAGGCTACTTGGCTATTCCTTGGGCATCAACGATCATGGATCGCTCACAACAAAGAGCCTAATAACTGCTGGTGGACAAAAACCAAATGAACTAGAGATTTTGGAATTTTCTAGGAACTATGTGGATACATCCATATGGGTTTTATTATTTATAGGAAATAAAATGTTGAAGGCACACAAATTCGTAAGCTTAGAAGTATTTGTATTTGCAGGTCCTTGCACTACAACAATCCTGTTATGAAGCATTTGTGTCCTTTAATGGATTGTTTGTATCCATCTTGCATGTAGTCGGATCACACTAGATGGAGTCCTGCAACAAAAAGTGTTTATTAGTCATGAATTCAATAGGGAGAGAGAAATTACTTTCGATAAATTCCATGAAGATCACATTCTGCAAGTTAATCGAGATCCAACATCCATAAAAATTTGATGAGATTAGACAATTGTCCACAAATGCAAGTTTTTTAGAGACTTATAACCTTGCAAATAAAATTGGTTATTTTCTCTTTTCATGATAAAAGACCAAAAGTCCCCAAACTTGTCAGCTAAAAATAATCAAATGCCATAAGGCATACTATTCTAAACAATCTAATAAATGTGTGCGGCCATTTTATACATCTTTTCATTACTATTTTGATGCAATGCACAAGATGTGATAATATATGGACAAGGGCATGTACATCATCCAACACAAATGTGCATACATCTATTTCCATGTAATACAACCCCTACAAAACATAACAAACGTAATCAATGGCATTGCCCTACTAATGTAAATTGGCTTTTTTGACCTCTCCCTTTATGTGTATGCACTTAAACAAGTAAAATTCTACATCCTCAACATTGTCTCCAATGTCCGGGTTCATGGCAAAGGTGTCACACATACTTAGATCAATGCTTATGTGAAACCATCATGTCCGTTTATATCTTACTCTTATGAGGAAGATTTGTTATCTTGGTCAGTGTACTAAAAAATATGGCAGCAAAAGATGGTAAACAAGATGCACATGGATTTTGTTGGTGCAATGATTCCAATTTTATCGCATGCATGGGTCACAAAAGCATGTCAGTTGCCTAGCTGCAAGTGCATTTGCATCTCGTGGGTTGTCACCACAACCAACATGCTTCATGCAAGATTTCTCAATAGGTGCACAATTACACTTGTACTCTCTATTCATGTTCTTTTCCTTAACTCCCAAAAGAAACTTTTGCATCCCCTCTCCTTTGAGGGATATGTTGCACTTGCTCCCTTGGAGAGGTTGACCTTGCAATAAGCAACCACAGCTATTGTGCACTTTAAAATGGTTCCATGGGTTTCAATTGTTTACATGTCAACGTTCTCTTAATCATTGTGCATGCACCATCATGCTCTCCTTTGCCATGCCTTATTCCAAAGAGGAACCAACTCATCTCCATTCTTGTCAGCCCCACATATCTTGCAACAAGATAAAATGGCTTGGAAGACTTAAACTGTGAGGGTGCATCATGTTACTAGATCTATTTCCATAGTGAATGAGCACCCGCCTGGCATAACTAATTACAATCTAGCATTAGGCAATGCTAGACAAACAATGTATCATGCATCTTATCATCAGACATAAAGAAATGGATGGTTTTTGTAGTGATCCCACCCCTTCAATAGTATGTGATAAACATAAGAATGGTTACCTAGATTGAGTGCAAATGCATATGCTGGATCACAATTTTCTCCGTGAGTGTATAGTTTTTGGCAAAATTGACGAAAAAAACAATTACATCATCTGGTTACCTTTGAAGACAACCCTTGAACTTTTTCTCTTGCTATCTAGCAATGTAGTTATGGGTGGTAAAAATTGTTAGTCTTCAATAACTATAAAAACAACCCAAAACATATGTCCTTACAAAAAAACTTTCCTTTCTAAGATACTTCCATGTTTGTTAGTTTCTTTCTCATATGCAAACACTTTCATCCCTATAGTCATACCTTGCATTGCAGTCTTATTGGGGCATGTTTCCAAGTTCTCATTTCTATATTCCTGACATTCTCCCATCAAGCATGGTCTAGAAAAGTGAACCAGGTTGCATTGGACACAAAATTGACTCCCAAAGATTGGTAACACTCTTGAAAGTGCACCTTTTTGCAACACAATCTTTGATCACACTATCATTGCAATATTTATAGGTAGCATATTTGCATTGGCATGCAGCTTCATGAAGCTTGGATCAAAGGTCATTTGATCTATCCTTTAGAAATGGCATTTGTATGCAATACTCACAACAATAGGTATATCTTAGCATAGTGTTTGTGGTAATTATCATACAAATTGTACTAATTAATAAATTACTATGTTGATTAGCATATAACTATGCTAATGATCATAATGATTGTGCTATTTAGCATAATATTTGTGCTAATTAGCATATTGACTTTCCTAAAATTAGCATACTGATTGTCTACATAATATAGTGGTTGTGATACTTAGTATACAAAATGTGCTAATTAGCATATAAACTATGCCAATTAGCATAGGGGCTATGCTAATTATCATATAGATTATGTTACTTAACATAATTATTGTGTTAATTAGCATATTGATTGTGTTGTTTAACATAGTAACTGTGCTAAATAGCATATTGATTATGTTGTTTAACATAGTAATTGTGCTAATTATCATATTGCCTGTGCTAATTAACAAATTATTATGACAGTTAGCATATTGACTATCCTTATTAGCATAATGAATATGTTCATTAGCATATTGACTATGCTAATTAGCATATTGGCTATGATAATTAGCATATTGATTGTGCTAATTAACATATGGGTTGCATATGTACTATGCTAATCAGCATATTGTCCATGTTGTTTAGCATACTAACTATGATAAGTAGCATATGAGCTATGCTAATTAGCTGGACTATGCTAATTAACATATGCACTATGCTAATTAGCATATTGATTGCGCTAAATAGCATGCGTCCCTACCATTTTGAATAGTGATTGTGCTAACTAGCATCTTAATTATGCTAGGTAGAATATTCATAGTGTTTATAGGTATATTCACTATGCTACTTAGCACACTTCCTATGCTATTTAGCATATTGGTTGTGCTACCTACCATAATGATAGTGTTAATCAACATACTAATTATGCTAGTTAACGTGTTTATTATGCTAGTAAGCATACTCACTAAGGTAGTTACCACATAGACTCTCTTATTTAGCTATTGTCCTCGCTAGACGCAAAGTGGAATATCTACAAGAGGAATAACAATTGATCCCTTCATAAAGAAGGCATACACCACTTGAATGTTTGAAACAATAAAGCCGTGAGTAAGATCTAGAATGGGACATCCAAATGTTTGCATTCTACAAGAAAATAATCTAATCAAAATCTCAAAAATATGCTTCGATACCTCATTATGGCCATATTGACATCATTTACTCTCCCTAATCTAATCCTTTTCTACTCTATCAACAAACCACATGATATTATGCGCAACCCAATATCATAAGGCATTATGTTTCATTTCTCTTGGGTGGGTCAAGCATTTGATGTGGGTTAAGTAGCATCTAAGAGATTGCCCAAGGTTCTTCCAGTAGATGCATTTGGTGTCACATGAATATTTTTCTCCCAATCCTCTTCCTATATAAATCCTTTTTGTTGTGGGATACACACATTTAATCTTTCCAAAAGTTATAGATAAGCTCCTTGATTGCTTTTGTGAGTGGAATTTGGTGTTGTTGCTTTTGATAAGTAGCCAATGAGGAAGATCTTATATCCAAATTCATGTGAAGGCATTATTTTTCTTTGTACAAAGTATGATGAACAACTTTCAAGTCCTTGGAAATTTTTCTAATCGGCATGTTCTCATTGGAATTTGGAAATATTAACAACGTATAATTTCTAGAAAAGTAGCTATTGGATAGAACTTGTTTCCTTCACATAAGCCAATGTGTTACACACATTCGAAACAATTGAACCTTTTAAGGTAAATGTAGTTTATAATGACATGCTTAATCATGCGCACTACAAGATGCTTAGAAACAAAACTTTAGATTTCTTGATTCACTTCTTAGGGTTGACCTTCAATGATCAACAATTTTTAAAGCTAATCTTCTCTTCCCTACACCATCTAGATTATCCACTTTGATCTCCCTATGCAAAAGTTTATGTACCTCTCTTTGTTTCCTCCTTCTTTGACTCTCATAGTCTTGTATGATGGGTGTAACTTGTTCTTGTCTATTGTAAAAATCCATTTGGGAACTTCTAGGCATGCATTGAGAATTGGATGACTTCAAAAACTTGTGTATAATGGATCCTTCTCTTGCATTGGAGGTGTTGGAGTTAATGTGCAATGTCCAATAATATGGACCTATTAAACGACATATATATCATCATCAAACAAGTTACATATGTAATCATTGAGCAAACAGTTATATAACAATTCCAACTCTTTCGATCCATAATGCCTATCATCATCCTTCTACCTTCCTTCTCCATGCATTTCTTTATGTAGGTCTTAGTCCAACATGATATCAAAGCCTTTGAATATGATGCACTTGTGAGAACCCCTAGAATTTATTCCTTTTACATTTGAAGTGTAGCTCTTCTCGCTTTTATGGGCTTGTTTTGTCCAAGATCCTATAGAAAGAGAGAGATAGAGCTAGGAGGTGGGATCACAATGCGACGATTGACATGTGAGTGGTTGATGGAGATAATGAGCTTGATATATATATATATATATATATATATATATATAGAGAGAGAGAGAGAGAGAGAGAGAGAGAGAGAGATTGAGTTGATGGATAGAGAAAGAGAGAGAAAAAGATAGATAGGGAATGCTAAAGTGTTCAAATGTGATGACGAGATATGTGAATGTTGAGTTTCTCAAGGATGAATCCTCCAAGATTATCACCACCTTGTGAGAATGAAATTATGTATCCACCCATCCAACTCCATCCATATATATACATCTCGATCAAGGGGGCTAGTATTTCACATGGGTTTCTATAATCAAACAATCACATGGGGTCACATGAGATCACATTCGATCAACTAAAAGCACATGGTTTCTTAAGTGAGGAGCTTTAGACTTGTACATACACCTTCATGGGGTCTTGAGTTGAATATTTCTATAACATTTGAGGCTCAACATCTTAGAATAAATACCTAAGGTTCAAACCATTTAATTGGGATGAATTTCCCAAGGATTTCTCAATGAAATTAACCCATAAATGTACAACATTCTTCAACCCTTAAAAAAATTTTTTCCTTGAAAATGTGTGTACATATATTATGTGGAGTATTCCCCCATGCACCATGATCAATCTCATCAATCATGGAGTCACTCTCAAAGATTTGCCTCATTCTCTAACTTTAAGTTTGGAAAGAAAGAAAATTTTTATTAATAGAACTTCCTCATTTTGAGGTGGTGCTTTCCTCTATCCCATCCTTCCATTTGATTACGCACTCTTTATAAATGATTTCTTGTCGTTTTATCTCAAATGTGTAGTATTTTCTCCTATCCTTCCATTTGATTAGGCACTCAATATAACTGACTTCTTCTCTTTTTATCTCAAATTTGTAGTATTTTCTCTTATTCATGAGGGATGTTCTACAATTGAATAGTTTGGACTATTGTATTTGGAGATAGGAGATTAGCTTGTTCCACCATTTTTCTCTTCAATCTATTCACATGAAACACTAGGTGAAGCAGATAATTTTTAGAAAGATTTATCTCATAGGCCATAGTCCCGACCTCATAATAATTATGAAAAGAACACAATATCTTGGAGATCATTTAGGATAGTGTCCCATTTTTAGAGTCTCTATTTCTCAAGAGCTTTTAGATAAACTTGTTTTCCAACTTGAAAAGAAACTTCTCTCCTCTTAGGTACGTTATATGCTTTAGATCCATCTTGGGCAACTTAAAGTTAATATCTTCCAAGAAATCTTTGGTTGCTTGGACTTTCTCATTTTCCAATTCTACTTAGGTATCTTTTGGATATAGGATTCAAAAATTTGTACTTTTGAAGCTAATTTCTATGTTCTAAAGACAAGGAGGAAGACAATTGTGCTTGTACTCTATGTAGACGACCTTGTAATCACCGAAAATGATGATGCACTTCTCAAACAAATGAAAGATGCCTTGAGTTAAGAATTTGAAATAACGGATTTGGGATTAATACATTATTGCTTAGGTCTTGAAGTTCGGCAAGAACAGGGAAGATCTTTATCTTGCAACAGAAGTATGCGAGGCAGGTGTTGAAGGCATTTGACATGGAGGATTGCAAAGAAATCTCTACACTGATGGAAGTCAACAAAAAATTATATTTTGAAGATAATTTACCTCCGGAGGATATTGGAAGATACAGGAGATTAGCAGGAAGTCTCATTTACTTGTGTAATAGTAGAACGGATATCTCTTATGATGTTGGCATGGTAAGTAGGTTCTTTAATAAGCCGCATCTAACTCATTGGAAGGCATGCACATGGATACTCAAGTACGTCAAAGGAACCATTGAGTATGGTATTCTTTACAGTGAAGTATCATCTCTGAGTGGATACTATGGCTCAGGTTGGGCAGGGGATATTGATTCTAGAAAATCCATTTTTGGATATTACTTCTTTTTAGGTTGAGGAATTGTTTCTTGGATCAGTAAGAAGCAACCGACCGTAGCACTATCTTCTACCGAAGTTGAGTACAAAGCAGCATGTTTTGCTACATGTGAAGCAATACGATTGAAAATGGTCCTATGGCATACAAGAATTCAAGGACAGGAGGCTACAAGGTTGAGATGCGACAACCAGAGTTGCATAGCATTGCCAATAATCCTATTTGTCATGCATGTACTACGCACATAGAAATCCAGTATCACTACGTGCGAGAGTTGATCGAGGATAGAATTGTGGAGCTAAGCTATTGTTGAACATATGAAAATGGAGCAGACATTTTCACCAAGGCTCTGGGGAAAGAGCAACTTCATCGACATCTTCCAAAGCTTGGCATTGGACCAAGAAGGTAGTTCATCACAGGTGGACGTTAAGGGGGGGTGTTAGATATACTCAATACTCCACCCGCATGTGATCGCAAATGATCCATGGTACTCTAAGTTGTATGGCCCCCATTATGATGAGAAGCCCTAATGAGAGTCTCGACATTTGTGATGAGGTCTACATAAGACAAACAAAAGTTCTAGATGATCTATGTGAGTCTAGTCAGAAGGCTAGCCATGGCGTATACTTTAGTCACATCAAAATTTCGAAGGTATGACAGTTTGGTAGTCAACCAATCTAGAATTATGGTGATTTGTCTAGGATTTTGGAGGTAGTCAACCAATCTAGAATTATGGTGATTTGTCTAGGATTTTTGTGTAGTGTATTATTGAAATATGTTAATATTTTGAATGAATGATGGATACACAAAAATTAAATAATACATCTTGTCGATTGTAAAAGATTGCGTATCTTCAATGGTGGTTCATGGAAACATTGATAAAAAAATGTGAGTATCCACATCATTGATGTGCAACATGCAAATTGACCAATACACATCATGGATTTTCTAAAGTTTTCTATGGTATGGGCCATCGACATCAACATCTAAAAAATGCATAGGTTCATCACTAGTTGACTAATTAGTTCATCGGCATCAACTAGTTTATATAGGCGGCATAGGTTCATCACTAGTTGACTAGTGAGTGAACAATTGATAAGGTTGGGCCATATATCACTAGAGTGTTTTGAGTTCTTTGAAAAATGTAGCACATACATTCAAGAATTACTAAAGCTTGGGCAGAGAAGAAGGATCCTTGGTTGAATACATGGCATTCCAAAGAGTGGTCACTAGTTAAAATGGTTAGACTATAGAATGTCTGATGTCACTATGGTTAGATTATAAAATGTTTGATGTACGTTACCTGTTAGTAGGCCCCAAGATTCAACACTCACAGTTATGTGGTGCACAAGATGTAGGAAAGAACCCTTTGCTCAACAAGTTTTACAGAAATATGCTCTTGAGATTTGGGCATCAAACTACTTAGATGCATGATTTATGAACATGTGGGAAAAGGATGAACATTGTGCATCAAGTAATAGCTAGCTTAACATGATGAGTCTTGAGTGTGAGTGAGAGAGGCTGAGTTGTGCATACATACTATTAAGAGATGGCTAGATCTTCCAAATCCCTGGTCTTGCCAATGGGACCAAAGGATTTCCAAACCCACCTTTGATGCTCACTTTGACCATATCAACAAGTGGGTGCCTACAAGGTTGAACATATATGTTATATTATATATATTTTTTGAGAGTACAATGAATTGGAAATGCACACACATCAACCATCGTAAGGTAGAGGCACCCATCTTGGGGACACCCATCTTGAGAAACTCATAGATATGTTCAGCCAAAATTTGAACTCATGACTTCCTCCCGAAGATTCACAACATCCAACCACTAGACTATGCGATCTTAAACATTATTTAATATTTTAATGCATGCATATATTACATTTTGACCACTTCAACAAACAATTCCCAAACCCACGTTTGATGTCCATTTTGGGCATGAACTTTAGACACCTGGTCCATGTTCTAAGTGGCGGCTCTAATGAGGGCTACCATGACCGTGCACACATTTGACTTGGAAATGAACATTGATTCCCCTGTGCTCACTAGTCCGTTCTCAGACTTCTCAACTGTATCAGAAATATGGATTCCAAACTTCCATCGATACCTGTTTGGCAGGCTGCCGTAGTTTCTGGTCTCATTGTTTGGATCCTTGCTACTCGCGCTTTTCCTGTCGCCCCGATCCTTCGCTCATCTCTTCGCCCTTTCATCGTTCACCATGTGGACAGTGGCGTTTCGTCCATTCTTCGCCTTCAGGTACTTGTCTTTCGTCGACATGGGGCTTCCGTGTTCTGGTCAAATTCGACTTCCTTGCGTTTTCTTTGCACTTCTCTGTGCATAAGCATGCGTTATTTGTTAGTCATGGTTCCAGTGTGGCTTTGGGAGGTCACTGTGTACAACATTATGTTGTCAATCACTGCTTTGAGGAATTTTCTGTGCGCATCGTGTTTTGTTTCTTCAAACTTGGATGGCTGCATTCCATGTACATCAATGATTTTGCACATTGACTTGCCTCGTCCCTATCACCATCTGATTTTGTTAATCAAACAAGAGTGACGTCTTCGTCATATGATGTTCATGAATTTTGGGAATCGGCTAATCCTACTGCTTCTTATGAAATTTTGAACCTACATAGCGGCGATACTGGATTCATTTTGGGCTAAAAATGAAAGAATGGCTCAAAATTTAAGTTCTTTCTTGGCCAGGGGCTACAACCATCTTGAATTCCGTATTTAATTTGTTTTTTGGACAGACGTGCAAAGTTGGCCAGGGGCTCAAATTATCTTGAATTTCGTATTTAATGTCTTTTTTTCCAATAGTTGCCTTATTTTGATACTCGGTGACATTGATAGAGAATGCAAGGGCGGTCCTTGGATGTACTATTCGCGATCCTTGCAGTCCTCGTCTCCAAGGAGTTCTATACATTCTTTTTGCCACTTCTTTTCTGGGTACGTGCTTTTATTAGATTTATAACTAGATGGTCTCCATCTATGGCGCGTCTCAATTTTGTTTTGTTTTCTACCAGAGTGGACATAGTAGACTCGCAAGACAGATGACGTTGCTCATGGCGTTTAGCACCTATATCGGGAACTGTGTCAAGGTAGTTTCCTTATACAATCACGTATTGTATCTTATTGAGTCATGTATATGTATGGTATCTTATTCATGTATTGCCATCAAGCAGTCATCTATTCGTTCGTATCCTTACTAAAATTTCAAATATTGTCCTTTCGAAAAAGGTGTAGGTAGCTAGCATCTACTTGTCCGTATCCAAGATGAATTTTAAGTAGAACGGATAATGTTTGTGACAAGTATGTAAGTGAATCTAGGAAGATTAAGGGTGGCACAGTGGATTATATCTAGAAGTTAATTAAACAGGAGATTTATTATTTGTACCATTTTTGAACTTTGGGGCCGCATGAAGTAAATCATCGGTTTATTTCAGGACACATTTTCTGCTCCAAGACCCCCTTCGCCACCAGTCAGGCGGTTTACTGTAACAGACAGTGAGAAAGTCTTTGCTTCAGAGTATGGGTTACCTTCTTCGCATGCCATGAACACTGTCGGCTTATTAGGGTAATGTCATTGGATTTTGTATTGTATTGCGTTTTGCATGTTTATCTAATCAATTTTCAGATTTCTTCCCTTTTGTTTGTGGGCAGGTATTTGCTTTTGTACTCAATCAGCCATTTTGACATCACAGGCTTTCACTTAGTTCTTCTGATCTCCCTCTTTGTGATGATCGCTGTCCTCACCATTATAGGTAAAACAACTTACAGATTGCAATTTCTTAAAGATGTAGAACTGATAAATTCCTTAGAGCAAATCTTCTAGTCTGTCTTAGTACATGTGATGGTTGCTTTCGAGTTCTTTTATGCCAAGCCTTCTCAGTGCAGCTTGCTGCTGAATGTGTGCATGTTATGTCTCTACTTATTCTAGTATGCAGTATTTTTTTTAAAAAAGGAAGTTCGGCTGGGGCATAGTCTCCCTCGGTAGAATTAATAAAAGAGCAATTGTAGAGTGAATAGGCTTAGTGCCCTTGGATCCCCGTATCCCACAAACCAAGAGTAAGACGGTCCGGAGCCATGACAATAGTGTCGGTCCGAAACCGGAAGGAGACCTATGATTCGGAAGGAGACCTATAATTTAAAAGGAGACCAATGATTTAGACAGAGATACAGAGTATGTTAATGACTTCTTTGTCACCCTCATGGGGGGTCCACTTGCTTTTAATCTTGTTGTTTTCCAAGATGAAAATCCTATAGTGTTTGAAAGGAGGGGACTTCTTACAATTACATATTCTTCAGCCTAACACGCCAAGGGATTTTTCAAAAAATCGACCATTCTTTCGAATGGTTATCGAAGTTGATCGCACATCTTTCTTTCCTTATTTTCCAAAGCGCTTCCCCTCTGATGGCGTTCCACAAACGCTTGCTTCCCGTTGATTTGACTTTCTAAGCTCAAAATCTTGGTAAGAGTTTGCTAGACAGAGACACTCCTTGGGCACATAGATTTTATTAGCTTTGACATTGGTCCAAATTCCCTAGTGGAGAATTTGCCACATAAGTACTGATTTTTTGTTCTCAATGATCGGATGCCGATGTCCCCAAATTTAAATTGCCATACGATACAAGGCCAGTTTCGACACCATCTCCTGTTAAAGGAGATATGCAAGTCAAGGTGCTTATGAATCTTCAATGTTTTATCCAATTTTTTATCGTTAGTCCATCTTAACCCTTCAATCCATGACAGATCATTCGCGAGAAGGAGACGCGTCTTTGAGTTTTCCCGAGAATTGATTCTGTCTTAGTAGACACCAATCTTCATAGTCAACTCTCCTAGTTGGGTCTATGTCCTCAAATCTCATCCAGTGTTCTCTCTCTTGATTCCAAAGATGTTTCGACTTACGGAACACTTTGTTCCATAGCTTCTTTGCCCTTTGGAGGTTCTCTGAGTCAATTTCTTTGATTCCCCTAATAGGAAACCATATAGAATCATAATTCTATCTAATCCCAGCTGCCCACTTCAAATATTCACTAACTTTGATGTACTGTTTCATCTTATTCAAACTCTGCCACATGGAGGAGACAAAGTCCGAATCTTTGGGAGTCACAGGAACCGGAGAAAACATCAAAGTGAAGAGATCAGTCCCTTCCACCTAGATCGTTAGCGTGAGAGGATTTGTTTCTAAGAATTAGTTTTGCCCATGAAGCTTCCACGCTGCACCATGCTTTGATCATCCACTTGGTAGCCAGCTTAGGAGCCATTCATCCAACATCCAGAATGCCCAACCCACCAGAATCTTTTTGGTTAATGCAAATGGACCACTTGATTTTGGGCACACCCCTCCTGTTGGGATCACTAGTCTAGAGGAAATTTATGCAAGTTCTTTTCAACTTTGCTAATTCTTTGTCTTTCGATCTCCAAAAAGCCAAGAAATAGATAATTGATGAAAGGAGGAAGGTGTTGATCACCATTGCATGCACCTTATGTGCATGGAAAACAGGATTTCGGCAATAGCCATGCAACTTTGGTTGTCATACTTCAACTCTCTAGTCTCATGTCCTTGTATTACTATGTGCCATAAGATCTTCCTCAACCATGCTGCTTCACATGCTCAGCATCACATGCTGCTTCACATGCTCAGCATCACATGCTGCTTCACATGCTCAGCATCACATGCTGCTTCACATGCTCAGCATCACATGCTGCTTCACATGCTCAGCATCACATGCTGCTTCACATGCTCAGCATCACATGCTGCTTCACATGCTCAGCATCACATGCTGCTTCACATGCTCAGCATCACATGCTGCTTTGTACTTGGCTTCAATAGAAGATAATAGTAAAATTGCTTCTTACTAATCCTAGAGAAAATCTCATATCTTAAAGAGAAGCAATATCCGGAAACTGATTTTTTGGTATCAATATCTCTTTCCTAATGTGAATCAAAATATCCAACTAGAGATGATCCTTCCTCATAGAGAATTCCATAATCAATGATTCCTTTCACATACGTGAGTGTCTGCATAATTTTTTTTTTCCACAAAAAGATCCTTTCATTAGTTAACAAAAAAAGGCTACAAACCCAATGGGGATTCAAGAAATCAATACAAGGGGACAAATCAACCATCACACCCACCCAACCCCGCGAGAGATCTAGTTCCTAGAGGAGGGGATTTGGGGGGGGGGAGGGGAGAAAAGCCAAGTAGGCGGCTGGTAGCTCCAACGGATAGTATCACCTTGAATGATAAAGAAGGAGCCTTTCTTCCAAAGCTGAAGAAAGGCATGCCTTTGCCGAGCCGTGCCATCTTAGACACCTTGGAGATGGTCCAACTGCCCTCGTAGAGTGTGGATCAGCTCCAATCGGAAGTCCCGAATTGGGTGAGCGAGAGGAATCGTGCATCATTGAGTATCTACGTACTTGCATTCCAATGAGTTTGGCAAGGTTTGTTAGAGAACCTGTGTACTGTAGAAAGTACACATGCGAAAGAAACATGAAATGAAGAGTGTACTAACAAAATGAAAAGAGTGAGACTCAAACGTGAACCATGAATTAGATGAACTAATATGCATTAGACTGAGTTTGCCAAGAGCATAAAGTAGGCTCTCCAAACTTCTAGCCAAATACAAAATTGGGGCAGAGGCCCTCCTTATATAGAGTTGGAGGAGGCTCTCCAAAGTACATCATATGTGGAATGATTCCCATCGAAGGGAATGATTACAAGGTAGAAGCAAACGGAAAGGTACCCAAATACAACTAGATACCACTAAATGAAATGGAGCATCTCCTAGATACAAAATGGAGATACACTCATATGGATACAAAACTAATTGGGATACATGAAATCATGTCGTCATTACCCCCTCTGTAGCTCCATTTTGGAGAAGCTGAATGTTATAGAGGTCCATCAAGCGCTAGAGTGGAACAGGAGGTAGAGCCTTTGTGAACATGTCTGTTGGGTTCTCTTGAGAGGTACATTGCATCATAGTGATCTCCTAAGATATGATCTTCTCACAAATGAAGTGGCACTGGGACAAGGTAACAAAGTAACCCTTGAGAAGCTTGCCAATGTGTCTGACGAGGCTGATGTGCAAATGGGCTGAGATTATGAACTGTATAGGCATGTCTGGTCTGGTGTTGGCTAGGTATAGTAAAGAGCAAACTAGGTGTCGATAATCATGCACATCCATGAGTGGTGATGTATCCTCCAATGTGAGCTTGATGTTTGGATCAAGATGTGTAGAGATTGAGTGACACTTGTTCATGTTATATTTGAAAAGTAGATCAGAGTAGTACTTCTTCTGAGATAGGAATATGCCTTCTTCCAACCACCAAACTCCCATACCTAAGTAGTGAAGCAAACCAAGATTTGTCATCGGATACTTAAGGTGAAGTTGCATGATAATAGAATGGATGCAGTCAATATCTAGTCAATATTTGAACATATCAAGATCAAGTCATCTACATAAAGAATGATGATGGCAACTAGGGACTTTTTCTGATTGATATAAAGGTTATCATCGAAAGTGCTTCAATCTTTGTCTTCAAAGAACTTGTGTATTTTTTCATACCAAGTCCGTTGAGATAACTTTAGTCCATAAACTGCTTTGTGTAGCTTGTAGACATGATCATTGATTTGGAAACCTTCAGGTTATTCTACATATACTTCTTCTTGAAGATCACTATTGAGGAAAGCACTTTTTACATCAAGTTGATAGATAGGCGACTTGAAGTAAGCACTTAAGACAAGGATTACTCTAATGGTTGTGAACCTTGTAGTAGGTGCAAATGTTTCTTCATAGGCAATGCCGTGCTTTTGCTTATATCCTTTTGCTACTAATCATGCTTTGTACTTGTCCAAAGTTCCATCTGATTTGTACTCGATCTTATAAAGCCACTTGACTCCCATGACTTGATGATTAGATGGATTAGATACAAGTGTTCAAGATTGTTCTTTTGAATTGCATCTATCTCAATCTGCATTGTTTCTTCCCAATCTGGGTGGCCTTGAGCTTCTTTAAAGCTAGAAGGCTATGGAATTTGCTGGATCTGATGCATAAGTGCATAGTTTACATAATGACTTTGTTCTCTTTGTTGCTTCTCAATGAGCCTTTGAGAGATCTTCTAGGTTGTTGGGAAATACTTGTTCTTGAATTGTGCTTGGAAATGAATGTGCCCCCTCTTAAGTGTAGATGGGTGGACTAGAACTTGAGCTTGGATCGATAGTTGATTACTTAGAAAATTCATCAAAGATTATATCTTTGGAAATAGTGATGGAGTGGTTTTCCATATCACAGAGTCTATATGCTTTAGATTGTTCACCATATTCAATGACGATATGCTTCTTGGTGTTAAGTGATAACTTGTGCCGATTTTTTTTAGGTACATGGACAAATGCTTCACTTCATCAATTATCATTGGGTTGTCTTCCAAAGTAGGCTTCAAATAATGTTCGATTATGAAGTGCACTTAAAGCCTCGATTGATGATGTGTACAATAGTGTGTACAACTTCGACCCAAAATTTGAAAGATAAGACCTTGTTATGAAGCATGGTTCATGCAATCTTCATGACACTGCGTGTCTTCCTTTCGGCTAATCCATTTTGAGATGGAGTATGTGGCTGTGTGACTTGACTTTCGATGTCTTTCTTGCTTTCTCCTTCAAGAAATGATCAAAGTCGTGATTTATAAAACTCACCACCTCCATCGGATATGATAGTCTTGTCAGGCTTGGATGCTTCATTTTCAATATGATAGATCCACTCTCTAAATTTAGAGAAGATCCACTCTAAATCTAGAGAAGGTATATGCTTTTGATTTGAGGAAATACACCCAAATATATCTAATGTGGTCGTCTACTAAGAGAAAGAAGTAAAGAGACCCACTTAAAGATGGTGTATTCATAGGTCCACAAAGATTCATAGGTCCACAAAGATTCATAGGTCCACAAAGATCCATGTGGAGAAGGGCGAGTGGATTCCTTGCTCGGATGGATGTCACTTTCGGTATGGGAGTCCTATGTTGCTTTCTTTTAGTGCAAGATTGGCATACCTCTTGCACTTGATTAATTTTTGGAAGACCCTTAACCAACTTAGGTGCTCATATCTTAGTAAGGTAGGATATATGGCCATATCTTTGACACCAAAGTATGAAATGTGATTCCTTAGTGAGGAAGCATGAAAGCTTGTATAAGCGCTTGTCTTCTATCCCTTGGGATATTATATCTTGAGTTGTAGGATCAATCACCTTTACTGAGCTTTTGTCAAATAGGGCAAGTGGATTCCTTGCTTGGATGGATGTCACTTTTGGTATGGGAGCCCTATGTTGCTTTCCTTGCAAGATTGGCATACATCTTGCACTTAAATAATTTTGGGAAGATTCTTAACTAATTGAGATACTCATATCTTAGTAAGGTAAGATACATGGCCATATCTTTGATGCCAAAGTATGGAAAGTGATTCCGTAGTGAGGAAGCATGAAAGCTTATATAAGCCTTTGTCTTCTATACCTTGGGATATTATATCTTGAGTTGTAGGATCAATCACCTTCACTGAGGTTTTGTCAAATAGGATCCTCTGTGGTCTTCTAACTCTTGAAAGGATTCTTAATCCTTGCATATGTGGGAAGTAGCTCCACTATCGAATATCTATTCTTGGGATGAGTGAGAGGTGATGAAGGCATTGGCTTCGGTTGAGACAAATAGATCTTTGCTCGAATTGTTTTTAGATGTACATGCTTTTGAGCTATTCTTCTTGTTGTAACAAGATTTCTGAAGGTGTCTTGATTTTTCATAATAATTACATGTGAACTGCTTGGAAGAGTTGTTACTTAGAAGAATTGCTAGACTAATGACTAGAGTGCTTAGGCTTGTTAAATGGTTCATTGGCTTTCATAACCGCGCCTAGAGATGACAAAGATTTTGCATGTGAGTCATGGAGGAGCAAAAATCTTCTTACTTCTTTCCAAGTCAAGACTTGACCTCGATTGTAGAGGGTCGTGACAAACATCTCATATCACTTTGGGAGTTTGTTGAGAAGCCTAATGGCCATATCATCACTTGCAACTTGCCTCCTACATAATAAAAGCTTACGTTGGTACTCTTCAAAAGTGGCAATGACTTTATTGATAGGGTCTTGGGGCTTGATTGCTAGGTTATGAAATTCAGTTTCTAGGGCGTAAATTTTAATGGAGTCTTATCTTCTTTAGAGGTCTTGAAGTATCTTCCAAGCTTCATGAGAAGTTTTACAAGAGGTAAAGTGACTTTTTAACAACTCGTCGCATGTTAACAAGAGTTTTCCTAAGGCTCGCTTATCTTTGATGTTCCATTCGTTCCATGCAGTGAAGTCATTATCCTTGTCGGGTTTGGGTTTTGCGGCGTCGACAACTTCATACAAGAGAATTTGGCTTTGGGTTTTGTGGCATCTACAACTTCATACAGCTTCATGAGAAGTTTTTCAAGAGGTAATGTGACATTTTGTTAACTCATCGCATGCCAACAAGAGTTTTCCTAGGGCTTTCTTATGTTTAATGTTCCATTCATTCCATGGAGTGGAGTCACTATCCTTGTCGGGTTTCGGTTCTGTGGCATCTACAACTTGGCTTGAAATTCAGTTTGTTGTCTTTGGGATGAGAAGGTCTATGCATAGCCGAAGTGTCAAGCAGAAGGCGGTTAAGTGCATCTTTTGCTACTTGAATGGTACCCGACTACTTGAGTTGTTTTATCTCTAGGGGGATCCTTATTACCGGATTTACATGCTTTTTTCGACTCGAATTGAGCCGATTGTTATGACACTCTCGTGTACACTAGTGGTTTTTGCTTCATGATTGGTAGCTCATGCATATCTTGGTTGAACAAGAAGCAACCTACTCTGGCTACTTCTAGTTGGTTGTGAGGCCAAGTATAAAGAAGCTTTTGTGGCATAGACACTTTTTGGTTGCTTTGGGTGCTTGTCATTCTTTTACCACCATCATCTTTAGTTATAGTCAGCGGGCATTGGAAGTTGCGAGAAACCTTCTGTTCCATGTTTGCACAAAGCACATTGAGATGCACTATCATTATGTTAGGAAGAGACTCTTTGTTGGAGAGATCAATTTGGTTTTGGCACTTTGTGGCTTAGTCACCTTTTGGTTGATTTGGGTACTGGTCAATCTTTTGCCACCATCATCTTTACTAATAGTCAGAGTGCATTGGAAGTTGCGGGGAACCTTCTGTACCATGTTCATACAAAGCACATGGAGGTGCACTACCATTATGTTAGGGAGAGACTCTTTGTTGGAATGATCAATTTGGCTTATGTGCCCAAACAAGATGTTGTTGCATACCTTTTCACAAAGGCTCTCCCTAGGGAGAAGTTTGAAGCTTTTTGCAAAGCTTTGGGCTTACTTCCTTTTGTAGATTGATTTCATTCCACATAGCTTGGCACTTCTGGATACATGAGTGCAAACTCCTTATTCACTGCGTCACTTCCAAAGGGGGATTTACTGATATATTCGGGTAGTGATGTGTGTGATCACACTTAGTACTGTCGAGATATTTTTTCCCTCTTTAGAAGATTTTTTCCCCTCGGCTTGTGTATATGCCTATAATCCTAACAGGCTATCCATCTTGTCTTGTACATGCACTTGGTAATACACTTGGTGTTGTGCTTCAAGCCTCTTCTTCTTCCTCGTTCTGATTGCATGCTTCCGAAGTCCTCGAACCACAACATTTATTAGTATAGTAAGTCACTGTATGAACATGAAAGTCTTTTTAGATAAATCAAAAGAAAATCATCTGTTTGTAAATCTCGACAAAAGTCAGCATTTCTACAAGAGCTAGAGTATTGAAGGCATGTAGTTTTGGCCGACATGGTCAAGATGGAATTCAAGAAGGTCTTACTTATCTTAGAATGAGGGGTAGCTTTAGTCATTTTGTAGGGCTTTTTAGTTTCTATGGAAAATTCATTTCATTTTTCGTCGATGGGAGTGCCTATGATTAATCTTCTTCAAGAAAGTTCCATTTGCATAGAAGAAGGAATCTGCAAAGTCACATATGATAGAGCCATCAATGATGACTCTATCATAGGTAATGGGGAAGCTCCATCTTCCCTAGTAAAATAAACAAGTCAAGTCCGTATTCCAATTTTTCAATGGAGAATGGAATAGTAAAATGGAAAGGAAAGGTTTGCGTACCAACTTCCTGGGATTTGAGACGAATAGTCATGTATAATAACCATGATGTTCCTTTTGTAGGACATCATGGTGTTGGCAAGAACGTAGAACTAGTCAAAAGAACATTTTGGTTACTTGGATTAGCCTGAGATGTGCATACATATGTTCGACATTGTTTTATGTGCAAGATCAACAAAGCAGAAAGGGTACAATAACTTTTGTACTTGATGTCATCTCTCACATGAACGAGGGGTTTTCCTCCTCAAGATCACATATACGTTCATGCAAATCTATTATCACATAATGAATTTGGGATGTTGTCTTATGATCTAGATGTGTCTACTTTATGTTGCTAGGTGCAATGTTTTTCATTTGACGTCTTCCATTGTCATTCTATGCCTATGCATGGTATTGATATGTCTAATGTGCATGGTGATAGTATGGCGGATACGATTGGGCATCATGTGGTGATAATGAATGTTTGGATTCACTATTGAGAGAGTTTGTGGACATCTTTCACTAGATTTATTGAAGGAGTTGACACCATCACATGAAATTGCCTTAGACCTCAAGGTAGAGCTTGTGCTAGGTAGTTGTAAAGTCTCACGAC
The DNA here is from genome assembly GCA_020310875.1 of Ceratopteris richardii. NCBI lineage: Eukaryota > Viridiplantae > Streptophyta > Polypodiopsida > Polypodiales > Pteridaceae > Ceratopteris > Ceratopteris richardii. The sequence goes on along the minus strand of CM035442.1, from coordinate 99,071,107 downwards.
AATGTTATAGGTTTAATCAGGCTGAGGAGGACAAGATGGTCAATCAAAAACCTGTTTAAATTGCTAGAGGATTTATTAACTCTAGTAAGTCTCCTCAAACCTTAATTTTTGGTCAACACATTCAAGAAGTCAAGAGCCATTCAAGACTTTGAAGGGGCAACATTGAATTGGTCCATCCTCTATGTGACGGTCTTTTAGGATTCAATAGTTTCTTTTGCAAGTTCATCAAAGACTATGTCTGCATTGTGGAACCTTTCATATGATTATTGAAGGGTGTTCATTGTAGCAAGAGTAGTGCTAGTCCACCTATTGAGTGAAAGAGATTTAGATCAGTGGTTTTAGACATTGAAATGGTTGGTTAGATATGCAACGATGTTGCAAATTGTGGATCCATCAAGGTCCTTTGTGGGGAGATAGATGCTAGGGAGATTGCAATAGGGGCCACTCTCTATTCGGATGGCATACCAATGGCATTTGAGGGTTGAAGCTCACATGTGTTTAGATGCAGTACACCACATAGGAGAGGGAGCTGTTAGCAATGATGCATGCATTGAAGGTGTGGCACCATTACCTATATGGCACTTGCTTCACTGTTTGGACAAACCACTATTCTTTGAAATATCTTTCTGACCAGCTTGGACTCATTGGTAGGTGTTTTTCATATTTTATCTTTATCTTATTCTTTTGTGCAATCTGTTGTTGCTGATGTTGTTTTTTTTATATTTTTGTGCTTGTGTTCATTAGCTTTAATTTGTGAATTTGGAGAAATCTGAACTTATGAAGTTATATTATCAAGTCACGTAGCGGACACATTAGGGCGAAAAACGGCCGAAAAGGGGCTGTTTGCTAATGAGAGATTAAGGAAATTGACAAATAGAGTCTTTCCACGTGTACAAGAATATAACATTGTTGTCTCCTTTAACCGTATGAAGAAATTCTTTTTTTAAGAGAATATGATCTAAAAGAGCCGCGAAAGTGATGAAGATTCTTGTATTCAGTGTACAATTTCTTGGTTTGATGCAAAAAAAGATATTTTTGCACACCACACAATGCATATTTTTAAAGTTCCAAGAAGGAAATGATCTTTGAAGATACGAAATATTTTTGGGTTCACGAAATTCCATGGTCATTCGGCGACAGGGTTTACATCAAATCAAAAGTTTCCACGTGTACAAAGCCTTTTTATCTATAAATGTTGGCAAAGTTTGTGAATGTCGGTTTCTCGCTTTGAGCATTCTTCTTCTTCTCGATTCTAATGGCTTCTTCTTCTTGTCGTCCTTCCAATCGTTTAACCTCATGTGAGGTTTACAACAGAAGAGAGGATTCTTTATTGTCGTCCTTCCAATCGTTTAACCTCATGTGAGGTTTACAACAGAAGAGAGGATTCTTTATGGAAACCTCTTTCTGTGAAGTTAAATGAATGAGTAACTATGCTTCCTAGCTATAGAGGTGCCCATAAAGTCAAGCATGCTAAAAGAGACGACACAAGAAACCATTGCAGGGGACGTATTCTTAGTTTCAAATTGAAGAGATGCGGTTGGTTTGCAAGAGTACAACATGTGTACAACGCTAAGGATCTTGTTCTGAAAAATCATATGCAATTCCCTTTGTACTGTAAGTGAAGTTTTACAATGATCGTCTATCATTTCAGTTGTTTTTGTATAACAACATATATGTTTTTGTATTGCAGATATTTTTCCTTCCAATATTTTAGAGTGGCAACCTGTTGAATGTTTAACACGAACATTCAGAGTTCTTCGTAAGGAATATGCAGAGCTTATGTATGCAGACAAATCCGCTCAAGTTTTCAATAGCACAGAGTTATTTGTCGATTTTGCATATTATCAGGTGCCATTAGGGAGGAGCTCTTATGGAAATCTTACACATTTGCCTGGTCCTTGCATCTCTTCATTAGATTGGGATGCTCTTGATCATTCAACAAAAGGTGGAAAAGAAAGCTTGGACTTTGGATAGCCTTGGACTCAGAGGAGAGCTGTCCAGAAGTACTGATTCATCCAGATTTTCAATCTAGAAAGATAATTGTCACTGCAAATTGGAAATTCAAAAATGTAAGGGAGCTCTATAATACCTTGATGAGGCATCATCACAATTCAAATTCTCAATTGATGATGCAATAGTTAACATTAGATTAGAGAAAACATTATCTTGCATAACTTGCCTGCCACCCAGGGTGATCAAGTTGCAACCCTTTAGATTGTAACAAGTCTCCTTCTTTAAGAAGCTTTTTTTCAAACTTCCATTGATTTTTCTTTGCAGAATGGTGACTAAGAATGTGACTGATTACATCACTTCAATTATGTCTTTTTATGGACTATAGTCATATTGGCATTTTTTTGTTTAATTTCAAGATTCTGAGGAGGTTTCAATGGTGCAATGATTATACAGGAACTTGCATATGACAAAATGGAAAAGATTGGATGACACGACCGATACAAGCGATACAGGCCATCCGAAATTCTCTGATTGCCCATATCGTTTGCATCAGTCGTGTCATAAAAACTTCTCTATCCTCCTCACATTTAACTTTTCTGTAGGATGGTGACTAAGAATGTGACTGATTACATCACTTCAACTATGTCTTTTTATGGACTAGATTCATATTGGCATTTTTTGTTTAATTCAAGATTGATGAGGTTTCTATTGTGCAATGATTATAAAGGAACTTGCATGAGTAAATTCTAGGTGATTCAAGAATATAAACCAAGAAATTCTTACATAATATATCTCCCCTTTTAGAACCTTTTTCCATACTTCCATTGATTTTCCTTTGCAGGATGGTAACTAAGAATGTGACACATTACATCACTTCAATTATGGCTTTTTATGGACTATATTTTGATTGGCAATTTTTTTGTTTAAAAGAACATTTTGATGAGGTCTCAATGGTGCAATGATTATACAGGAACTTGCATATGAAAAAATGGATGGTATGAAAAAATGGAAAAGATTGGATGACACGACCGATACAAGCGATATGAGCCATCCGAAATTCTCCGATTGCCCCTATCGCTTGCATCGATCGTGTCATAGAAACTTCTCTATCCTCTTCACATTTAACTTTTCAACAAGAATAAAGCAAAAAGCACACAAAATAGACATTTTGATGATAGGAACAATTCAATTTTGCTTGAACAATGCAATGAAGTCACTTTTGCTTAGTTCTCAAGAGGATCAATTCAACATTACATTACTCAAGGCATATAAATATATTACAATGTATCTATGTACATTTCATGAGTAATAAGCTTTGAAAAGAAATATATTTAATCCTTCTTGAGCCTTTTGAATGAACTTGGCTCTAGCAAATCTCCTCTATATCTGAGGTACTCTTTTCTCCTATAGCCAACAATACTTTGAACATATGACACCCCTACAGCCATTGCATAGCTTGAGTAACAAAGGAAGTAGCCTGCCCTTGAAGCATTGAATCCAGGGGCATATCCAAAAATTCTTAATGCACCTGTTCTTTCAAGTAGAAAAACTCTGTATGCATTAAAGGGTATTGAAGTAAAACCCATGTATCTTGAAAGAATCCTCAAGGAGAATAGTGAAAAATCTGCCTCTTCACTATACAACTTATGAATAACACAAAATAATTTTGGATTCAGTTTTGGAAGATAGTGGATCACTGAATGAATATCCATCTTTGTCTTTCCTTTCTTCTGTATGGTTTTCCTTGTTCCCTTCCCCCTCCCAATGTAGTTGTCTTCATCCAATATAGATATCTGTGGAAAAAATTGAAAATCTAGGTTAGAAAAAGTCCAAGGACTTTTAAAGTCATAGAAATAACTGGAAACAGAAGTAGAAACAAAGCATGAGATACGACCGATCCAAGCGATTAAGGTCATCAGAGAATATCCGATGGGCATAATCGCTTGCATCAGTCATGTTCAATTTATCATCCTTAACTTTATAGAAACATATAATTAATGTTGAAAATAATATTTATAAACACATTTAGTTGTTCTATATGGAGCATTCATTCATATAGCTATAAATATGATACTTGATTGGACACAACCAATTCAAGCGACTAGGCCCATCAAGGAAGCTTGGATGGTCCTAATCGCTTGAATTGGTCATCTCCAAAGGAGGTCATCTTGAAGCTTAGATTGCATGTGAACTTTTGTATCTTATTATTGGTTAAGAATTTGGAGAAAATAATGCTACCATTGCGTCCGGAACGTGTCAAAACCCTAAGATTGACTGTCTATTTGCATGATTTCGATACCCAGAGGTCTTGATAAGCCTTTTTGTATTGATTTCCAGACACGACCGATGCAAGCAATTAGGCCCATCCAACATTTCCAGATGAGCCTAATCGCTTGCATTGGTCATGTCCTAGATTCATGCACAAATAGGCTCATCAAGACCTTTCCATATTAGAATCATACAAATAGATAGTCAATCTTAGGGTTTTGGCATGTTCCTCCGGATGCAATGGTAGCATTAGGTTCTTGATTCTGAGCCAATAGTAAGATAGGGAAGTTCATGAACGATGCAAGCGAAATAAGCTAGTCAAAGGTGGGTCAAACGCGTGTAATCGCTTGTATCAGTCGTATCGGGTATGTAGCATAAGTATGCATGGGTGATGAAGAGAGAAATTCTATGAAGGTTGAAAATGTGAAATGGTGAACGAGACTCGTATTTATAGTCGAGAAGGACCGGGTAACGGTCACATGACGTGGACCAATAAGTGAGTGCCATGTGGCAAAAGGACATTGGGAATCACAACGGCTAGATGACGTGGCCCACTCAAATGATGCCACGTGGCATTTTACCGTTGGGATTTGCAACGGCTAGATGACATGGACCAATCACACATTGCCACGTGTCACCAACGGTCAAATCATCCCAAAGACCTATTTAAGCTCCTCTATTCACTTTTTTCATTTTTTTGTTAACTCCTTGCTACCATCAACTTGCCATTGTCTTCGCGTTTTTACATGCTTTTCAAAACTTTCCATAGACCACATTTTGTGTGAGGGTTTAGGGTCATCATGATCAATTATTTTACAACACGACTGATACAAGTGATTAAGGACATTCGAGGATTTCCCGATGACCCTAATCGCTTGTATCGGTCATGTTTCTTGAGTGCTTTGTGAAAGCTTTTTTAATTAGTTTTTTTGCTTTTAAAATTTGTTCCAAGCTTTTAAACTCTTTTTTGTGCAAGTTAGCTTATTTCGCTTGCATCGGTCATGAACTTCCCTATCTTACTATTGGCTCAGAATTTCAAGAGACTAATGATACCATTGCATCCGAAACATGCCAAAACCCTAAGATTGATTGTCTATTTGCATGATTCTGATATCGAGAGGTCTTGATGAGCCTATTTGTGCATGAATCTAGGACACGACCAATGCAAGCGATTAGGCTCATCTGAAAATGTTGGATGGGCCTAATCGCTTGCATCGGTCGTGTCTGGAAATCAACACAAAAAGGCTTATCAAGACCTCCGGGTATCAAAATCATGCAAATAGACAGTCAATCTTAGGGTTTTGGCACGTTCCGGACGCAATGGTTGCATTATTTTCTTCAAATTCTTAACCAATAATAAGATACAAAAGTTCACATGCAATCTAAGCTTCAAGATGACCTCCTATGGACATGACCAATTCAAACAATTAGGACCAATGCAAGCGATTAGACCCATTCGATATTCTTTGATGACCCTAATCGCTTGGATTGGTCGTGTCTCATGCTTTGTTTCTGCTTGTGTTTCCGGTTATTTCTATTAAATATATTTCTTTTCAAAGCTTATTACTCATGAAATGTACATAGATACACATATTTATTGCCCAAAGGGATACAAGACATTGCAAATATGAAGGATGTAATCTTTTTTTGTGTAATTGATCAATGTCCTAATATTAATCCTGATTGATCCATGATCTGTCTTTCTCTAGTAAAAGTCCTATTTATTTGATGATAATAATCTTTTTTTTGTAGTTTATGGCTAGGACAAAGAAGACAGCAAGGAATTCTCTCCAATCACAACATGGAAACTCCAAAGTGTAAGCCTCGCCATACGTTTTGTTGTGTTCTATTTTAAAGCCTTGCCATCCATTCTAAATTTAAGTTTACCTTGCAGTGCTCCTAAGCTTCTCAAAATGCATATTTATCAAAACATTCCAAGAATTCCTTCATTGAAAGAAGAAAAAAGGTTTGGATACATTTAAATACATGTGCCATTACAAAAATACAACACCTCATGTGACTGGAGAGTGATTGCAATGCAGTAAGGTTCTTGGAAAGCAGGTTTTACAACCCTGAGTTAAACTTGTCAGACTATCCATATGCTTGGGTAATCTTGATCAAGGAGAGAGCAATAAATGCCATTATGGAACATGCAATATGCCCTTATGATCCAAACTCACCTTCACCACCACACCACATAAAAAGAAGTCTAAAGAAAAGAAGAAAGGGCTTCCTATTCACTCCCCATTGAAGCATGGACCAAAGAATAAGAGTAGAGGTGAGGGATCCAAAAAGGACAAAAAAGAAGGGTGAAACATTATATTTTTGGAATGTAAGATTGTAATCTAATGTGTAACCAACATATGTTGGAAGATTTATTGATGTACAAATTGTATGTAATTATGCCAGTCTTGATCTGGAAGATGATCATTGTAACTATATTTATATGCCTTGAGTAATGTAATGTTGAATTGATCCTCTTGAGAACTAAGTAAAAGTGACTTCATTGCATGGTTCCAGAAAAATTGAATTGGTTCTATCATCAAAATGTCTATTTTGGGTGCTTTTTGCTTTATTCATGTTGAAAAGTTAAATGTGAAGAGGATAGAGAAGTTTTTATGACACTACCGATGCAAGCGATACGCGTAATCGGAGAATTTTGGATGGCTCATATCGCTTGTATCGGTCATGTCATCCAATCTTTTCCATTTTTTCATAGCATCCATTTTGTCATACCATCCATTTTCTCATACCATCCATTTTGTCATATGCAAGTTCCTGTATAATCATTGCACCATTGAAACCTCATCAAAATGTTGAAATTAAAAAGAAAATTGCCAATATGAATATAGTCCATAAAAAGCCATAATTGAAGTGATGTAATGAGTCACATTCTTAGTTACAATCCTGCAAAAGCAAAATCAATGGAAGTATGGAAAAAGGTTCTAAAAGGGGAGATATGTTATGTAAGAATTTCTTGGTTTATATTCTTGAATCACCTAGAATTTACTCATGCAAGCTCCTTTATAATCATTGCACAATAGAAACCTCATTAGAATCTTAAAATTAAACAAAAAAATGCCAATATGAATGTAGTCATAAAAAGACATAATTGAAGTGATGTAATCAGTCACATTCTTAGTCACCATCCTACAGAAAAGTTAAATGTGAAGAGGATAGAGAAGTTTTTATGACACGACCGATGCAAGCGATACGGGCAATCAAATAATTTCGGATGGTCCATATCGCTTGTATCGGTCGTGTCATCCAATCTTTTCCATTTTGTCATACCATCCATTTTGTCATATGCAAGTTCTTGTATAATCATTGCACCATTGAAACCTCCTCACAATCTTGAAATTAAACAAAAAAATGCCAAGATGAATATAGTCCATAAAAAGACATAATTGAAGTGATGTAATGAGTTACATTCTTAGTCACCATCTTGCAAAGAAAAATCAATGGAATTTTGAAAAAAAATATTCTTAAAGAAGGAGACTTGTTACAATCTAAAGGGTTGGAACTTGATCACCCTGGGTGGCAGGCAAGTTATGCAAGATAATGTTTTCTCTGATCCAATGTTAACTATTGCATCATCAATTGAGAATATGAACTATGATGATGCCTCATTAAGGTATTCTAGGAGCTCCCTTACATTTCTAAATTTTCAATTTGATGTGACAATTATTTTCCTAGATTGAAAATCTGGATGAATCAGTACTTCTGGATAGCTCTTCTCTCAGTCCAAGCTATCCAAAGTCCAAGCTCTTTTGTACATTACCTGTATTTTGTAGAAGCTTTGGATCTTTTCTTAGATGAACATCACCACCAAGAAATCCCATTTCTGAAAGTAGAGATTCACATCTTTTAATGAAAAGGTGAACGATAGCCTTGTGAACGTAGACTTGCGTGCACTTGATTGCAGTGCTACCCTTGTAGACGACATTGGTCACTTCCTGCACGGTGCCGTAGTGCTCCTGCACATACATAGATAGATGGGCACTACTTCAACGGATGCCGCTATCATCATCACGGGAGTGGACGAAGCAGAGGAAGTGTGATTACCTGAGTGATGGAGTCCCAACCCATGACAATTCCGGTGTTATGAAACAGAAGAGTCGCTTGTGAAGCTCTCCACATAACGGCTCTGAAAAAAAGTGGTAGGAGCAGTGTACGCAAGTCAGTTGCCATCCTGAAGTATGGTTGCTTGCCGAAATGTAGCTTCCACTGCCTGCGATATTTCTTCTACATAAGAAGGGATGCCCATGTTTCTCCTAAAAGTCTAATTAGATCATGAAGATTATGAAAAGGGGTATACCTTCCAGTTTGTTGATCAATTGGATAAACAAATCCATCTGCCCATATGTCGATATGTTTTTTGCCTTCTTTCTGCAATCCATCCACTTTAGAATGTTGAAGAGCCCTTCGGCATACCTTTCTTGTCGTTGCATACTCATGACTAACTGCAATGTTGATATGGAACTTATCACAATGATTTTGGCTGGTTGAAAGGTGAGTGAGAGTGTTTGGGTTGAGGTTCTCCATAGTCTACTACGAAGAGTGACGCGAAAGTGTCTAAAATGACATGAAAGAGAGAAACAAGCCTGCTATCGAAAGTAGAGTAAAAAAAGTGCAAAACAGCATAAGCACACATTATATAGGTCCGTGAACAAGAGGAAAATTCAAATTTTCATGAACGCCCGATGAGCACAAACTTTGAGGCATAAGATATCACACATACTTTTCATGATTATCACACGAGTTTCTCTCTCTTCAAAATTTGCACAAGATACGTTTTAAATGCGCTTACACGGATTTTTTTAAAATGAGTTGACAACTTTAATCCAGATTAAGCACAACTAATTGAAATCTTTACACGGCCCTTTTTTGGCCGTTTTTCGCCCTAATGATGTAAATCTATTGATTTTGTTAGAGTTGTGATCAGCTCTTTGTGCTTATTGGGAATATTTTATAAGGGTGTGCGTACCTCAACAGTTAACATCTCTGTGTGTGTTTTCCCCTCTCTGAAGAAATGTAAGAATTTGTAATCAATTTCCTGATTATGTTATGTTCTATGTAATAGTATATATATTATGATTTTATATGTCGGATACCATCTCTTTCACTGTCAGAACTCTCAAAACAACTTATAAGTGCTCAATATATTAAGAACACAGTAGCATATACTGTTTGGATCTTCAGTGTTAAGGTGCTGTTTTGTTTGATTCTCTGCTAGCCTAGGTGAATTAGTCATAAGAGATCCATTGGCCAGCTTCCTTAATTTTGAAGGTTTTTTTGTTATTCTAATGCCATTCAAGCTCTCACGAGTTATTTTTGTCATGTTATTTCTCATTTTGTCTCTCCGCTGTGTTTATGGTTTTTGTTCTCATGGTATCAAGATTGCCTTGACATTCTTTAAGGCCGCTAAGTGCAATATTGATTCTTGATGGGCATTCTTTCTTACAGGAAGGCTTTATCTGGGCATGCATTCTCCCATTGATACCTATGCAGGGGTTTTTATTGGATTGGGGTTATTGACCTTGTGGTCATATATTGGTGAATTCTTGGACTCTTTCATAGTTTCTGGAAGCAATGGTTAGTATATCAGGGCCAGAGGATGAAATAACAGAGAGTGTACTTCTATTATCGTTATGCTTATCATTTTGTTGCTTGCAGTGGAATCTTTCTGGGTAAGCCTATCTATTCTTCTTCAGTTTGCATATCCAATGCCTGAGACGCCCACACCAAGTTTTGAGTACAACACAGCTTTCACTGGTGTTGCATTAGGTGTGGTAGGTGCTTGTTCTATATTTTCACTTTTTTATTGTCATGATTTTTTGATATGCACTCAGGTCAGTTGGCCAGTCAATCCCTTTACATAATAACCAGTGTGATGTAATTGCTTGGCACTTTGCATTACATTGGGAAAACTGCATGCACTTTACATAATAAGTGATGTAATTGCTTGGCACTCTGCATTACATTGGGAAAACTGCATGCACTTGCCTTGTTTATCACGGATAAAAGAATAGGATCTCAATACATAGGCTAATGTAATTAGCACGAGTATTGAAAGCTTGTGTCTTGAATGTGTCAAGCGTGAGATATAAAGCAATGTCTGTATGTAGTAGAAATGGTATAAAATGACACCTTCTATCTGGTGAAGGGCTATGCATATATATACATTTTCTTTTTGCATCATAATTCACGGTCAGATTGCAGTAGGGATAATGTATGTTAATTCGATTGGCCCAAGTAAAATTCACTGGGATGCGTATAAAACCATAGATAGGCAGTGAGATTCCAGAACATGTGCTGATGCACTTTGTATACTGTTGAGCTTCTTTTTTTTTTTGCCAACCCTGATGGATGATATTCTTTCTTTTTCAGGTACTGGGTGTGAATCGGACATATCATCAATATCATCATGGTGAGATTCTCGACAGCTCTAAAAAGCTACTCAAGCGGCTTCTGATTGGTTTTCCAGTGGTGCTGTTTGCCAAGGTCGCCAGCAAGGAGCTGGCAAAAGTTCTGCTGCCATCATTCAGCAATCTGCTCAACATTCCAGTGAAATCATCAACATATATTCCAGCAATGCATCAAGATATGCCATCTGTAGATGATGAGAAGTCTGGGCAAGTCCAAGATGTACTCGATTGCAAGAGGGCAGTAGCTTTCTTTGGAACCCCAGTACCATATGATATTGATACTGGGATCAGGTTTTGTACATATACCAGTCTTGGATGGTCTGTCGTTGAACTGGTTCCCTATTTGTTTGATTACCTAGGATTGTGATGTTTGCATTAATGTATATTATCATTCGTTCATTCTTTCTTCAATATCCTTGTATTATTACGAAAAGTTCAAACTCTTGCTTAAACTTTGGGAGTGCACCGGTACCTTTAGGTGGATTGACTAATCCTGTTGTTGCTGTTCATTTGATTTCTCTTACAGCTTTTTGGCCTTCCTGCCTCCCCATGTACTCATGAGAAGAAAGATCTTGTTGTTGGAACTTCTGCTTC
>CM035442.1:99019864-99039864 GCA_020310875.1 Ceratopteris richardii | reverse complement strand
AGCATACATAATTCACAGATTGAGGTACATGACATTCTGCAATTACTTTTTCTTTGGATCTACATGAATGCCTTGACTAGAAACAATATGGCCTAAATACTCTAATTCTTTTTGGAAGAAATAACACTTTTCAAGATTGGCATAAAGTTTGTTTTTGCATAACAAATTAAAGATAATTGCTAAATGATTTTCATGGTCATTTTCATTTTCACTATAGACAAGTATATCATAAAAAAAAAACAAGACCAAAAGGTTGGTAATCAAGAAAAATGTTATTCATCATACGTGGAGATGTAGCAGGTGCCTTGGTGAGTCCAAAAGGCATCACCATGAAGTCAAAGTGACCAGTTTGACTAAAAGTAGTCTTATAAATGTCATTTTGTATCATTCATATATGATGATACTCAGATTTAAGATCAATTTTGCTAAAGACATGTGCTCCATGAAGTTTATCTAGCAAATCATTTATCCTAGAAATAGGATATCTGTTGGTAGCAGTCAGGGCACTCAAGGACTTACAAGACAAGGAAGCCAACGAAAAGAGTCAGAGCAAAGAGAAGGACCAAGTAGGCAAAACAGTCAATGCAGATCTGATAAATAGGCCCTATAATATTTTCCAAATAGTGATTTTAGTCACTTCTCACATTGTAAATACCATTTTTTGTTATTCCTACTCCATTTTGTGCAAGCCGAGGAGTCCTCAAGCTTGAGGAGTATTAGAAGGAGCTATATACCGATTTTCATAATTTTTAGACTTCGTTTGAGCCCTCAAATAAGCCTTGGAACTTAATTCTTAACTAGGCCGAACACTAGGTCTGGACAGGACCAAATGATGGTAAAAAACTATAAAAAAAGCCAGAGAGCTCATTTTTGAGGTTAGCTTTTTGTAGATTTGAGTTTTGTATGAGAACTCTTGTGTAATGGAAGTTACTCTTTTGTTCCTCTCTTTGTTCTTGCCTTGTGTGCACATGTGTGTGTATGTGTGTGCATGCCTAACTCCACAGAACCAAACACATCTTCTTCTATGAATCGGTATTCACTAGAATTCCTGCAAGAGATTCAAGAAGAGAAATGGGCTAAAGAAAGTGAAAATCCTCCTCCAATTGAACTTGTGGATGAAGCGCACGATCAATTCCCACAAAACGTTCGTTCTATCTATGGAGAGAAGGAGAGTGCCCAATCCCATGAGAAATTAGAGTTCGAGTCTAATTCCTTATATGAACTACCCCATTTCACAGGCCCATGGGAAGCTAAGTCTACTTGTATGAGAGCACCCACAACCATCATAAAAAATGCAGACTCAATAATACCTAGGAATACAGAGGTAGTAAAGAACACTAAAGTGCAGTGCAATCTCACTTTAGAAGAGCTACTCAAGGTTAAGCCAACATTATAGAAACATGTAGTCAATCAGGTGCCAGAAGTAGCAAAACCTCGTTCCTAGGTAGGATCTCATAGAACAGTGTCAGAAATACCCTTGGACAAGATAGGAGACATGAGCTAAGGAGAAGAAGAGAACACTTATCTTCCAATTACACATCAAGGTTACACCACCAAGGCAATTTTGGACTCAGGTGCAGGAGTAGCAATTGCTACCACTTCCCTATGGAAGCGTTTGGGCAAGCCAACACTCAGGCCAACAAGAATGAAATTGCAGATGGCCGACGGTCACATAGAAGGACCCTTAGGACTGTTAGAAGGAATAACTCTCACTACATGTGGTATCAAGTTCGAGCATAGTTTTGCCATGTGTGACTTTAGCAAGAATCACGCCTGTGAGATGATTTTTGGAAGACCATTTATGTGGCAGTTGCAAGTGGTACAAGATTGGGGAACCAATTCTTTGTATTTGCAACACTTAGGTGTTACAACCAAAGTCAATCTCAAGGATTACTCTCATAGAGACGTACCCCCTATTCAATGGAATCCCATCCATAGAGCTAAAGATGATATGGAGTTAATGCATTCCGTAGGATCAGGATCTTCATGGATGCATGAAGACACCCACTTATGGATGTGCAAAGTAGCCATAGAAGAAGAGAAGAGAGAAAAAGCCAGAGAGGTAGGGGTGAAGCAAACTCATAGATCAATTCAAGACCCAACCTATGCACTTCTAGTATTTCTTGAGTGGGTATTCCCCATCGTAGTGGTGCCCAAGAAGAATGGAAAGTTACGTGTGTGTATCAACTTGAAGAAAGTTAACGAAGCCACTATTAGAGATAGTTATCCGCTTCCTATCTATGAGCATCTCTTAGAAAGAGTGGCAGGCAAGGAAGTGTACAACTTCCTTGATGGATTCTCTAGCTACAATCAAGTGGCCATAGCTCCAGAAGATCAGCATAAGACAACTTTTGCCATGGAGTGGATCATATTTGCCTTTCAAGTAATGCCATTTGGTGTTACCAATGCGCCAACCACCTTTCAAAGGCTGATGTGTCACGTGTTTAAAGAATTCTTGAGGAAAAATTTGGAAGTCTATGTTGATGATCTCTGTGCTCATTCCAACATAAGACAAACACATATCCCAGAGTTGAGAGCTATCTTTGAAAAATGTAGAGAATATCAAGCCTGTTTGGACCTAGAAAAGTGTGTTTTTATGGTCAGGCAAGGCAAGATTCTAGGACACAGTGTCAAAGAATGGCATATCCATGGACGAGGAGAAAGTGAGAGCTATTGTAGAGCTACCTAGGCCAAAGAATGTCAAGGAGGTACATGCTTTCATGGGGCATTGTGGCTACTATTGCTGATTCATTCATATGTATGCGATCATTGCAAAGCCTCTATACTCCCTTTTGACTAACTTTGAATGGACTGAGGAATGTGAGGATTCCTTTAACGAGCTCAAGAGAAGATTGTGTTCTGCTCCAATCTTGACTACACCAGATTGGAACAAGCCATTTCATGTTCATGTGGATGCATCCAATTATGCCATTGGATGTGTACTTGCCCAACCTACTGGTGAAGGTAATATGGATCTCCCAATAGCATATGCTAGTAGACAATTGAATGCCGCTGAGTGCAACTATACCACAACCGAAAGAGAAGGATTAGGCATGGTTGTAAAAAAGTTTAGACACTATTTTCTTGCAAAGAAGTTTAATTTTTTTTACTGATCATCAAGCTCTACTTTACTTGGTAAACAAGCCATGCCATACAGGTAGATTAGTAAGATGGTTCCTCTTACTAATGGAATATGACTTTGAGGTAGTGGTGAGGAAAGGTAAAAATTACTTGAGAGTAGATCATCTCTCGAGGCTCACATCTAGAGAGGCCCCACAAGGAGTATCAGATGATCTTCCTGATGCTTATTTGTTTAATTTGGAAGTGGTACCAGAGTGGGCCAAGACATTAGTGCCAATATCGACATATGGGCCTAAACATCCAGTAATAAACACTCAAGATAGGGAGGTAGTAAAAGCCCAAAAGTACCATATCATGGCAAGGAGTATGTACACATACAGATCAAGGAATATTAGCTTGTTGTGTGAAAGAGGAGGAGTACGCGAAGTGGTTGCAATTAGCACATGTGGGTGCACTACAACAACACCATTTGAAACAAAGATCCCTTCAAACCATACAAAGGTTGATGGAGAGTGTTAATCTCCAAAAGAACAAGCTATCCTTGATGTTAGATCACCTCTATATTGTTGGTGTGTAAAACACCACAAGAACTAAACTAATGTGGTATTAGAAGACCTCCATAACCACCATTAGCTTAGCAATACTCACATTGTGAGTCTTCATCTCTGAATTTAGTGAAAATCAAAATTTCACTTCACAGAAATCTGCGCCTTTTCTTCAATCCTTTAATCTGACCTGTATTAGCTCAATCTTTGCAAAATCTTTTGATCATTTGCTAAGAGAAGTTCTTGCTAATGTTAAGCAACACATAACAAACAAAACTTTCAAGTAATAACTTAAAAATCTTCTGATTTTGCTTCAACCTTTCCACTATGTCTGAAAACTAAAATTTGACTTCATCGATTTGACATACCTCCACTGTTAAGCTGATTTCTCTGAGTATGCGTCCCGTTTCTTAAAGATCTTTTGACCAAGTGTACTTGAGGAGAGTAGCTTTAAAATGAGCTATCACTTACCAAAAACTTTACACCATGCTTCGAGATCTGACCTTCAGAAGATCAGTCAAATGTGCGCCAGAAAAGTCGTAACTGTCAACTACCTTACACAGTCATATGAAATGACTTAGAACTCAATGTACAAAAGAAATTAGACTCAATCCTTCTACACAAACATGTGTTGATTATCAGAGAAGATGTGTACAAAATGGCTTGGCCTAATTTTGCTCACAGCCATGGAAAACTCTCTCAAACTCAGAAGTTTTCTCTCACCATCTCTCTCAGAAAAACACGACTTTTCTCTACTCACTCAGATTACAAAATTGAGTTCTTCCATACATATTTTTGACTCAAATTAACTTATATACCTATGGTTTACATTCTTCTAGACTTGAACTCGTAAGTTCTGAAGACCAAATAAAAAACTAGACTCTAATTTTGCACTAATTTACAATAATGAAATTGTCCCTTCACTTAGGCTTGATTTTCTGTAAGTCTTTTCTTCACTTCTTCTTTCCTCCATCATATGTCTTCATATATCTTCATATATCCATGCCTAATTAGTGAGTGAAGCCCCAACAGCTCCCCCTCAATCACTAATTAGCATAATTTGACTTCTTCACATAGTCTTCTTCTCTTTTATTCCTGCCATCTCCTTGAACCTACTTGTCTTCACTCCATCCAAGCTTTTTGTCATAATATCTGCAATCTGATCTTTTGTAGAAGTGTACACCACTTCAATCTCTTTCTCCATTACCTTTTCTCTGAGAAAATGATACTGTATCTCTATGTGCTTTGTCCTTTCATGAAATACAGGATTTGCTGCAAGATATAATGAACTCATGTTATCTCCATGAATGATGGGTATACCTTGATCAATTCCCAAGCTTTTGAATAATGTCTGCATCCATATTACTTCTTTTGCTGCTTCCACAAGTCCTTTGTATTCAGCTTCTGTTGATGATAAGGCCACTGTGTGTTGTTTCTTTGAACACCAACTCACAAGCTTATCTCCAATGTATATCATATAGCCATGGGTAGATCTTCTGTCATCTTGACTTCCTGCCCAATCTGAATCACTATAGGCTCTCAATCTTATATTTGATGTAAAAGGATAATACAATCCTTCTTTCAAAGTCCCTTTGATATATCTAAGAACTCTTTGACCTGCAATCCAATGTGGATCCTTTGGACAATGCATGAATTGAGAAAGGACACCAACTGCATAACTAAGATCAGGCCTTGTTAGTGTAGCATAAATTAAACTTCCCACTAAAGATTGATACTTCCTCATGTCTTTGAATTCTGTACCATCATATCTACTGAGTTTATGATTGACTTCTAGTGGTGTTGATGCCTCTCTGCAATTCTCCATGTTAAACTTCTTTAGAAGATTCAAGAGATACCTTTCTTGTGATACATATATGCCATGTTCTACATAAGTGATTTCCATTCCAAGAAAATATGACAATTTTCCTAGATCACTTATCTTGAATTCTCTTTCAAGTAGCTTCTTCACCTCCTTGATTCCTTCATTTGAGGTACCTGTAATTATAATATCATCTACATATATACAAATGTAGATCATACCTTCATCTGTTCTTTTGATAAGTAAACTTGCATCTGCCTTTGAACTTTGATATCCAAGATCATTAAGATACTTTACAAGTCTATAATTCCAAGCTCTTGGAGCTTGCTTCAAACCATAAAGTGCTCTTCTTAACCTGCAAACATAATTTGGAAACTTATGATCTGCAAACCCTTGAGATTGCTCCATGTAAACCTCATCTGATATATATCCATTCAAAAATGCATTCTTGATATCCAATTGACTCAATGTCCATCCTTTTGATGCTGCAATGGCAATGATTGTCCTTATGGTTGACATCTTTGCCACAGGACTGAATGTCTCATCATAATCTATGCCAAAAGTTTGAGCATAGCCTTTAACCACCAATCTGGCTTTGTACCTGGCTATAGTTCCGTCTGCATGCTTCTTAATTTTGTAAACCCATTTATTTCCAATCACTTTCTTACCATTAGGCTTTGGGACAAGTTCCCAAGTTTTGTTCTCCTCAAGTGCATCAAACTCTTCCTTCATTGCTACTTCCCATTGTCTCTTACCTTTTGCTTCATCATAGCTTTGAGGTTCTTCATCTTCCTTAACCATGTAAGCATAATTTTTCTGAGTCAAGTAAGAAGTGTCATATGAATACCTTGTAGGTTGCTTCCTCATTCTGGTTGACCTTCTTGGTTCACACTCTTCATGTATATCTGGATGTACTTCTTCATCAAATATTGGTCCATCTTCATTCCTTCTATATGATCCAACTCTTGATGTGCTTGCTTGCATATGTTCTTCATCTCCATCTATCTGCATATGTGACTTACCTTTTGCACTCCTTCTTATCTCTTCTTCAAATGTTTCAAGATCACATTCTTTATCTGCATACCAACTCTTCTGTTCATCAAAGGTCACATCTCTGGAAACAATAAAATGTCTAAATAAAGGACTCCATAGTCTATAACCCATTTGCTTTTCATCATACCCAATAAACACATATTTTTCTGCCTTTGGTTCAAGCTTATGTCTGAGTTGTGATGGCACATAAGCATAGGCAATTGACCCAAACACTTTACAATGATCAAGTGTTGGTTTCTTACCCCACCAGGCTTCATAAGGGGTCATACCATTTAAAGCTCCACATGGTAGCCTATTAACAAGGTATGTAGCTGTATTTACAGCCTCAACCCAAAGATAATTAGGGCAATTCTTTTCCTTTAGCATTGCTCTTGCAAATTCAACCAATGTTCTATTTCTCCTTTCTGCCACCCCATTATGTTGAGGTGTATACCTGCAAGTTATCTCTCTCTTGATACCTGCATTCCAAAGATAGTCATTAAACTCTTGAGAGAAGTATTCTCCCCCTCCATCAGACCTTAGCCTCTTGAGTTTGTGACCTGTAACTCTTTCTGCATAAGCATGAAAATGTTTGAAGGCTCCAAAGACTTCTGATCTTTCTTTTAGAACATAAAGGGTTATCCACCTTGTGGCATAATCAATAAACAAAACATAATACCTAGATCCATTTATTGAACCTTCTTTTGTTGGTCCCCATACATCTGTATGTATGAGTTCAAGCAAACCATCATGCTTGAAACCTTTCTTCTGAAATGGTAGTCTATGAGCTTTTCCCATCTGACAAGATTCACACTTGTATATCATATGTTGATTCTTCACATTTGGTAGCCCCATTACAGATTGGTTCTCCACCATAGTTTTGATTCCTCTTTCATTGAAATGTCCCAATCTCTTATGCCAAAGATCTAACTCTGTAATTACTTCATCACCATGTGTGATTAGGGCTTGACCAACATTTCCTTGTACTTTGAGAGTAAAAAGTCTACCTTCCTTCTTACCACAAACAATGGGTTTGTATGCATCCTCTGGATCTTCAACAAATACTCCTTCATTTGTAAATCTGACTTGAAAACCTTTCTCCACTATTTGTCCAACACTAATCAGATTCTTTGGTATTGTTGGAACATACAAAACATTTGTTAATAAATCAGCTCCACTCCTACACTTCACTTTTCCAATTGAATGCACATTATGTTTTGTATTGTCACCTGTTTGTACTGTATGACTTGAATTGCCTTCTTCCAATTCTGACAACAATTCTATATTACCTGACAAATGATTTGAACAACCAGAATCAATATAAAATACCTTGAGATCCTCCTTCTCTGATGAACTTATTGAATTCATCATCAATGTTGTATGGTTGTCATTCTGTGTATCATTTGCATAATTGTAATATGTGGTGTTGTATGATTGGTTCTGATTCCAATTTCTTCCACCACCTCTTCCATAACTTCCTCTTGAATTCTGTCTTCCTCTTTGAAATTGATTCTGAAACCTTCCACCTCTTCCTCTGCCATTGTTGTTCTGATTTTGACTTGCTCCTTGTTGATTGTGCCAACAATCATATGCTAGATGATTGCTCAATCCACAAATCCAACATGTCTTCTTGTTATTGTTCTGATTACCTCTACCTCTTCCATTTCCTCGACCTTTACCTCTGCCAAAACCTCTTCCTCTTGCATAATTTGCTTGAGTTGTTGACTCTTCTTCATCCTTTGCTTTGCCTTTATCTCCTTTCTTTTTGTTCTTCACATACATTGCAGAACTTTGACCTTTGTCTCCATCTGACTTCAAGTCTTGCTCAAATGTGAGCATCAATCCAAGTAATTGATTCAATTCTGGCACAAAATGGTTTAGTGAGAGTTCTGTTGAAAGTACAAAAGGCTTCCACCTTTCATCACCTCTTAACCCTGCAAGTAATTGAGCTATCAACCTATGATCTTCAATATCCTCATCAATAGATCCAAGGCTATCTGCCAAGTCCTTCATCTTAGTGACATAATCACTAATGCTCTGATTTTGCTTTTTCTTGAATGTGGTGAACTCTGACCATAAGCTAGCTTTCCTAGCTTTAGTAGTGTTTTGGAAGTGGTCTTCCAAAGCATTCCAAATATCTTCAGCTGTTTCTAAACCTCTGATGTGTGGCAACAAATGATCTGTAATAGTGTTGTATATATAAGCTCTTGCACTTGCATCTCTCTTCTGCCATAACTTCAAAGCTTCTAGCTCTTCCTTTCTTGGATGACTTTCATCTTCAAATTTAGGCTTCTCCTCTTCACCTGTCACATATACCATTAGGTCCTTACTCATAAGTAAGGCCTCCATCCTCATTACCCAAGCAGGATAGTTATCTCTGTCCAATTTGTCAATGGACACATGATCTGCCATGGTATCCTTGCTTCTGCTTCAACCTGTAAGTATAAAGTTAAAGAATGATACCTTTTGTAGACCTTTACCCTTGGGAGTAACTTCGAAATACTCTTCTGATGACTTTTGGTTGTTGAACACCTCAGCTACCACCTTCTTTGATAAAGAACTCTTCAATTCTTCTTGTATCTGCTCTTCCTTTACTCTCGAGGACCTTATCTGCTCTGATACCACTTGTTGGTGTGTAAAACACCACAAGAACTAAACTAATGTGGTATTAGAAGACCTCCATAACCACCATTAGCTTAGCAATACTCACATTGTGAGTCTTCATCTCTGAATTTAGTGAAAATCAAAATTTCACTTCACAGAAATCTGCGCCTTTTCTTCAATCCTTTAATCTGACCTGTATTAGCTCAATCTTTGCAAAATCTTTTGATCATTTGCTAAGAGAAGTTCTTGCTAATGTTAAGCAACACATAACAAACAAAACTTTCAAGTAATAACTTCAAAATCTTCTGATTTTGCTTCAACCTTTCCACTATGTCTGAAAACTGAAATTTGACTTCATCGATTTGACATACCTCCACTGTTAAGCTGATTTCTCTGAGTATGCGTCCCGTTTCTTAAAGATCTTTCGACCAAGTGTACTTGAGGAGAGTAGCTTTAAAATGAGCTATCACTTACCAAAAACTTTACACCATGCTTCGAGATCTGACCTTCAGAAGATCAGTCAAATGTGCGCCAGAAAAGTCGTAACTGTCAACTACCTTACACAGTCATATGAAATGACTTAGAACTCAATGTACAAAAGAAATTAGACTCAATCCTTCTACACAAACATGTGTTGATTATCAGAGAAGATGTGTACAAAATGGCTTGGCCTAATTTTCCTCATAGCCATGGAAAACTCTCTCAGACTCAGAAGTTTTCTCTCACCATCTCTCTCAGAAAAACACGACTTTTCTCTACTCACTCAGATTACAAAATTGAGTTCTTCCATACATATTTTTGACTCAAATTAACTTATATACCTATGGTTTACATTCTTCTAGACTTGAACTCGTAAGTTCTGAAGACCAAATAAAAAACTAGACTCTAATTTTGCACTAATTTACAATAGTGAAATTGTCCCTTCACTTAGGCTTGATTTTCTGTAAGTCTTTTCTTCACTTCTTCTTTCCTCCATCATATGTCTTCATATATCTTCATATATCCATGCCTAATTAGTGAGTGAAGCCCCAACATATATCAAGAATAACTTTAAACTCCAACCAATTTTGGAAGACAAGTACCAAACTATCAAGAATTTAGCTATCTGTGAAGAAAGTCTTTTACAGAAAAGTTTGCTGCACGTTATTGACTCATTGATTGATCATTTGTGTAAAGTTTCTGATGAAACCTTGTAGAATATGTCCTCTAGAGTTTGTGCACCTACTCCAAGTTAAAACACTTCAAAAGCCAGTGCTGCCATTGAACTTCTTGATATCTACATTGAAAGTAGCATAGGAGCATGAGTGGATAGGTCATGAACTCTCTTCGAGGATCTTTGATCTTGAACGGTTAGGTGAAACGAGAATAAGAGCAGCCACAGGGATTTATGCTGCTAAGAAAAGACAAAAGGCATACTTCGATGCCCATGTGAAGGATAAGGGATTAAAAGTGGGAAACAACGAGTCGTAACAAACGAGAACTCTGTCGTAAAAAGAGAACACTCTCGTCAAAAATCAAGCAAATGGCAGCTTATGTTTGAGATTCCTTTATACCAGTATACATATATTACAAAAATGAGGTGAAAACATGTGATTTTTGACATTTTTTGTCATTTTCTCATAAAAAAAGAGCTCAAAATGTAGTCAAAATTTCACTATATAAGGTTGACATGTCCCAAAATGTATATGATAAGACATTGACATGTCCAAAATCTATATGATAGGACATTGACATGTCTAAAATCTATATAAAGAATGTAGAACTGAATAGTTCTTATACAAAAATAACATTTTAGACATATTTTTAATGGGTGGATATCTGATTGTTTTTCAAAATTGCTACAAAACATGGTTTCATTAACCAAACTACTTCGAGGCATTTACAAAAGCACTAAAAATGTCTGAGAGCTTCAATGCATCTCACAACTTTGTCGATCTATGTCTACACCCTCATCATCTGATGCACTTGATTCAGTCTCATACTGTTGAGAGCTCTCTTCTTCTTCTTCTATATCCACAAGAGCTCTATCTTCATCCACGTACATACCAAATTCTGCAGGATCATGCACAACTCTTCTTGTTTGCCTATGATTTCCTGTACCACATACATCTGGAAGCTTTTGTTTTATCATGTTGATGGTTGCTTTCCTCAAGTGACCTGTTTTTGTCAAGGAAAAATCATAAACAAGAATATCTACATCATCCATTTTAAGAGTGGATGTGCTTCGAATATTCTTTTTCTTTTTTGAACCTGTTCGTTTAGTATCACACACCATTTCTAAGTTATATTTACCTGTGAATGCATTACTACTTTTAGTGTAATACCAATGCACCATCAAAGCCTCTATTCTTCTCTGATCAATATCTTTAGTTATCTCTAAAACCTTTGCAATCCAAAATGGTCTGGTAGCCTCATCACCATCAGCAAGAACTGCAATAAGTGTTCCAACATTTATCTCTATTAAATTTCCTTGCCATCTTGCTTCTGCCTGTTTTGTCATCCTTGGGCCTACATAAATATTTCTTTCTGGTGGATGTATAAAACTTTGAAGTGCATCTGCATTACATGCTTGGGCCACATTCACGGATCTTTGTGTAAAAAAATCCCATGTGAATGGAACATCAACTGGCTAGTGACCTGCAATTGTATACTGTATAATCTCTTCTTGATGATTGAAAAAGTCCTCCCACCAAGATACATCTTGATCTCCAGCATATTTTTTTGCACGCTCAATATGTCTCTTCTTTTCAATGAGTGCATGCATCCAGCTTTTACTTTGATCAACCACATTTCCACATCTTTCTGTATTGTTTTTATCTTCATATGGTGATTGTTCTGCACCATACACTGTTACAGTAGACAAATTAGGCACCTGCAATAAGAATCTGCATCCCTCTTTAAGCTCCCACCCAAGAGAAGATGAATACTGCTTTGCAAATAAAAGGGTTATTTCATCAACCCTCCTCATCAAGAATACATGGTTGAAACTAATATTGTGCAATGGAGCCAAAACCTTAGCACTGTTATCAAGGCCCATTGAGCAAAAGTGCTTAAAGTCATAAATCTGTGTGAGGTGTTGAACTTCTGGTTTTGGAGTATATGCTTCTGAAATCAGCTCAGATAAAATCGGAAGAGTAAAAGCATTGTTACGTGCCAACTTCTTAGAGAAAGTACTGAACATTTGATCAATGTGATCATGAGTGTGGCCAACCAGAAGGAAATTTACCTTAGCCTTCTGAAATACCTGTTTTTCAATAAGCATGCTTAAATATCCAAAGACTTTAGAATTTGTTGATATATTTAGGTAGTGATGTGTGTGAACACTCTAGGACCGCCGGGGCACTTTTTTCCCTCTTTAGGAGGTTTTTTTCCCCCGGCTTGTATATACGCCTATTGCCCTAATGGGCTACTTATCTTTGTACATTCTCTAGTAATACATTCAGTCTTGTGTGTTGTGCTCCAAGCTTCTTCTTCTTCCTTGTGCTGTTCGCGTGCTTCCGCAGACGTCTAACTCCAACAATTGGTATCAGAGCAGGTCATTGCTTCTTCTAGGGCGCCGTTGACACTCCTCCGTTTGCAGTCTCAGATTCGCACAAAATTTGGTGAGCATACTCAGGGTGTTTCGGCCTCCGAACGCACTATCGCAGTGCTTGTGCAGGCTATTTTGTCCTTTTGTGCCAAAGGTATATACCAGTTTCTGTTCGCCAGTTTAAGCGTCTCGAAGTCTGCTACAGGTCTAGCAGAACTCGTCTGGGCAGTTCTGTTCAACTTTTTGAGATACAGTCAATTTTCTACATCAAGGTATTTTAGTCACCGGCCATGGCTGAAAGCAGTGATGTATTCCGTATGTTGGCTGTTGAGGATAAGTTGGATGGTACCAACTACCCATTATGGGCTTATATGATGCGACATGTACTGGTTGCAAAAGGATTGTGGAACATTGTGCAGAGTGTTGAAAGACGTCCTGTTACACCTGTAACGACAGGTACTGCAAATACAGGTGTTGGAGCTGATGAAGATGGTGTCGAAGATGATATTCCGCAGATTCCTGTTCGTGCTGCTGTTTCTGTTGTACCTACTGCAGAGCAGATTCGTTGGGATTGCAGAGATGCCCAGGCACATGCATTGATAGCTTTGTCTGTCAAACGTGCCATTATTCCTCACATTTGCTCTTGCAGAACAGCAAAGGATGCTTGGGATACACTTACCACTTTGTACCAGGCTAGGAATGAGGCTCGTGTTGCTTACCTCCGAAAACAGTTGGAGAGTGAGCACATGAATGAAGGTGATTCAGTTTTCTTACAAAGATCAAAGACCTGAAGGAACAATTGATTTCTGCTGATGAGGTTATACCAGATAGCTCACTTGTGCAGACCGTTCTGAATGGCCTTCCTGATTCATATTAGAGTTTTGCCTCTACTCTTCGATTGATGATGAAAGGCAATCCGAATGCCTTGTCATTTGAGGAATTAGTCTCTGTTCTGTTGCAGGAAGATCAGTCCAGGCAGAACAGGTCCATTATGCGTGTTGCAGATCAAGCTTTCCTGGCTAGTCAGAAGGGGAAAGGAAAATGGAGCTCTTCTACTAGTAAGCAGAATTCTGCAAATGCTGCACAATCGAAGAACCAGGATAAAGATGAGAAGAAATTAGAAAAGCAGAAATTGTTCTGCAAGTACTGTAAAGGAAATGATCATATTATAAAGAACTGTCGAAAACTGGCTGCTAAAGAGGCAAAGAAGAAAGAGGCTGGAATGGTTGTTGCAGAGGCCTCTACACCAAAAACAGAGTCTGCAAATCTTGTGCAGGAAGAAGAATGGGCGTTTACTACTGTCTGCAGTTTTGACCCATCTTCTCATGATCAGTGCATGTCTGCAGTAGACTCAGATGTTTGGTACTTTGACAGTGGGGCGACCAAACATATTACCTCGCAGCGCAATTTCTTCTCTTCACTCGAGCCTGCCCCTACAGGGAATACTGTCACATGCGCCAATAACTCCTCTTATCCTGTTATGGGAGTTGGTAAGATCATTCTGACTACTACTGATGGTAGTTCTTTCACTTTGTTAGATGCTTTATTTGTGCCAGGGATCAAAAAGAACCTGTTATCAGTTTCTGCATTAGCCAAGATTGGCTTGGTTGTGAAATTCGTTGATGACAGGTGTACAGTCCATGATCTCTCAAATGGCGATGTGATTATTGCTTCTGGCATTTTATGTCGTGGGCTGTATAAGCTCATAGACTATGAAAGATCTGTGAATGATTCGGCATGTGCAGTTCATGATTCTCAAGCTATGTCAGATGCAAAGCTTTGGCATGCACGCTTTGGTCATCTGAATTTTGCTAGTTTGTTACGCCTGTAGAAATCTGAAATGGTGTCCTCTTTGCCCAAACTTGAGGCACCTGGAAAACATGTTTGTGAAGGCTGTATTTTGGGCAAAATGTAGCGTTCTTCCTTTCCAAAAGATGGTTCAGTTCGGGCTATGCAGAAATTGCAGCTTGTACATAGTGATGTCTGTGGTCCTATGCAGACACCCTCTTTTGGAAATTACCTTTACTTCGTGACTTTCATTGATGATTTTTCCAGACATGCATGGGTATATCCACTCAAAGCAAAGTCCGAAGTGTTCATGTGCTTCAAACAGTTTTTGGTTTTGGCTGAAAATCTGTCAGCATGTAAAATGGGCACCCTCCGTTCTGATCGAGGGGGGGAATATATGTCTTCAGATTTTAATGCATTTCTGGCTGAACGTGGGATAAAACACTAGTGTACAGTGCCGTATACACCTCAACAGAATGGAGTTGCTGAACGAAAGAACAGGTCACTCATGGAGATGGCGAGGTGCATGGTTAAAAGTCAGGCTTTACCACATAGTTTCTGGCTTGAGGCTGTCATGTGTGCAGCATATGTACTGAACAGGTGTCCCACCAAAGCGTTGTAGTCTATCACTCCATATGAGGCTTGGCATGACCGCAAGCCATCTGTTGCTCATCTGCGTGTTTTTGGTTGTTTGGCATATGCATTAGTGCCTGAACAACATCGCAGAAAATTGGATGATAAGGCAATAAAATGTATTTTTGTGGGGTACAGTTCTGAAAGTAAAGGCTATCGTTTGTATCATCCACAGACTAGACGCATTTTGGTTAACCGTGATGTTGTCTTTATGGAAGATGCTATTCAGCCATTGCTTTCATGTACTAAGGAGACATCTGTTAGCTCCAAAGACATGTATGATACTTTGATGCCTCTTTTTACAGGTGGACAGGCTAGCGCTGGTCCTAATGAGGCAACTTCTCAGCCTTTGCAGGTTTCATATGATGATGCAGATCATTCCATTTCTGATGCAGATTTACATGATGCACCTGTTGATGAGAGAGCTGATATTGAACAGGCAAAAACTATGCCAAAATGGCTGGTGCAGACTTTGCGTGACAGCAAATTAGATGCACCTTTGTCATATCGTACTCGTTCAGGCTCTCATAGTACCTCCTTTGCATCAGATTGCTATGCTATGGCTGCATCTAGTCTCTGTGATGAGAATGAGCCTGTTTCTTTTGATGAAGCACAAAATTCAGAAAATTGGATGGCTGCTATGCAATCTGAATATGATGCTATAATGAAGAATGGTACATGGTCTTTATGTGACTTGCCTCCTGGCAAGAAGACCATTGGCACTAAGTGGGTATACAAGCTGAAGCGTAAACCTGATGGTACAGTTGACAGGTATAAGGCTAGGCTTGTTGCAAAGGGTTATGCGCAGGAAAGAGGCATTGATTTTGATGAGACCTTTGCACCTACATGCCGTATGACTACTGTTCGGAGCATTTGTGCACTTGCAGCCCATCATGGTTGGAATGTACATCAGTTCGACATTAAAACAGCATTTCTGAATGGTGACTTGCATGAAGAAGTGTATGTTTTTCAGCCCCGTGGCTTTGTGCAGAAAGGGCATGAAAATCAGGTGTGCAGGTTAAAGAAGGCGTTATATGGTTTAAAGCAAGCACCACGTGCTTGGTATGAGAGAATACGTGCCTATCTGATTGCACATGGTTTTGAGAACAGTCCAACTGAAAATAACTTATATGTTAAGCGTGCTAATGATGTGCTTTTGATCATTGTTGTCTATGTAGACGACATGCTGCTCACTGGTCCTCTTGAGAAGCATATTGCTGATTTGCATGCCTCATTTGAGATGTCTGATTTGGGGCATTTGCATCACTATTTGGGCATTTAGTTTATGCAAGTTGATGGTGGAATGGCTTTGTGTCAAACGAAATATATTGACACATTATTGCAGCGTTTTGGCCTTGAAGACTGTAAGCCTATTGCCACTCCTATGGAGACAGGTTTACGATTGAGTCTTCATGATGCTGGAGATGCATTTGATGCTGTTCTCTATCAACAGGCTGTTGGATGCTTGATTTACTTATGCATTACTCGGCCAGATATTTAGTTTGCTGTCTCACAGATGAGCAGGTTTATGCATTGCCCAGGAGTCACGCATTGGAAAGCGGTTAAGCGCATCTTTCGCTACTTGAGTGGTACTCGGCTACTTGGGTTGTTTTATCCCAAGGGGGGATCACTACCGCCAGATTTGCATGCTTTTTCTGACTCAGATTGGGCTGGTTGCTATGACACTCGTGTGTCCACCAGTGGTTTTTGCTTCATGCTTGGTAGCTCATGTATATCTTGGTTGAGCAAGAAGCAGCCTACTGTGGCCACTTCCAGTTGTGAGGCTGAGTATAGGGCAGCTTTCACAGCGACTGTTGAGTGTGTGTGGCTCAGACGCCTTATGGCTGATTTGGGTGTTGGCCAGTCTTTTGCCACCACCATCTTCACTGACAGTCAGAGCGCATTGGCAGTTGCGAGGAACCCTGTGTTCCATGCTCGCACTAAGCACATTGAGGTGCATTATCACTATGTCTGGGAGAGGTTCTCTGCTGGGGAGATCAGCTTGGCATATGTGCCCACGCAGGAGAACATTGCAGACCTTTTCACGAAGGCTCTGCCTAGGGAGAAGTTTGAAGCTTTCCGCAAAGCTTTGGGCTTACTTCCTTTTGTGGAGTGATTTCCACATAGCTCGGGACTTCCTTATACATGAGTGCCAGCTCCTTGTTCACCGCATCACTCCCAGGGGGGATGTGTTGATATATTTAGGTAGTGATGTGTGTGAACACTCTAGGACCGCCGGGGCACTTTTTTCCCTCTTTAGGAGGTTTTTTTCCCCCGGCTTGTATATACACCTATTGCCCTAATGGGCTACTTATCTTTGTACATTCTCTAGTAATACATTCAGTCTTGTGTGTTGTGCTCCAAGCTTCTTCTTCTTCCTTGTGCTGTTCGCATGCTTCCGCAGACGTGTAACTCCAACAGAATTTTTATTCTCTCTTGCAGTATTATCTAGTTGCAAATATAGAGTTGGTGGCAAAAGACCCTTCCATGATTGCAAAACACGATGAATGACAGTAAATGTAAGGTTTGGATCATTATGCACATTCGGATATGTGAAGAAAACCTTGGACATTACAGTTCCATTGTATACCAAAGCACCAACCAAATGCATTTGCACAAGGACTTCATCTCCAATGTCCTTAGGGATGTGATAAAAATGTGGCAAACAAGTTTTTTTTTGATCCATACCATCGATCAACAAACACATATAACGCTCCGGATTTCTGAGTGCTTTACTTCGATGATGAATTGCTTTCTTTCTCTCTAAAGCTTGACTCTCACGATGGTTGTTAAGAAGCTTTTTAAAATTATTCTTTTCCTGTGGTGTTGTAGCCCCTTTTGCCATGTTTTTCAAAGTGGTGCAAACTGAACATTCACCCATTCTAACTTTACGAGGAATAGAAACATTGTTAAACTCTTCCTTCCATAATCGAGTAAAGTGACGATACAACACATACTTCTCATTTCTATTTTCCATGTCTTCTCTATATATTTGAAATACCTCTCGACGAGTAAAGTTCTCTGACAAGTGCAACCTTCCAGTTGTAGGCATAACCTCACAATGCAAGCTAAAATAGTTCATCATCCGATTCATTGCATGACGTCCAACAGATCCTTTGGTCCCAACATGGAACGTATCCAAAATGAGATCCCCATTCAAAAGCCCTTGTTGAACCCTATGTATTCTAAAATTTCCCACACCCATTACAATTTTAAATGCAGCCCTACAGCATCGCATCCTTTGTTTGTCTATTTGATGTAGCAATTCTCCTCTATTGTTTTACTTGCTTCTTTGGTTGAATTTTTGTGACTGCCTTAGTCTTTGCGCAAGAGGAGGGGTCTACTCGCCTTTGAGTTTTTCCTTCCATGAATGAATCTTTCTGGATCATTCACTTTTTGAATTTCAAAATATAATTTGTCAGAATAAAAATCATCAAATTGGGATAGCCATGAAAGAACGAATTGGCCATCCTTTTGTCCATCAAATCATGAAAATTGGAAATTTTTTAGCACTAATCTCACCACCCTAACTAGGTTGTTTTCATCACTCTGTATTTGTTGGAGTGCAACATCACATTCTTTTATTTCATTGTGAGCATGTTGGAGTTGGTGCCACAAAAGCTCGAATTGTTGCTCAATCTATACCCTAGGTAGGGTTGATGTACCAAAATCCTCAATATTATGGGTAGGGTCCATGGACTTATATAGAACCAAAACCTAGGACTAAGCATA
Source organism: Ceratopteris richardii (assembly GCA_020310875.1). Lineage (NCBI taxonomy): Eukaryota > Viridiplantae > Streptophyta > Polypodiopsida > Polypodiales > Pteridaceae > Ceratopteris > Ceratopteris richardii. Next base: position 99,021,101 of record CM035442.1, on the reverse strand, counting down.
GGAAAATAATTTTAACTATAGTGTAATAATAATAAAAATAAATAAATAAAATAAATAAGAGTGTTCAATAAATAAATAAATAGATAAAAGGAAGAGAGTTTTGAATAAATAAATAAATAAATAAATAAATAAATAAATAAGGTAAAGAGAGTGTTAAATGTTATGTTAAACATTAATTAAAAGAAATGGGGTATCAATAAGTGAAAATAGGCTAGTGGATAAAGCATATCTCTTGGAAGTATGAGGTTGTGGGTTTAAATCCCCTACATGTGAAATAAGGAACTAAGTAGGCTACTTAGAGAAATAAATAAGCTAACTAGGGAAATAAGTAAGCACTTATTACCACTCATAAGTTAGATTTGGATCGCGTGTAGCCAATGGCAGCCAATGGAACCAAAGTGAACCAAGAGAACCATGAGTGCCACAGAAGCCAAGGATGCCAAAGTTATGCCATTGTTCTATGCCTTAGTCGAAAACTTGGACCAAACAAAAAACTAGACCAGACGATCGAGATGGATGCCGAATCATGAACGGAACAAACATCGCAAATCACAATCCGATGCCGAGAAACCACCTCCATAGATGCCCATTGGCTCTAATACCACTATTGATCGGATCCTGCAGATGCATGTACGCAGAGGATCATACAAAAATGAAATCTCATAAAAGCCAAATAAAATAGAAAGAGGTAAGAGACTTGACACTAGATTGGGTACAATCCCCTCCCACATACTCTGATGGACGAGTCTATCAGAGCATGTGTACTTATAGGTATTTTTCATTACGTCCTGAATAGAAGATACATGAGGGTAGCGCTTCAAAAAGCATGCATTTATGAAAATCTGCTTTATTTACAAAATCATCACTTTTTAAGCGATCTACTATTTTTACAAAAACATCACTTTCTAAAGAGATCTATTATTTCTACAAAAAAAACTAAAATACTATCTTCTAAATATTCTTCTAAATATCTTAAAAAATATCTGAATAAGTCCACGTGCGTTCACACCCTCATAGTCTTCACCTCCTAAATCAAAACACAAATCACATTAAAAATCTCAAGACATTAAAATCCATATAACGTTTCATTATTCCATAAAGTATAACACATACATACATACATACATACATACATACATACATACATACATACATACATACATACATACATACATACATACATACATGTTGGTGCAAAGCAATCAACAATTGAAGTTTTGGAAGTCAAAGAATGAAG
>CM035442.1:99014864-99017364 GCA_020310875.1 Ceratopteris richardii | reverse complement strand
CTATATATTTCCTCACAGTGGTATCAGAGCAACAACAAATCAACATGGGAGATGGATTTCCTTCATCCATAGACAAATTGGATTGAGGTAACCAATCAACTTGGTCACTTAGAATGGAGGCTTATCTTCAAGGGAGAAACCTTTATGGTTACATCTCTGGAGATGAGATGATGCCAATCCTCAGAAGCAAAGGACAACCAACTCAAAAAGAAAAAGAGAGGTTAACCACATGGTGCTCTCTAGACAGTTCATACATTCTTAACTCAATCTCTAATTTTTTACTTCCACACATCGAGTTTCAAGACTTCACAAGAGGCTTGGAATGATCTTGAAGCATTCTTCTCATCAAATACCAAGGCTAGGAAGAATCAACTATGGATGGAGCTCACCACACTCAAGAAGATACCCAAGCAACATGTGACTGATTTTGTCACCAAGATGAAGGATCTAGCAAACCAACTTGAGAGCATTGGAGGTCATTGATGAAGAGTAGATACTAAGGCAAGTGATCAATGGAATAAAGGAAGATGACAAATGGGAAGCTTTAACCACAACCATGGACCTCTACATGGACATGCAAGTTCCTAATTTCAATACCCTCATGGGACAATTGTTCAAAATGTCTGATGATGAAGGCAACACCTCTCAAGCAAACTTTGCAGGTAGAGGTAGAGGTTAAAGAGGAAGAGGTAGAGGAGGAAGACAAGGTAGGGGGAGATCTCAAGGATCCTCTTCATGTGCCATATGTGGCTTAACTAATCACATTACTGAGAATTGTTTCAGGAGTCCTAGAAACCAAAGAGGAAGAAGTTACAACAAAGAAGGCTATGGGAGCTCAAGAGGTAGATTCAACAATAACAATGGCTACAAAAACAACTCATACAACAACAATAATTATCAAGGAGGGTAGAGGAAGGAGAGAATACAATAATTATGTAGATGATCAAACTCAAGAGGACTCATTACTTTTGATGAACATGACCATAAAGCAAGGTAAAGCAAATGAACATGTATTCTATATAGACTCAGGTTGCTGAAATCATGTAGTAAGGAATGTAGCTCTACTTTCAGACTTCGAGGACCCAAGGAATAGACATGATGTTCAAACAAGAGATGACACAAGGCATCCAATGGAGAAGATAGGCAATGTGAAGACTTCAAATGGTAATATGAACCTATTGAGCAAGGTATTGTATGTGACAACCATAACCAAAAATCTCATAATTGTTGGTTAGATTGTTGAAAAAGGATTGCAGGTCAGATTCACAAAGAATGGAGCATTTTGTTGAGTATTCACATCAGGGATTCAAGAGGATATCAAGAGGAGAAAATTCAGGTAGAATATTTACATTTGAGCTCCAAGACACTAGGAACATTGCATTGTTCAACTATCGTAGTCAAACATTATCAGAATTGGAAATTTGGCATAAAAGGTTAGCTCATATAGGAGAAAGGGCTTTGAAGCAAATCAGTAGGGATCAAAGTGTGCTTGGTCTACCAAATATCTCCAAACAACATATGATTTACAAATGTAGTGCTTGTCAATTTGGCAAGTCTCATAGACAACCATTCACAAAGAAGGGATACATTCATGGAGACCTATTGGAGTTAGTCCATACAGATGTATGGGGCCCCAACAAGGAGCCATCAATCTTTGGATCCAATTATCATGTATGATTTATTGATGATTGTAGCAGATGGACAATATTATACTTCATGAAACATAAAGATGAAATGTTTTTATGATTTAAGAAATATCTTGCATTAGTGGAAAATAAAAAAGGAAAGACTTTGAAGAGACTAAGGCCAAATGGAGGGTGAGAATATTTCTCCCATGACTTTGATTCTTATCTCCAAGAGAGATGGATCAAAGGAGAAATTATAACCAGGTATAATCCAGAGCGAAATGGAGTGGCAAAAAGAAGAAACAGAACCATAGTGGAGGCGGCAAGGTCAATGCTAAATGAGAAGAGGTTGCCCAATTACATATGGGTAGGGGCTGTATCCATAGCCACCTATGTGATCAATATACTCCCATTAAAAGCATTAGATTGAATGAGATCTTATGAAGCATGGAATGGAAGAAGACCTGACTTTGATCATTGCAAGATCTTTGGGTGCATAGCATATGCACACATACCTTCACAAGTCAGAGGGAAATTGGATCCAAAGGCAGAGAAATGTATATTCATTGGCTATGACCTTAATAAGAAAGGTTAAAGGCTATATAATCCAAGCAATAAATATTTTAGTTTAAGTGGAGATGTTGTGCTTGAGGAAAATAAATCTTGGTATGAAGATGATTACAAGAAAATCAAACTTCCCTATGACATAAAGGAAGACTTTCAAACATTGTCAAAGAGGAATGAGCATACACATGAAGACTCAAGTGATTCTGATGATGATCAGAAGACCCCAAGAAGAGAAATCAATTCTTGGAACTCCAAAGGCAAAGCTAAAGTATGGGAGTTGAGAGATGTAGCAGAATAATCTCAACAAA
>CM035442.1:98937364-99009864 GCA_020310875.1 Ceratopteris richardii | reverse complement strand
TAGATAGATAGATAGATAGATAGGTAGATAGATAGATAGATAGATAGATAGATAGATAGATAGATAGATAGATAGATAGATAGATAGATAGATAGATAGATAGATAGATAGATAGATAGATAGATAGATAGATAGATAGATAGATAGATAGATAGATAGATAGATAGATAGATAGATAGATAGATTTGGATTATGTCAAAATATCCATTGAAGCATTTTTTTTCTTAGGATCATTTATTGTGTTTTTTTAAAAGATTTTTTGTGAATCATTTACCATTGTAAAAGCATAGATCTTAACAGATGTAAAATGAGAAAAAGAGAGCTCAAATTCCATGAATTTGAGGTGGTTGAGCTTCGGAATCAATGAATCAATATATCACCTAAAAGTAGGTAAAATTAGATGTTCAGTTTTCCTAGATTGTAGGAAAGTGAATTATTCTCTTCAAAAACTAATCGGGCCTTTATTTGAATTGAATATCCACTTTTAGAAGTCGTGGAGCACTTCAATAGCCTATATAAATACTTCAAATCACTTCTACATTAAATATTAGCAATATACATACACTTATGGCCATCATTGTCTTGCTTCGTTTCTCTACATCATCTTCTTGAACAACAGTAAACTTGTAGAGGCTACTTCTCTCTCTATACAGCCATGAATGGATGAATAAGAATTCATTGGAAAGATATTAGTGTCTTGTTTATGTGTATAAGGTCTCAAAGCATTTGCTTATGGTAGATTGGGAGAAATCATCATTTTTTAAATTCAAGGTCTATCTTTGCGCAACCGTGAAAAATAGGTGGTACCACCGTTGAGTAACAAATTCATTCCAAAAGCATATTTTGCTTATTTCTTGTACTCTTGTGCATTATATAAATTCAACCCTGTGTATAATGCCTCCAAAAAGATTTTTTCCAATTATAATCATGTTGGCTGCTATGAGCATTTGAAGTTGATTGTTTCATCCAAAGATAGCAAGTTTTTTGAGTGAGTCAATATGCAAACCTATCTATTTTGTATCGACTCTTTCTCCTTGATGAGGCAAAGCACATGGTGTATTTTACTGCACTTATTACATGCCTCATGCCTATAAGGTCTATTTGATTCTCCATAAGCTCAAGGACTGGTCCTGTGCTAGTTGGCTAGATTGAACTTCATCGCTTCGCAACTCACTTTTCTGCCTCCTACAAGCTTCTCCAAGTTCTTTCCATGGTATTAGAGCTAGATCAAGATGGGTGACAAGTTTCCCTCAATGATTGAGAGGCTTGATAGACATAACTATGCGGCTTGGAAAATTAGATTGGAGGACTAATTTCAAGGTAGAAGTCTTTATGGAATTGTAGTAGGTGATGAAGCGAAGCCTATTCCAAGATCCAAAGGAGGACCTACACAAGAGGAGATAGATAAGCTCAAAACTTTGTGCGCAAAGGATGCTTAAGCAAAGTCATACATACTAAACTCTATCTCTGACTTTCTATTACCACATATTAGAGGATGGAAGACATCTCAAGAGACTTGGGGTACCCTAGAGACTTTCTTCTCTACTAGTACCAAAGCAAGAAAGAATCATCTTTGGAATGCGTTCAACCTGATGAAGAAGACACCTAAATAATTCATCACATAGTTTGTTACAAAGGTTAAGGAGGTTGGTGATCAATTGGAATCCATTGGAGAGCTGATTGCAGAAGAGGCCATCATGAGGCAAATTCTCAATGGGATTAGAGGTGATAACCAATGACAATCTTTCACCATGGCTTATGATCTCATCATGGATGTGCAAACTTCAAACTTCTGCATGTTTCTTGGACAACTCTTCAATCAAGAGGCCAACAATAGCATAAAGGAAGGTAACTCATATCATGCTGATTGAACTAGTGCTCTATATGCATATAATAAGCATAAGAAGCTCAAAGGCAAGAAAAGGGAAGAAGATGAAGAGGAGACTTCCCAATCCAACTTTACAGGCAAGAGCAAATGGAAAGGGAAGAAGAAAGGACCAAAGCATGATGAAACCAAAGCTCAGAATGTTCAAATTTGTGCCATCTATGATAAACCAACGACACGACTCAAAATTGTTGGTTCAATGGGAAGAACAAGAAAGGAAGTGGAAGAGGTGGATATGGCAACAATAGAGGTGGAGGTGGACACAACTTCAACAATAACAATAGAGGCCATGACACATGGGACTAAAACAATTATTCTGAAGATCAACAACATGAAGACTCATTACCCTTGATGAATCTAAACCACAAGGAAGGTAAATATGATGATCATTTATTCTACATAGATTCAGGATGTTCAAATCATGTTGTAGGCAACATAGATCTCTTATTTGATTTGGAAAGTCCAAAGCATAGACATGAAGTTCAAACATGGGATGAAACAAAGCACAATGTGGAGAAGATTAGTAATGTCAAAGCTTCCAATGGGGGACAAATATTCTGAGCAAGGTACTCTATGTTCCCACTATTACAAAAAACCTAATAAGTGTAGGCCAAATAGTTGAGAAAGGCTTGCAAGTGAGGTTCACCCAACATGGAGCTTTTGTGGAAGATCCATGTCAAGGCTTCAAGAAGATAGCCAAAGGTGAGAAGCATGGTAGGATTTTTACTTTTGAAGTAGGAGAAACAAAAAACATAGCTCTATTCAACTTTGGTTCTCAAACCCTAAGTGATCTTGAAGTGTGGCATAAGAGGCTAGCTCATGTGAATGAAAGAACCTTAAAGGATATATGCAGGGATCAAAGTGTTCTTGGATTACCAAAAATATCAAAGCAACACATGATCACCAGATGTGATGCATGTCAGATTGGGAAGGCACAAAGACAACCATTCAACCACAAAGGTTACATCCACAACAACGTATCAGACCTAGCACTTACAGATGTATGGGGACCAAGTCAAGAACCTTCATTGGTAGGATCAAGGTATTTTGTCTCATTTATTGATGACCATAGTAGATGGACTATTTCTATACTTTATCAAGAGTACGAATGAAGTGTTTGATTGCTTCAAAAACTATCTAGCACATGTGGAGAATCAAACAGGTAGATCACTCAAGAAGCTCAGATCTGATGGAGGGGGAGAATACTTCTCCAAAGAAATTGATGAGTCCTTGTAGGATAAAGGTATCAAACGGGAAGTGACTACTAGGTACTCTCCTCAACTAAATGGAATTGCAGAGAGGAGAAACAAGAAATTGGTTGGATATACCAGAATAATGCTTGAAGAGAAGAGGTTACCACATCATCTATGGGGAGAGGCTATTTCAACTGATGTGTACCTTGCCAATAGACTACAATCCAAATCACTTCAAGGTATGACTCCTTATGAAGCATGGCATGGAAAGAAACCTAGTGTTGGACATTGCAAGGTGTTTGGTTGTTTAGCTTATGTTCATGTACCATCACAAATAAAAGTTAAGATAGATGAAAGGGCAACAAAGGTAGTGTTTATTGGATATGAATCAACTCATATGGGCTACAGGTTCTAGAATCCTTCAACCAAGCAATTCACTACAAGTAGAGATGTTGTGCTTGAAGAACACAGGTCTTGGTATGATGAAGACAAACAAAAGGTAACTCTACCATATGATCTTGATTCTAATTCTCATGAATTAGGAAGCAAGCATGATACACATGTCTAGTATCCAAGAAGTGATATAGATGATCATGAAGATGAAACGGAACTGGATTAAAAATTATGGAAGTCAAAAGGCAAAGCAAAGATGTAGGAATGTGGAGAATGCTCCAAGAAAGCGCTTAGAGGATCAACAAGGGAGAAGAAACAACCATAAAGGCATGGATATGGTTCCACATTTGTTAAAAAGCATTCAATCTACTTGGAAAACGACTCAATTTCAAAAGAACCCTCAACCTATGAGGAGGCAAATGAAAAACCTAATCGGCAAAAGGCCATGAAAGAAGAAATAGATGCATTAAGGGAGATGGACACTTGGGATTTGGTTTCAATGTCATGAATTCTTCACTTGTTTCAAGAACTATTTGGCATTCGTTGAGAATCAAACAGGTGAAAGTTTGAAGAGGCTCCGATATGATGGAGGTGGTGAGTATTTCTCACATGAGTTTGACTCCTTCTTATAAGAAGGAGGCATAAAGAGAGAGATTACAACAAGGTACACTCCTGAACAAAATGGAGTGGCTCAGAGAAGGAATAGATTAATAGGAGAGGCTACAAGAGCAATGCTGAATGAGAAAAAAACTTCCTAACTATCTATGAGTAGAGGCTATTTCCAAAGCCACTTACTTAATCAATAGAATTCCATCCAAGTCTCTAGATGGGATGACACTTTATGAGGCATGGAATGGCAGGAGACCTTCTTTAGATCATTGTAAGATCTTTGGATGCATTGCTTATGCACACATATCCTCATAGATTAGGGGAAAACTTGATCCAAAAGCTGAAAGATGCATATTTATTGGCTATGATAAGACTAAAAAAGGATATAGGTTATATAATATGTGGTATTTGATGAAAATAACTCTTGGTTTGAAGATGATTGTAGGAAAATAAATCTATCCTATGATTTGTAGATCATTTTCCAAATTTGACCAAAGAAGAACCACATACATCAGAAGATGTCTACTGAGAAGATGAAGAATAAATTGATTTTGAAGCTTGGAAGTCCAAGGGAAAAGAAAAGTTCAAAACTTTGCAAGACATTTGAGAGTCATCCAATCAAGCACTTAGAAGATCTCAAAGGGAAAGCAAGAAACCTATAAGGTATGGCTATAACACATCAGTAGTCACCAAGCATTCGGTATACATGGCTAAGGAGTCTACGTTAGAGGAACCATCTACATTTGAAGAAGCTAACAAAAGGAAGAATGGAGAGAAGCTATGCAGGAAGAAATTGAAGCACTTCAAGAAAATAGCACTTGGGTTTTGGTTCCCAAAAAACCATTAATGAAGGTAATATGATCTAGGTGGATTTACAAAGTGAAAAAGAATCCAGATGGCACAATAAATAGGTATAAAGCAAGGCTAATAGCAAAGGGGTTTGCTCAAACCCATGGAGTAGATTATGAGGAGACCTTCTCACCTGTAGCCAAAATGCCAACCATTAGAGTTTTAGTAAGTATTGTTGCTTCAAAGAATTGGAACTTGTACCAATTAGATGTTAAAAATGCATTCCTTAATGGATGGATCTCTGAAAAGTCTACAAGGCTCAATCACTAGGATATGAAGACAAAGACAAACCTGATTATGTATGTAAATTAAGGAAGGCATTATATGGTTTAAAGCAAGATCCTAGAGCTTGGAACCATAGGCTGGCCATATACTTGCAGGACCAAGGTTTTGATGCAAGCAAGGCATATTCCTCATTGTTCATTAAGAAGTCTAATTCAGAGGTTATTTATCTATGTGTTTATATGGATGCCATTATCATTAAAAGAAATGATGCCAATGGCATCAAGAAGATTAAATTTAATATGAAGGAGGAGTTCAAGATCAATGGTCTTGGGTTGCATACATATTTTCTTGGTTTAGCGATTTTTTATATAGATTCTGGTGTTTTCATTACTCAAAGAAAGTACATACATGATATGCTAGTTAAGCTCAAGATGGACAATGTAAAAATTGCAGGTACACCCATGGAATTGAATCACAAACTCAGTGCTCATGAAGGAGAGCTGCTTGAAGACATTAAAGGTTATCAAAGTCTTGTTGGGAGTCTCAATCATGCAACCCTAACAAGAGTGGATATATGCTATGGCGTAAGTACATTGAGTCAATTCATGCATACACCAAGAAAACCTCACATGGAAGCTACCAAAAGGATCTTAAAGTACTTGAAGGGTACCATAAATGAAGGGCTATTTTATCCATTTACATCTCACTTGGATATCAAGCTATATTCTGATGTAGATTGGGCTGGCTCAAAAGATGATAGGAGGAGCACCTCTGGCTACGTATCTTTTGCAGGATCTAAGTTGATTTCATGGTCATAAAAAAAACAACCAATTGCGGCATTGTCATCAACTGAAGCTGAATATAGGGGACTTGCAAATGCAACACAAGAGGCCATGTGGTTAAAGCTACTCTACTCATACTTGAGGCTACATACATACACTCCAATGATCTTTGGATATAATACTAGCTCACTACATTTGGCTGTTAGTCCTGTATATCATGAAAGGACTAAGCACATAAAAGTGCATTATCATTATGTGAGAGAGAAACTACTTAGAAAGGACATACAATTGTCCTATGTATAAAAAAACTTGAAATGTGTAGATATTCTAACTAAATCTTTGGATGGAGCTAAATTGAACAGGCTCAAGATGATGATTGGATTACAAGAGATTAAAGAGAGTTGAAGCCCAAGTATGTTAGGATTGAGGGGGAGATGTTGGTGCAAATACTCCAAGCCTAGATGCTTGATCACTTATCCTAAAGATCATATGTTCATTCATGTATTAGAAAATGAATAATCCCTTGTAAAAATTCATTACCAATGTCAATGAAATTTATGTGCATTAATACATATAGTTTTCTTATATCCCGTCTTTTCTACTTTGTCATGAATCACTTAGAACAATGAACTTCTCTAATCAATTCTCAGTGTTTACTTGGTCATTTGCAGTGATTTAAGTTGATATAGATTTATTATATTGTCTAGTGTGGTTCTAAAAAGGTTCATTTCAATTGGCTTAGCCGTTCTCGAGTTATGTGCAAAACATTGCCCTTTGGTCTGCATACTATGAACTCCCAAAAATGTCGGGGTGCATCTCTAACTTGCTAAGCTTCATTCTCAATGCATAGTTGATCAATTCAAGTGAAATAACTTGTAAACATTAGCTACCTTAGTTAATTAGATATCTCCATAAGGATTTTGTTCAAGTGCTAGGAGAGAAAGAGAAATATTCATTTTTTCGAGCAAGTGTAGTGACCAAAATAGCAAGTTTTTGTTCCACGATGAAACTCCAACTTATCTATTTTGATCCAATGATTTGAGGATCATCTTCCATAATAATTGGGTGATTATCTATGCTTCCAAGAAAGCTCAAGAGATCTACTTTGTAGTCCTCAACTTAGTTTTGGCTAGTGTGAACTAGGAATTTGCAGCATCATCTCATCTTTAGCTTGAGGGGGAGCTATTGGAACATCAAGCTTTCATTATTCTTGAGGAAGATATGTTCTACATCAAATACATTATTTGGATGCTATGGATATGCCTTGAAGAATAACACCTATGTGCACATATTTTCTTTTTATTAATTAGTTGATCATTTACCATCATTTCTTTTAAGGTTCAAGGTATTTACCTTTGTAAAAATGCAGAGTAAAAGACCTAGAAGCCACAAGTTAGAAGTACCCAAAAACTTATGTTCACCTAACATAAAATCAAGATTCTCAATACAGCCTAGAGTATAGTGTATCCTACCATCATCCATTTGTATAGGTCTTTTGAGTCTGCATCTCAATACTCAATCCTAAATCTTCTACCCACTTAAGTGAAAGGAAACAATTTGTACTACCTGAATCAATCAAGGAATTAACCTTATGTGAGGATATGTCCCCCATAATCCTAATCACTGATGCCCTTGAATGAGAAGAAGTTTCCATGCGTTAAAGTCCAAGTTTAGTACACTTACCTTGATCATCCGCTTCCTCAACTGTTATGTTTTCCTCTTGTAGATGAGCTATCTTTTCCTGCCTAGAATGGTTGATGGCCTTGTTTGGACATTCAAAAGTCCTTGTTCTTGACATTGAAAGCAAATTCCCAATCTTTTAACCCACCCCAAGAAATCAAAATCACATTGCCAATGCATAGGTTCTTGCTTCTAAGTGTATCAATCTGCTTTGGCTTAGTTTGTCCTCTTGTCCATTAATAGATTTAGTCAATCTCTGTGATTTTTTGAATAGTTCTTGGGGGTCAATGTCCTATTTAAAAGAAAAGCTGGATAAGCTTGGAGAGGCTTAGAAAGTTGAGTTTTCAAGTGGTGAAGTTGTTCTAGCAAAATAGCATAGTACTATTTCTAGCTCTTTGCATATGTGAAATAGACCTTGTAAGCTTGTGGTTAGTGTAGTAAAACCCAATAGGTGCTTTGGAACATCAACAAGAACAAGTTGATGCAAAATAGATAACTTGCAGCTTGACTAGCCCACAAAAAACGTGTAAAAAATGGATGGAAGTTTTGACTTCAAACATTCAGAGCAACTAGCAGAGATACAATTGGCCAAGTTCCTCTTAAGGGAGTGTCATACATAGAGTTGGCTTTCTATAATGTATAAAATCCCTAATTTATATGAACCAAGGAAGGAGCAGTCACCTTAGCACCGAACTGGTGTCATCCCAATTTTTCAAGGATGTGCAAAGAATGACCCCGATACTCAATATCTTTGAAACTAATGAACCAAATGATGTGAACATTTGTACACATAAACTAGACATTAATATCGTTCTAGTGAGTGCTTAAACATTGGATCAACATTGTGTACTGAGAGCAGCAATCTCTACAAGTTGATTGAGTCTCAGCAAGAAGGAGCAATGAATAGAAATGGCACCAATCAATGATCAAAGAGTATATATATTGATTCAAATAATTTATCTCCCTAATTTAAAAATGTTGTGGAGTCCTTATATAGACTCTTGAAGATATGGCTATGCCTTTTCTCCATGAATTTGAATTCAAAATTAGGCAAGTTTGTTAGTTTAGACTCATTGGAATCTTTTCTACAATCTAGGAAAAGAGAAAGTTTAACCCTAAAACCTGCCATTCTTATCTCTACACATGTTTAGTGTTTTGAACAGTTCTCTTAGCACAATATGAATTAACCTAATTCCTTTGAAGGATATCTAATTAGCTTAGACATCTAGAAATCATGAGTGATTTCATAAAAAATGATGAACTATGCACTGAGTATAATGTCTAACAAATCACAAAACATGCCCGACATTTTTGGGGTGCATAAGTCAATAGACTAGAGAGTAAAGGTATGTTCATAATATTTGTTGCTCATAGGAGGATTCATACTCTATGAGATTATGATCATAGGCATAAAAGTCTCCATAGCTATTAGTAGTCAAAGCGAATTAACACATTAAGGGAGCACGAGGCAAGGAATTCAAAGAAAGGAATCACATAGAGAAGGTGAAGGAGGACCAAGTAGACAAGGAAGTCAACGAAGACCTCGCAAGTAGGCCAATCATTATTTTGGATCATGCATACATCAAACAATGATTTTTATCACTCCACTTCATTGCAAATTCCATTTTTGGTAGAATAGACTCCATTTTTTTCAAGCCAAGGAGTACTCTAACTTGCGGAGTAGTAGAATGACCTATGTATCAAATTTCATAATTTTCTAAGTCTGCTTGAGCCTTCAAATGAGCTATGGAACCTAATTTTTAACTACGCTAGACACTTGGTGTGAACCAAGCCAAAGCTAGTCAAAAACCTATAAAAAGGGCTAGATAGCTCATTTTTGAGGTAAGCTAGTGGAGAGGGAACTTATTCTACAACATTGTATACTTGCTTTGAGCTTGATAATAGAAGATTCCATTGTTCTCTCCCTTTGTCTTGCCTTGTACGTGTGTGTGTGTATGTATATGCATGTTAGTGTGCTTCTCATTCATGCACTTGTGCTCTTCACTTGCTCATGGTCATCATACTACCCTCATGTCTCCAAAGATTCACAATTACGAGGTAGATTTCCTCACCTTGGTGCTTACCATTGTGCTAGAAATACACCAAATTTGGTGTTGTTGCCAAGGAGCAACCTTCAAGGATGAGCGTGTGATGGTAAGACATAGAGATTTGACATTGGAACCATAGGTAATCTATTTTTATTCAGTTTTTACCTTGTTCATTATCATCCCGACCATCCCTACTCCTCTACTATCTCCATCTCGATCTTCCCAAAATTCCACTTTCTTGGTCATATTCTCACATCTATTGCATTTCCCTCATTTCATTCATGAGAGAGTGAGAGAGCAAACTAGCATATTGTGTGTTTTGTGTTTTCTTGAGCTTTCTCTTAGATACCAATAGCAACAACAACATCACTAGGTATGGAAACTTTGTGCACACACCATTGGATGAGGAACTCTATCTATTGTGATAGACAAAAAGTTTTGGTATTTTGTAACTACAAGTTAGGCATGATAAACCGCACTATGAGCACATCACAAGGCATAAAAGTATTTTGCAAAATAAGCATTTTTTATCCATTTTAATATTCAAATTTCACGATAGATTGAGTCTATCATCTGCTGAGGATAGATTGAGTCTATCATCTGCTGACGATAGATGAGAGACAGATCCTATGATAGTTTGTGTCCATCGTTACTGAAACCCAAGTCCATCAAGATAGTGATTGTCCATCCTGATAGAGAGATATCCAAGCATTTTCACCATCGTAATATACACACTTAACAAGAATCAATCCATCATGACAGAGACCTCCTATCCATCGGGACAGACTGACTATCCATCATGACACACAAACCCCATGACAATTTGTCCATCTTGATACATAGACACCCAAAATAGACTTTTTCCATCACAATCGATAGATCCTATCCATCATGATAGACAAACAAAAATGGGAATACTTAGGGTTGCAAAATTTTGTCAAATTTTGGCCTATTTTTTGAAGTTTTTGTAGAGATTTGGAACTCCTTGGAAGGGCGAAGCAAGCTCAAAGTATATGGCATGCTTGGAAGCTCTCATCTTGGGCAATTGAGCATCAGTGAAGGCATCAAGCAAGAGCTTGGAAAAACTCTCAAGCCCTTGAGTCAATTTCCTAGCTTAGGCTAAGAGCGATTCGATAATTTGATTAAGTGAGGACCACGATATGCATGAATGCCTTAGAGTTGATAATTACTCAAGTTCAAGGGTGGATTAAGTTACATTGCAGAAAAACCTAACTCAAAAGAATCCAATCAGATTGAGGAAAACATCAAGTATGGCAAAACTTAAGTGCAAATATGGACGCATATATTAAGACAAGAAAAAGACATCTAAAGAACTAAAAAAACCAATAAGTGGTGGATACAAAAGAACAATTGAAAACAAATGCGGCTGTACTTGGGAGACTAAGAAAACAATCAAAGCATATGAACCTTCCGTTAGGTAGGCACCAAGGATGGGATAGACAAAGCATTTGAAGTTAGTGCCAATCACAGAGCTAGGTCCTGGGCTAAGTAGCTCAATGATTACCCTTATGTATTGAGCTTTGAAACTAGTGATTCGGAAATCTCATTTAGCATGGAAAGACCCACAGGTAGTTCTAGGCTAGCTTATTTAAAGACCCCTAAATGTCTCTATAAGACTCAATTAGAGTACATACGAACCAACTGATTAGGTTCTTGCATCTATGAGGATGGCCTAAGGCAATCAGTGGTCCAACACAGAAACCCTGATCAACCCTTCAGAATTGAACATCCTATATCCAAATTTGAAGAGTGATCATACATTGATAAGCAAGGAACTATGTACGTGGTTACGAGCTCACTAGATAGGACAAATGAGTTTGGAATAATCATCTTGAGTCTGAATTAGTAGACTTGGAGTAGGAAAATATGGGGAAAAGGACCTAGAACACCTCGTGGCAAGTCAATCATATCACATGTAATCACACTAGAACAAATTCCCTAGGACAATAAAAGCTTAGAGGTTTTCTTGAATAGAGAAACTCACCTCTAGAGATTTAAGCTTGGTAAATCACATGAGATAGATGGAGTGGCTATATATGAGTTAAATGGACTTTATGTCTCTCAAAAGATAATCTATTTGGATAAATCTTCCTAGAGGATGTTCATGATCATGGAACATGGTAGACACACCTACATTGGGAAGGGTGAACTTGTTTTCTCCATGCAGACTGCATAGTTCTCATGGTTAGCATGGAGCTAGATGTTCTCATGTCCCAGATATTCACAAAGAAAATATTGAAGAGCGATGAGAAGTGAGTTTTGAAAACCCCTTTGGGAGAGAAAGGTTAGGGTTAGATACAGATAGAATGGATCAAGATAGACCAAGAGCACCTAGGATTTAGAGAGGCATGAATGAATTTCCACTACCTAGACCAAGAGAATACCCTAGGACCTTGAGACCCACTCAACTACTGAAGTCAATGAAGAGCTACTTTGATGGCATGAGAGACCCATATGAGCCCATTTGAGCCTTGAAATTAGCTTAGGAACCTATTTTTGAACTAGGACGGACACTAGGTTTGGAAAAGGCCAAAAGCTAGTCAAAATCTATAAAAGGAGCTAGAGAGCTCATTTTTGAGGTTACCAAATGGGGATTTGAAGTGAACAAAAGAGCTTGTTATCTTGTTTTTGGATAATTAAAGATTCCATTGCTACATCTCTTGGTCTTGCTATGTGTGCGTATGTGTATGTGTGTGCATGCTTGTGTGCTTCTCAATCACTCACTTGTGCACTTCAATTGCTCATGATCATCATACTCTCCTCAGGTCTTCTTGGATTGATAGTTATGAGGTGGATCTCTTCACGTTGGTACTTGCCATTGTGCTAAAGTGAAAACAAATTTGGCACCATTTCCAGGGATCAAGCTTTGAGAACGAGCATGGGGATTGAGCTTTGAGGATGAGCATGTGATGGTACGATGTAGAGATGTGATGTTGGAATAATAGGTATTCTCTTACTTTTTACTCTTCTACCTACTTCATCATCATCAACACCATCTCTACTCTCCATGTCCTTCCATCATCGCCTTCACCATTTTAGTAATATCCCCACATTCCATCTTCATTTCCTCATTTCACTAGTGAGTGAGAGAGAGAGTGAGAGAAAATTTATCTGCTTTGTTTTTGCATGTTTCTTGAGCATTCTTGCAAGTAAGAGCATCCACAACAACTAGAGCAACTCTAGTAGGTATAGAAAATCTCTCCATAGTTCCTAGGGCATTGATATCTATCCATTGTGATAGACAAAAAAATTGATCTTTTGGTAAACATAAGTGCACTATCAACTAGTAGAGAACTTGCACATCACAAATTCAAAAAATTTTGCATTTTTTATGTCCATCACAATTGAATTTGACACCATCAATCATCGCGATGGACGTGTCCATTGTGATGGATAACTTGTCCATCACTATTGATAGACCTCAATGGATGGATCTGTCCATCGTGATAGACAACATCCATCACGATGGACACCTTGTCCATCAAGATTGACACAGATATCATGATTGACACATAAAATGGACAAAAACTCTATCCATTGCGACACATAGGCCCACGATTAAAAGAAACCAAGGGGAAAATACAAAAATTTCAATCCATTGTGATTGATACCATCCATCGTGATTGACACATCCATCGTGATTGACAACGTCCATCGCGATCGACACCATCCATTGCGATTGACACATCCAACATGATCGAATCTATCCATTGTGAATGACACATCCATCGTGATCCACTCTGTCCATTGCGATTGACACATCCATGGCGATCAACTCGGTCCACAAGATTGACACATCCATCGTGATCAACTATGTCCATCATGATTGACACATCTATCATGATCGACTCTGTACATCACAATTGACACAACCATTGCGATTGACTCTATCCATCGCGATTGACATGCCAATCATGATTGACACCATTCATCATGGTTGAAAGGCCATGATGGAAAAATCTATCCATCATGATTGATAGGCCTATCCATTGCAATTGATAGACTAATTTGGCCAAATTCTAGGGTTTTTAAATTTTAAAATCTTTAGCTAGTTTTGGTTGAAATTTCAAGTGATTGGAGCATCCTCAGCCCCCCAAGAAAATATTTTGAGAATTCTAGTTTGCCTGTTTGCCTCTTTTGACCCCATAACCCTGAATAGACATTAACTTATTTTTTGAAATCCTTTTTGAGTGATCTATCTATCTATCTATCTATGTATCTATGTATCTATCTATCTATCTATCTATCTATCTATCTATCTATCTATCTATCTATCTATCTATCTATCTATCTATCTATCTATCTATCTATCTATCTATCTATCTATGTATGTATCTATGTATCTATCTATCTATCTATCTATCTATCTATCTATCTATCTATCTATCTATCTATCTATCTATCTATCTATCTATCTATCTATCTATCTATCTATCTATCTATCTATCTATCTATCTATCTATCTATCTATCTATCTATCAATCCATTGATCTATCTTTCTATCTATATATCAATCTATCTATATAAAGGCAAGTAACAATTGAATGAAGAAGAAGGCACTACTAGTCAAGCTAACTTCCTAAGAGGAAGAGGAGCTGGCAAAGGAAGAGGAAGAGGCAGAAGCAATAAAGATGGTGTCAAAGCTTGCTTGATTTGTGGTAAGACTAATCATTTAGCTCATGAATGTTGGCACAAAAATAAGAATGGTTGAGGATATAATCAAAACTTTAATTCAAGAGGAAGAGGTGGTAGAAATCAGAGAGGTAATTTCAGAGGTAGAGATAGTAGAGGTTTCTTTGGAAGAAATGCAAGTAGAGGCTTTCAAAGTCAATCCTACAATAATACCTACTACAACTATGCTTCATATTAGAAGGAGGATTCAACCTTAATTATGAATGCAACTTGTGAAAGACAAAGTGAAGATCAAAGAGTCTTCTACATTGACTCAGGGTGTAGCAATCACCTGAGTGGCAACAAAGCCTTGATGACTGATTTGGAGAATAAGGTGAGTAATCATGTAGTTCAAACAGGTGATAATACAAATCACAATGTGAAGTGCATTGGATTAGTAAAGGCCAAGGATGGAAGCACTCTTCTAAGTAAGGTTTTGTATGTTCCTACAATCCCAAAGAATCTGATAAGTGTAGGGCAAATTGTAAAGAAAGGTTATGAAGTAAGGTTCACTAATGATGGAGTTTTTGTGTAAGACCCTAGCAATGGGTATAAACAAATTGTTTTAGGGAAGAAAGAAGGAAGGCTCTGGCCATTGAAGATTCAAGGCAATGTTGATCATGCCTTGTTCACTTATGGAGAACATAAGATCTCTGAATTAGATCTTTGGCACAAAAGGCTTGGACATTTTAATGAAAGAGGTATTAAGGATATGATTAACAATGGTTCAATGCTTGGATTGCCTAATGTTGCAGGTCAACACATGACATATCGATGTGAAGCATGTCAATTAGGTAAGGCTCATACGCAATCATATAATAAGCATCATTTCATGTACTCAAAGAAGCTTGAATTGGTGCATACAGATGTGTGGGGTCCATCAAAGGACTTTAGCATTAATGGTTCAAGATACTATGGGATTTATGTTGATGATGCTACCAGGTGCATCACTATATATGTGATCAAAGATAAGTAAGAAGTGTTCAATATATTTAAACATTTTCATGTATATGCAGAAAGAGTTACATGACAAAAGTTGAAGAGACTAAGGTCAGATGGAGGGGGAGAGTATTTCTCTAATGAGTTTAGTGATTACTTATGGAATGCAGGTATAAAAAGGGAAGTTACTTGCACGTACTCTCCTCAACAAAATGGTGTAGCAGAAAGGAGAAATAGAACTCTTGTTGAGTTTGCAAGGTCAATGATGAAGGAGAGAAAAATTGCCTTAATTATTTGTGGGCTGAGGCTATGAATACAACTACTTATTTGGTTAATATAATTCCATGTAAGGATTTGAAATGTATGACACCTATGAGCCATGGTGGGGTAAGAGACCTACCTTAGATCATTGCAAAGTGTTTGGATGTTTGGCTTATGCATGTGTACCATCTCAATTAAGGCATAAATTGGAACCTAAAGCTGAAAAGTATGTGTTCATTGGTTATGATGATAAGCAGATGGGTTATAGATTCTGGAGTCCTTGTGTCAAAGGATGTTACATTTGATGAGCAAGGTAGTTGCTATGTAGGTACAATTAATGTTCATGCAGGAGATGAAGAAGTCATCACCCAAAGAAAAGGAAAATAAAGAATTCAAATTTATGATGATGAAGAGGTTGTTGATGCTCAGATTGATAATGAAGAGATGCCAAGGTTTGATCCAGAATATGAAGAACCAGAGACTTCAAAGAGTGGAGAAGCTAGAAGGTCAACAAGGAATAGAGAGCAACCTATAAGGTACAACTGTGATACTTCATTTCTGACTACTAAAGATTATGCTTACATGGTGAAAGTAGAAGAAGATCCTTCTAAATATGATGAGGCAAAAGGTAAAGAAAATTTGGAGAAAGCTATGCAGGATGAGTATGATGCATTAATGGAGAATGGGACATGGGATTTGGTTCCTAAACCAAATAATTAGAAAATCATTGGGTGCAAGTGGGTCTACAAGACAAAGAGGTATGCAGATGGAAGTGTGTCTAGGTATAAAGCTAGACTTGTTGTGAAAGGGTATGCTCAAACATGTGGTGTAGATTATGATGAGACTTATACTCCTGTAGCAAAGATGACAACTGTAAGGACTCTCATAGCTATTGCTGTATGTAAAGGTTGGAAGCTATGTCAATTAGATATGAAGAATGCTTTTCTAAATGGTTACATTTCAGATGATGTTTTCATGGAGCAACTAGAAGTTTTCAAGGATAAATGCTATCTAGAATACGTGTGTAAGCTCAAGAGAGCTTTGTATGGTTTGAAGCAGGCCCCAAGGGCATGGAATTACAAACTTGTGAAGTTCTTGAAAGAGCTTGGTTTCCAAGTGTCTAAGGCAGATAGTAGCTTGCTTGTTAAAGCAAGTGATGATGGGTTCATCTACATTTGCATATATTTTGATGACATAATTCTTACAGGTACAAATGAGAAGGGCATACAAAGTCTTAAGAAGCAGATGGAGAAAGAATTCAAGATCAGTGACTTGGGAGAGTTGTCATATTTCTTGGGCATGGAGATTTCATATACTCAACATGGAGTATATGTGACCCAAGAAAGGTATTTGAAGAACTTGCTAATCAAGTTTAAAATGGAAGATTGCAGGGTAGCACCTACTCCAATGGAGGTGGATTATAAATGGAGCAGATATGGAGGAGAATAATTCAAGGACATGAAGTTGTATCAAATTTTGGTTTGTAGTTTAATCTGTGATACATTAACTAGACCTAATTTTTCATATGCAGTGGGAGTGTTGTCTCAATTCATGCATTGTCCTAGGAAAGAACATTGGATTGCAGGACAAAGGGTGCTAAGATACATTAAGGGTACACTCAAAGAAGGTTTGTATTATGGATTCACATCAGATACAAAGATCAAGATATATAGTGATACAGATTGGGCAGGTAATCCTAATGATAGGAGGTCAATCTATGGATATCTATGTTATGTGGGAGATAAGCTAATCTCTTGGTGTTCTAAGAAGCAACATATAGTTGCTTTGTCATCCACAAAAGTAGAGTATAAAGGTATGGTTGAAGCTCCAAAGGAGGTTATATGGTTCAAGACTCTCATGAAGAGTTTTGACATCATTCAGAGTACACCCAGTATTCATGGAGATAATATAAGTTCATTTTATCTAGCTACTAACCCTCTGTTTCATGCCAAGACTAAACATATTCAGATCCAATATCGTTTCTTGAGAGAGAAGGTCATTGATAAAGAAATTGAAGTCATACATCTACAAAAGATCAGATTGCAGACATGTTAACCAAAAGCTTGGAAGATGGAGAAAATCACAATTGATGATTGAGGGGGATTTGTTGGTGCAGGGCCATAAAAAATTGGTGATTTGAACAAGGATTGAAGTCAAATAATAAAGCAAAGATCAAATTCTAAGGCCTTAAGATTAGTGCATGGTCAAAACATGAAGACTTGTATATACATGTACATTAAGCTTGAAATTAGATCACTTATATCTTTGTAATGGTGACGAGTTTGTACATATATGCCTATATATACAAGTATAGAGTCGGGACATATATGAGAGGAGAGTTATATAACAAGTATAGATGAGTAGAAGAAGAATGTATGTGATGAATGAATGAGGTTCATCAAATAAGTTGTTTTCATCAGAATAGAAGAAAACTTCTGAAATATGAGTCGCGATCTTTTCTCCATTTCTCCTTCTGTGATTGATCATTTCACAAATCCTTTTGTAGATGTCTAAGTACATATTTAATGCATCTATGATCAAGATTTGAAAGTCTAATTGTATTCAAGCTGAGAGAATTGAAGACAGGAACATTTACATGTGTAAAGTGAAGAAGTGAAGGCAAAAATAGGTGCAATCCCGATGGTCAATGTTTTGATTAGATCTCCCTATACAGTGTAAATTTTTGAGCAAGTAAGCACTGATTCTTTAAGTTGGAAGATAATCTACTTGTGGCTAAAAGCATTTGAATAAACAATGTCTAATTTGGGAGAACTATGTATTAGAAGTTGCAAGTGTCAAAGTCGACTATACAGAAGAGCATTTTTAGACTTAGGTACATTGTTTGGAGCAAATCTCATGATCTACTGAATCCTTTGAGAAGTTGTAACTTGGAGAAGGTGCAAAAACTTTAGAAAACACCTTCTAAAAAGTTTACTGAAAAATTTACACATTTGGTTAGTCAATGAATGGATTAAGTGTAACAAAATTTTCTGAGTAATCAGTTTTTTCACAGTTAACTCAAGTCTTGATAAATTGGCATTGATCTTCCAAAATTGGTTGAGCTTTTGAGTTGTTCTTGATATAGAACTGCTCTAACATCAAGAATAACTTGTTCTTTTGGAGATTAACACTCTCCACCACTCCCATCTAGTGTCTTAGATGGAAGTCTATTTATGAGATATGCGGTTGTAGACACAGCCTCTGCCCATAGGTAATTTGGCAATCCCTTTTCATTGAGCATGGATCTTGCAGCTTCAACAATAGCTCTGTTTCTCCTCTCTGCTACACCATTGAGTCCGGGTGTATACCTTGTAGTGACTTCCCTTTTAATGCCTCTTTCATGCAAGTAGGCATCAAATTCAGAAGAGAAGCATTCTCCTCCACCATCTGATCTGAGTCTTTTCAAAGTCCTAATTGTTTGGTTTTCAACAAGAGCAACATACTTCTTAAAGCAATTAAAAACTTCATCCTTGTGCTTCATGAAAAACAGAATGATCCACCTGCTACAATCATCTATGAAAGACACATAATATCTTGAGCCTGATATAGATGGCTCCTTACTTGGACCCCACACATCCGTATGCACTAGATCCATAAGATTTTGATACACATATCCCTTCTTATTGAAAGGTTGTCTATGAGCCTTGCCAAGTTGACAAGCTTCACACTTATAAATCATGTGTTGCCTTGTGATATTAGGCAAACAAAGTATGCTTTGGTCCCTGTAAATTTGTTTGAGTGTCCTCTCACCAATGTGAGCAAGCCTTTTGTTCCATATCTCCAACTCTGTTAGAGTTTGAGATCCATAGCTAAATAAGGCTATATTCTTTGTATCTTCCACTTCAAAAGTGAAAAGTCTTCCTATCTTTTCTCCTTTGGCAATCCTTCTAAAGCCTTGCCTTGAGTCTTCAACATATGCTCCAAATTGGTTGAATCTAACCTACAATCCTTTTTCAACAATCTGCCCAAGACTTATTAAATTTTTGGTAATTGTAGGGACATACAAGAATTCGCTTAAGAGGTTCATATTCCCATCTGATGTCTTCACATTACCTATCTTCTCCACTAAGTGCTTTGTATCATCTCTTGTTTGCACTTCATGTTTGTTGTGAGGATATTCCAAATCAGAAAGTAAAGCCGCATTTCGTGCTACATGATTTGAGCATTCCGAATCAATGTAAAAGATGTGATCATCATCCTTACCCTTCTTCACTGATAAATTCATAATCAATAATGAATCCTCTTGACTTTGGTCCTCTGCATAGTTATGGTAATCTCCTCTTTCTCTATGGCCACTTTGATAGTTGTTGTTGTTGTAATTGTTGTTGTAGTAGTAGTTGTTGTAGCCTCCATTGTATCTTCCTCTATTTGATCCATAGACACCTCTATTGAATCCTCTTCCTCTTGAGTTCCTCGGGTTCCTGAAATGTTCTAATGTAATTTAAATCACAACAAGACAATGTTATATTCCAATATTTAAATTGTTCCTTATTTCTACTTTTCTTCATAAAGAAAGATCATAAACTTCATTATTCACAAGAAAATATCAAAATTCAACATAAATTCCATTATCCAACATAAATTCCTAAGATAATCATATGTTTTCAATGTATAATTAGTTGAAATCCTTATAAGTTTATCATACATGTTTTTTTTTTTGGATATCTTGCTCTTTAACATCTAATAGCTTAGCCTCTCATTTTGGAAATTTGATCTCATCAAATACTGCCCTTAAGCTCACCTTTTAGAATGATCTCAAAGAGAAAGTGTACATGTGAATGCTTTTCCTTTAGCTTAAATTGTTGGAGATAGACGTCTGCGGAAGCACGCGAACAACACAAGGAAGAAGAAGAAGCTTGGAGCACAAACACACAATACTGAATGTATTACTAGAGAATGTACAAAGATAAGTAGCCCATTAGGGCAATAGGCGTATATACAAGCCGGGGGAAAAAAACCTCCTAAAGAGGGAAAAAAGTGCCCCGGCGGTCCTAGAGTGTTCACACACATCACTACCTAAATATATCAACAAATCCCCCCTGGGAGTGATGCGGTGAACAAGGAGCTGGCACTCATGTATAAGGAAGTGCCAAGCTATGTGGAAATCACTCCACAAAAGGAAGTAAGCCCAAAGCTTTGCGGAAAGCTTCAAACTTCTCCCTAGGCAGAGCCTTCGTGAAAAGGTTTGCAATGTTCTCCTGCGTGGGCACATATGCCAAGCTGATCTCCCCACCAGAGAACCTCTCCCTGACATAGTGATAATGCACCTCAATGTGCTTAGTGCGATCATGGAACACAGGGTTCCTCGCAACTGCCAATGCGCTCTGACTGTCAGTGAAGATGGTGGTGGCAGAAGACTGGCCAACACCCAAATCATCCATAAGGCGTCTGAGCCACACACACTCAACAGTCGCTGTGAAAGCTGCCCTATACTCAGCCTCACAACTGGAAGTGGCCACAGTAGGCTGCTTCTTGCTCAACAAAGATATACATGAGCTACCAAGCATGAAGCAAAAACCACTGGTGGACACATGAGTGTCTTAGCAACCAGCCCAATCTGAGTCAGAAAAAGCATGCAAATCTGGCGGTAGTGATCCCCCCTTGGGATAAAACAACCCAAGTAGCCGAGTACCACTCAAGTAGCGAAAGATGCGCTTAACCGCTTTCCAATGCGTGACTCCTGGGCAATGCATAAACCCTGCTCATCTGTGAGACAGCAAACTGAATATCTGGCCGAGTAATGCATAAGTAAATCAAGTATCCAACAGCCTGCTGATAGAGAACAGCATCAAATGCATCTCTAGCATCATGAAGACTCAATCGTAAACCTGTCTCCATAGGAGTGGCAATAGGCTTACAGTCTTCAAGGCCAAAACACTGCAATAATGTGTCAATATATTTCGTTTGACACAAAGCCATTCCACCATCAACGTGCATAAACTGAATGCCCAAATAGTGATGCAAATGCCCCAAATCAGACATCTCAAATGAGGCATGCAAATCAGCCTTAAAATCAGCAATATGTGTCTCAATAGGACCAGTGAGCAGCATGTCATCAACATATACAACAATGATCAGATGCACATCATTAGCACGTTTAACATATAAGGTGCTTTCAGTTGGACTGTTCTCAAAACCATGTGCAATCAGATAGGCATGTATCTTCTCATACCAAGCACGTGGTGCTTGCTTTAAACCATATAATGCCTTCTTTAACCTGCAAACCTGGTTTTCATGCCCTTTCTGCACAAAGCCATGGGGCTGAAAAACATACACTTCTTCATGCAAGTCACCATTCAGAAATGCTGTTTTAATGTCCAACTGATGTACATTCCAACCATGATGGGCTGCAAGTGCACAAATGCTCCGAACAGTAGTCATACTGCATGTAGGTGCAAAGGTCTCATCAAAATCAGTGCCTCTTTCCTGTGCATAACCCTTTGCAACAAGCCTAGCCTTATACCTCTCAACTGTACCATCAGGTTTATGCTTCAGCTTGTATACCCACTTAGTGCCAATGGCCTTCTTGCCAGGAGGCAAGTCACATAAAGACCATGTACCATTCTTCATTATAGCATCATATTCAGATTGCATACCAGCCATCCAATTTTCTGAATTTTGTGCTTCATCAAAAGAAACAGGCTCATTCTCATCACAGACACTAGATGCAGCCATAGCATAGCAATCTGATGCAAAGGAGGCACTATGAGAGCCTGAACGAGTACGATATGACAAAGGTGCATCTAATTTGTTGTCATGCAAAGTCTGCACCAGCCATTTTGGCATAGTTTTTGCCTGCTCAATATCAGCTCTCTCATCAACAAGTGCATCATGTAAATTTGCATCAGAAATGGAATGATCTACATCATCATATGAAACCTGCAAAGGCTGAGAAGTTGCCTCATTAGGACCAGCACTAGCCTGTGCACCTGTAAAAAGAGGCATCAAAGTATCATACATGTCTTTGGAGCTAACAAATGTCTCCTTAGTACATGAAAGCAATGGCTGAATAGCATCTTCCACAAAGACAACATCACGGCTAACCAGAATGTGTTTAGTCTGTGGATGATACAGACGATAGCCTTTGTTGGAGTTAGACGTCTGCGGAAGCACGCGAACAGCACAAGGAAGAAGAAGAAGCTTGGAGCACAACACACAAGACTGAATGTATTATTAGAGAATGTACAAAGATAAGTAGCCCATTAGGGCAATAGGCGTATATACAAGCCGGGGGAAAAAAACCTCCTAAAGAGGGAAAAAAGTGCCCCGACGGTCCTAGAGTGTTCACACACATCACTACCTAAATATATCAACAAATCCCCCCTGGGAGTGATGCGGTGAACAAGGAGCTGGCACTCATGTATAAGGAAGTGCCGAGCTATGTGGAAATCACTCCACAAAAGGAAGTAAGCCCAAAGCTTTGCGGAAAGCTTCAAACTTCTCCCTAGGCAGAGCCTTCGTGAAAAGGTCTGCAATGTTCTCCTGCGTGGGCACATATGCCAAGTTGATCTCCCTAGTAGAGAACCTCTCCCTGACATAGTGATAATGCACCTCAATGTGCTTAGTGCGAGCATGGAACACAGGGTTCCTCACAACTGCCAATGCGCTCTGACTGTCAGTGAAGATGGTGGTGGCAGAAGACTGGCCAACACCCAAATCAGCCATAAGGCGTCTGAGCCACACACACTCAACAGTCGGTGTGAAAGCTGCCTTATACTCAGCCTCACAACTGGAAGTTGCCACAGTAGGCTGCTTCTTGCTCAACCAAGATATACATGAGCTACCAAGCATGAAGCAAAAACCACTGGTGGACACACGAGTGTCATAGCAACCAGCCCAATCTGAGTCAGAAAAAGCATGCAAATCTGGCGGTAGTGATCCCCCCTTGGGATAAAACAACCCAAGTAGCCGAGTACCACTCAAGTAGCGAAAGATGCGCTTAACCGCTTTCCAATGCGTGACTCCTGGGCAATGCATAAACCTGCTCATCTGTGAGACAGCAAACTGAATATCTGGCCGAGTAATGCATAAGTAAATCAAGCATCCAACAGCCTGCTGATAGAGAACAGCATCAAATGCATCTCCAGCATCATGAAGACTCAATCGTAAACCTGTCTCCATAGGAGTGGCAATAGGCTTACAGTCTTCAAGGCCAAAACGCTGCAATAATGTGTCAATATATTTCGTTTGACACAAAGCCATTCCACCATCAACTTGCATAAACTGAATGCCCAAATAGTGATGCAAATGCCCCAAATCAGACATCTCAAATGAGGCATGCAAATCAGCCTTGAAATCAGCAATATACTTCTCAAGAGGACCAGTGAGCAGCATGTCGTCTACATAGACAACAATGATCAAAAGCACATCATTAGCACGCTTAACATATAAGGTGCTTTCAGTTGGACTGTTCTCAAAACCATGTGCAATTAGATAGGCATGTATTTTCTCATACCAAGCACGTGGTGCTTACTTTAAACCATATAACGCCTTCTTTAACCTGCACACCTGGTTTTCATGCCCTTTCTGCACAAAGCCACGGGGCTGAAAAACATACACTTCTTCATGCAAGTCACCATTCGGAAATGCTGTTTTAATGTCGAACTGATGTACATTCCAACCATGATGGGCTGCAAGTGCACAAATGCTCCGAACAGTAGTCATACGGCATGTAGGTGCAAAGGTCTCATCAAAATCAATGCCTCTTTCTTGCGAATAACCCTTTGCAACAAGCCTAGCCTTATACCTGTCAACTGTACCATCAGGTTTACGCTTCAGCTTGTATACCCACTTAGTGCCAATGGCCTTCTTGCCAGGAGGCAAGTCACATAAAGACCATGTACCATTCTTCATTATAGCATCATATTCAGATTGCATAGCAGCCATCCAATTTTCTGAATTTTGTGCTTCATCAAAAGAAACAGGCTCATTCTCATCACAGAGACTAGATGCAGCCATAG
This sequence comes from Ceratopteris richardii, assembly GCA_020310875.1. NCBI lineage: Eukaryota > Viridiplantae > Streptophyta > Polypodiopsida > Polypodiales > Pteridaceae > Ceratopteris > Ceratopteris richardii. The sequence goes on along the minus strand of CM035442.1, from coordinate 98,985,348 downwards.
CATAGCAATCTGATGCAAAGGAGGTACTATGAGAGCCTGAACGAGTACGATATGACAAAGGTGCATCTAATTTGCTGTCACGCAAAGTCTGCACCAGCCATTTTGGCATAGTTTTTGCCTGTTCAATATCAGCTCTCTCATCAACAAGTGCATCATGTAAATCTGCATCAGAAATGGAATGATCTGCATCATCATATGAAACCTGCAAAGGCTGAGAAGTTGCCTCATTAGGACCAGCGCTAGCCTGTCCACCTGTAAAAAGAGGCATCAAAGTATCATACATGTCTTTCGAGCTAACAGATGTCTCCTTAGTACATGAAAGCAATGGCTGAATAGCATCTTCCACAAAGACAACATCACGGCTAACCAGAATGCGTTTAGTCTGTGGATGATACAGACGATAGCCTTTACTTTCAGAACTGTACCCAACAAAAATACATTGTACTGCCTTATCATCCAATTTTCTTCGATGTTGTTCAGGCACTAATGCATATGCCAAACAACCAAAAACACACAGATGAGCAACAGATGGCTTGCGGTCATGCCAAGCCTCATATGGAGTGATAGACTGCAACGCTTTGGTGGGACCTGTTCAGTACATTTGCTGCACACATGACAGCCTCAAGCCAGAAACTATGTGGTAAAGCCTGACTTTTGACCATGCACCTCTCCATGAGTGACCTGTTCTTTCGTTCAGCAACTCCATTCTGTTGAGGTGTATACGGCACTGTACACTGGTGTTTTATCCCACGTTCAGCCAGAAATGCATTAAAATCTGAAGACATATATTCCCCCCCTCGATCAGAACGGAGGGTGCCCATTTTACATGCTGACAGATTTTCAACCAAAACCAAAAACTGTTTGAAGCACATGAACACTTCGGACTTTGCTTTGAGTGGATATACCCATGCATGCCTGGAAAAATCATCAATGAAAGTCACGAAGTAAAGGTAATTTCCAAAAGAGGGTGTCTGCATAGGACCACAAACATCACTATGTACAAGCTGCAATTTCTGCATAGCCCGAACTGAACCATCTTTTGGAAAGGAAGAACGCTGCATTTTGCCCAAAATACAGCCTTCACAAACATGTTTTCCAGGTGCCTCAAGTTTGGGCAAAGAGGACACCATTTCAGATTTCTGCACGCGTAACAAACTAGCAAAATTCAGATGACCAAAGCGTGCATGCCAAAGCTTTGCATCTGACATAGCCTGAGAATCATGAACTGCACATGCCGAATCATTCACAGATCTTTCATAGTCTATGAGCTTATACAGCCCACGACATAAAATGCCAGAAGCAATAATCACATCGCCATTTGAGAGATCATGGACTGTACACCTGTCATCAACGAATTTCACAACCAAGCCAATCTTGGCTAATGCAGAAACTGATAACAGGTTCTTTTTGATCCCTGGCACAAATAAAGCATCTGACAAAGTGAAAGAACTACCATCAGCAGTAGTCAGAATGATCTTACCAACTCCCATAACAGGATAAGAGGAGTTATTGGCCCATGTGACAGTATTCCCAGTAGGGGCAGGCTCGAGTGAAGAGAAGAAACTGCGCTGCGAGGTAATATGTTTGGTTGCCCCACTGTCAAAGTACCAAACATCTGAGTCTACTGCAGACATGCACTGATCATGAGAAGATGGGTCAAAACTGTAGACAGTAGTAAACGCCCATTCTTCTTCCTGCACAAGATTTGTAGACTCTGTTTTTGGTTTAGAGGCCTCTGCAACAACCATTCCAGCCTCTTTCTTCTTTGCCTCTTTAGCAGCCTGTTTTGGACAGTTCTTTATAATATGATCATTTCCTTTATAGTACTTGCAGAACAATTTTTGCTTTTCTGATTTCTTCTCATCTTTATCCTGGTTCTTCGATTGTGCAGCATTTGCAGATTTCTGCTTACTAGTAGAAGAGCTCCATTTTCCTTTGCCCTTCTGACTAGCCAGGAAAGCTTGATCTGCAACACGCATAATGGACCTGTTCTGCCTGGACTGATCTTCCTGCAACAGAACAGAGACTAATTCCTCAAATGACAAGGCATTCGGATTGCCTTTCATCATCAATCGAAGAGTAGAGGCAAAACTCTGATATGAATCAGGAAGGCCATTCAGAAAGGTCTGCACAAGTGAGCTATTTGGTATAACCTCATCATCAGAAATCAATTGTTCCTTCAGGTCTTTGATCTTTGTAAGAAAACTGTCCATCGAATCACCTTCATTCATGTGCTCACTCTCCAACTGTTTTCGGAGGTAAGCAACACGAGCCTCATTCCTAGCCTGGTACAAAGTGGTAAGTGTATCCCAAGCATCCTTTGCTGTTCTGCAAGAGCGAATGTGAGAAATAATGGCACGTTTGACAGACAAAGCTATCAATGCATGTGCCTGGGCATCTCTGCCATCCCAACGAATCTGCTCTACAGTAGGTGCAACAGAAACAGCAGCATGAACAAGAATCTACGGAATATCATCTTCGACACCATCTTCATCAGCTCCAACACCTGTATTTGCAGTACCTGTCGTTACAGGTGTAACAGGACGTCTTTCAACACCCTGCACAATGTTCCACAATCCTTTTGCAACCAGTACATGTCGCATCATATAAGCCCATAATGGGTAGTTGGTACCATCCAACTTATCCTCAACAGCCAACATACGGAATACATCACTGCTTTCAGCCATGGCCGGTGACTAAAATACCTTGATGCAGAAAATTGACTGTATCTCAAAAAGTTGAACAGAACTGCCCAGACGAGTTCTGCTAGACCTGTAGCAGACTTCGAGACGCTTAAACTGGCGAACAGAAACTGGTATATACCTTTGGCACAAAAGGACGAAATAGCCTGCACAAGCACTGCGATAATGCGTTCGGAGGCCGAAACGAGCTCAGAGTATGCTCACCAAATTTTGTGCGAATCTGAGACTGCAAACGGAGGAGTGTCGACGACGCCCTAGAAGAAGCAACGACCTGCTCTGATACCAATTGTTGGAGTTACACGTCTGCAGAAGCACGCGAACAGCACAAGGAAGAAGAAGAAGCTTGGAGCACAACACACAAGACTGAATGTATTACTAGAGAATGTACAAAGATAAGTAGCCCATTAGGGCAATAGGCGTATATACAAGCCGGGGGAAAAAAACCTCCTAAAGAGGGAAAAAAGTGCCCCGGCGGTCCTAGAGTGTTCACACACATCACTACCTAAATATATCAACAGCCTTTACTTTGAGAACTGTACCCAACAAAAATACATTTTACTGCCTTATCATCCAATTTTCTGCGATGTTGTTCAGGCACTAATGCATATGCCAAACAACAAAAAACACGCAGATGAGCAACAGATGGCTTGCGGTCGTGCCAAGCCTCATATGGAGTGATAGACTGCAACGCTTTAGTGGGACACCTGTTCAGTACATATGCTGCACACATGACAGCCTCAAGCCAGAAACTATGTGGTAAAGCCTGACTTTTGACCATGCACCTCGCCATCTCCATGAGTGACCTGTTCTTTCGTTCAGCAACTCCATTCTGTTGAGGTGTATACGGCACTGTACATTGGTGTTTTATCCCACGTTCAGCCAGAAATGCATTAAAATCTGAAGACATATATTCCCCCCCTCGATCAGAACGGAGGGTGCCCATTTTACATGCTGACAGATTTTCAGCCAAAACCAAAAACTGTTTGAAGCACATGAACACTTCAGACTTTGCTTTGAGTGGATATACACATGCATGCTTGGAAAAATCATCAATGAAAGTCACGAAGTAAAGGTAATTTCCAAAAGAGGGTGTCTGCATAGGACCAAAGACATCACTATGTACAAGCTGCAATTTCTACGTAGCCCGAACTGAACCATCTTTTGGAAAGGAAAAACGCTGCATTTTGCCCAAAATACAGCCTTCACAAACATGTTTTCTAGGAGCCTCAAGTTTGGGCAAAGAGGACACCATTTCAGATTTCTGCAAGCGTATCAAACTAGCAAAATTCAGATGACCAAAGCGTGCATGCCAAAGCTTTGCATCTGACATAGCCTGAGAATCATGAACTGCACATGCCGAATCATTCACAGATCTTTCATAGTCTATGAGCTTATACAACCCACGACATAAGATGCCAGAAGCAATAATCACATCACCATTTGAGAGATCATGGACTGTACACCTGTCATCAACGAATTTCACAACCAAGCCAATCTTGGCTAATGCAGAAACTGATAACAGGTTCTTTTTGATCCCTAGCACAAATAAAGCATCTGACAAAGTGAAAGAACTACCATCAGCAGTAGTCAGAATGATCTTACCAACTCCCATAACAGGATAAGAGGAGTTATTGGCGCATGTGACAGTATTCCCTGTAGGGGCAGGCTCGAGTGAAGAGAAGAAACTGCGCTGCGAGGTAATATGTTTGGTCGCCCCACTGTCAAAGTACCAAACATCTGAGTCTACTGCAGACATGCACTGATCATGAGAAGATGGGTCAAAACTGCAGACAGTAGTAAACGCCCATTCTTCTTCCTGCACAAGATTTGCAGACTCTGCTTTTGGTGTAGAGGCCTCTGCAACAACCATTCTAGCCTCTTTCTTCTTTGCCTCTTTAGCAGCCAGTTTTGGACAGTTCTTGATAATATGATCATTTCCTTTACAGTACTTGCAAAACAATTTCTGTTTTTCTGATTTCTTCTCATCTTTATCCTGGTTCTTCGATTGTGCAACATTTGCAGATTTCTGCTTACTAGTAGAAGAGATCCATTTTCCTTTGCCCTTCTGGCTAGCCAGGAAAGGTTGATCTGCAACATGCATAATGGACCTATTCTGCCTGGACTGATCTTCTTGCAATAGAACAGAGACTAGTTCCTCAAATGACAAGGCATTCGGATTGCCTTTCATCATCACTCGAAGAGTAGAGGCAAAACTCTGATATGAATCAGGAAGACCATTCAGAACGGTCTACACAAGTGAGCTATTTGGTATAACCTCATCAGCAGAAATCAATTGTTCCTTCAGGTCTTTGATCTTTGTAAGAAAACTGTCCATAGAATCACCTTCATTCATGTGCTCACTCTCCAACTGTTTTCTGAGGTAAGCAACACGAGCCTCATTCCTAGCCTGGTACAAAGTGGTAAGTGTATCCCAAGCATCCTTTGCTGTTTTGCAAGAGCGAATGTGAGGAATAATGGCACGTTTGACAGACAAAGCTATCAATGCATGTGCCTGGGCATCTCTGCCATCCCAACGAATCTGCTCTGCAGTAGGTGCAACAGAAACAGCAGCACGAACAGGAATCTGTGGAATATCATCTTCGACACCATCTTCATCAGCTCCAGCACCTCTATTTGTAGTACCTGTAGTCGCAAGTGTAACAGGACGTCTTTCAACACCCTGCACAATGTTCCACAGTCCTTTTGCGACCAGTACATGTCGCATCATATAAGCCCATAATGGGTAGTTGGTACCATCCAACTTATCCTCAATAGCCAACATACGGAATACATCACTGCTTTCAGCCATGGCCGGTAACTAAAATACCTTGATGCAGAAAATTGACTTTATCTCAAAAAGTTGAACGGAACTGCCCAGATGAGTTCTATTAGACCTGTAGCAGACTTTGAGACGCTTAAACTGGCGAACAAAAACTGGTATATACCTTTGGCACAAAAGGACAAAATAGCCTGCACAAGCGCTGTGATAGTGTGTTCGAAGCCTGAGTATGCTCACCAAATTTCGTGCGAATCTGAGACTGCAAACGGAGGAGTGTCGACGGCGCCCTAGAAGAAGCGACGACCTGCTCTGATACCAATTGTTGGAGATAGACGTCTGCGGAAGCACGCGAACAACACAAGGAAGAAGAAGAAGCTTGGAGCACAAACACACAATACTGAATGTATTACTAGAGAATGTACAAAGATAAGTAGCCCATTAGGGCAATAGGCGTATATACAAGCCGGGGGAAAAAACCTTTAGGAGAAAAGTGCCCCGGCGGTCCTAGAGTGTTCACACACATCACTACCTAAATATATCAACAAAAATTATATTGAAAGATAAACTACATATATGAAAGGGTTTCATATCCATGGATTCAAACATATTGATTGACTCCAAAACGCATGCTTGTATAATAAATGTGCAAGGAAAAAGTAACATTTTCGGTTATGAAGCCCATAGAGAGGTAAAGAAGCACGTTCAAATGACTACTTAAAATTCATGTCCGAACATGGACATCAACAAAATTCTAAGAATGGCCTCTGGTGGAATCTATCCATCCTTTAGAACTTAATCTTCTAATAACATAAACGTTAATAAGAAATTGAATTTATTTCTTCAACAAATTTACTAAAACAATCAAATAATTACTGACCAAATTTTAAACTCAAAGAAGTAGAAACGTTATTTCATATATAATTAAGTGTCATTTGAAAGATAATATATTAATATAAAGCTCGTGAAAAATATGTACGATTTTGAGCTACTACATGAGGTTGAAAATTCACCATGTAAGAATATCTCATTTTTTAATATTGAACCTACAACAACCAATTGAAGCACAATAGACAAAAGATTCCACTAGTGTAAGTCCCTACTAGCCTGTATCGTAATTTTAAACATATTTTGGTAAAATGGTAAAAATCATATATAAGAAAAAAACTATCAAGCAAGATTGTAGAAAGAATCAAACAAGCACTAGTCAACTTCTTGAAAAGTCAACATTTTTAGTTCATTCAATAAAGTTATATCATATTTTTCAGACATAAATATACAAAGCATAATTGGTAACTTGGCAAAGTCCACGATGAAATAAAAAATAAAAGGCATTCATAAATTAAGTAATATCAACAAGTTTGAAATTTGTATCAAATATCCAAGTTTTTCCATTCTTGTCCAAGGGCACGTTTTTCGTATAGTTTATGAAAGAAAAACGTAAGACTACATGATAGAAAACTTAATAGACATTAGACCCAGCATCAATTTCTTTAAAAATACGAAGTCTCCATAAAAAGATACGTGATAGCATCATAGTCTCTCAAGGGGAAAGAACCAATCTTGAAAGAGACTTCAAATTACTTTGATTATATGCTCCAAATTTCTATAACACACTTAGCATTGAATGTGACCATTTAGTTATGTCTTAAAATTAGTGTTCCTGAATAAGTGAAGACTAGAAGTGGGCAGCCGGTATCAGACAAAACGACTCTATCTAGTTTCCGATCCATGGCATCCGGAGTGTGGAATCTTGGAACATTCAAAATGCCAAGAAGTTATAGAACAAAGGCTTAAAAAAATGGAAACATCTCTGGAAACAAGACACCAACCGCTCGATCAACTTCGAGGATATTGACCCTTGCATCAACATTTCGTATGAAGAATGGAACACTTTGCAAAGCAGATGTCTCGCCTAGGACCGACACAAAGTTCGCCTTCTCATGGGACACGACACGTCGAGCTCGCTTGGACTCAAATGGCACAACGGGAATAGCCTATCAAAAATCCCGAACATCAAAGAAACAATTGACTATCAGGTTAACCTCAACAAGAAGTGGTGCCTGTCATGGACGCGGCTTTGGTGGGACATGAAGTTCATGGCTATCTGGCTCCCCCTCATAGAAATCAAAAAGTCTGTCCTCTTATGGCAAATTCTTCATCATGGAATCTGGACCAACCTTAAGGCTAGCAAATTTTGTGGGATTCCTCCCTAGTGCAAACGCTGCTACCGGGATATCAAAGATGTTTCACACATCTTCTTTACATGCCCCAACTCCAACAAACTCTGGCAGACGGTTGGAAAGAAAATGAGACTTCAGAAACATCTCAGTTGGCAGCAAGCCCTGCTGGGAGAAGCGATCGGCTGCTCCACGACTCTCTGGAATGCCATCAGAGGGGAGGTCCTATGGAAAATCTGGCGGGAAAGATGTGCTTTCAACTTCGGTGACTCCCCCAAAGAGTGGTCAATTGAGAAATCGTTGTTCCTCCTTGGCAAAAGGATTGTTAATTGTAAGAAATCCCACTTCAGGCATCATCAAGTACTCCTTTTGATCAATAACAAGCTTAAACCCAAGTGGGCCCTACATGAGGGTGATGAGAGGGTGATTAACCTTCTTTGTAATGCCATCTAAGCTCTGTACAAGCTTCCTTTGCTTTGTGGGATTTGGGGGGTCCCATGGGCACTAGTTCCCTTCTCTTGTACTTTTCTTTATTTAATTCAAGTCCGGGAGAGTAGGCTAATGCCGAACTTCCTTTATATTAAAAAAAAATTAATGTTCCGTATTGAATGTGACCATGTAGTGATGTTTTAGAGTTCTTGTTACAAGTAGCGTGTCTGGATACTTATGAGTCACAATTCATGGCTCACAAATGATAATTGCTATATAATCACAATTCGTGTCATAAGTTATAGCGCATTCATTGTATAAAGCGTAATGTATCACAAAGAAAAGTCTGCTGCGTATGAAAATAAAATGGATTTGCCCGTATATTTTTCCGATTCGAATAACGATGATGAAATTATTAGTAAAATAAACTTAAGTTTTAAAAGAGAATTATATTTCACAATGCATCATCTCTTCTGGATTCTCAAAGCCAGTATCTTTAAACATTATAATTCAAAGAGGCTCTGATTATAAACTCTAAACTATCAATAATTCGCCTACAACATGCATATAGACTTCTCCTTTGAAGGTAGGCTTGCATCTTGAGTGACCATGCAGAATAGTTATTTATGTCGAATTCGTCAATGAAAGATGGAAATCCATCTCCCATCTTACTTGTTGTTGCTCTGATACCACTCTTGGAGGAGATGGTGGATAGTCTTCAGAGATGAAGTGGTGTTTCTAGTTCCTGCTTCACACCTACCAAAATTGATTACTAGAGAGTGTATGGGCCTTGTTAGCATGCTAATGATCACTAATTACATATGTTGCTTGAAACACGATCCACTAATCAATGGATCAAAATAGATAGGTAGGAATTGATCCAAGAAAAAAAACTTGCTATTCTTATCTCTACACATGTTCGATATTTTGAAGAGTGCTCTAAGCACAGGAGCAATAAGCTTAATTCCCTTTGGGAAAATCTAATTAGCTCATATAGCTACCAATCATTAGTGATTTCATAAAAAATGATGGACTACACACTGATAATGGTGTTTAGCAAATCACAGATCCTTCCCGACAGTTATGGGCTGCATCAATCAATAGAACAAACAGTAAAGATGTGTTAATATCTCACAATCCAAAGCAAGAATGATAATGAGACTTTGCATTCATATACTACACAATATGTTGAATCTACCATGCTTTAAATCATGACAAGTGATCAATCATACATTGAGAACAAGCTCTTAGAAAGCACTATTCTGATGTTGTCATAGCAAAGAAGTGAAATGAGAATGTAATGATAATATGTGTATTAGATCCTATACAAATACAATGCAATTGACAATCATATTTTGCTCAATATGTGAGGGACGAATGAGGTATAAGATGAGCTCTCAATTCACAATAGATGCCCTTCACAATGATCTCATTGAGCTAAGATATCCCGTGGGCGTTTTGATCCTCTCTTTATAGTTGTGTTTGGAGCCAATGTTTGAATTCAAATTCAAAAGGTCTACCTAAAAGTGAATCCTAAAGTATCTCTCATCAATCAACTACCAAATGAATCGTGATTTAATGCTTCCTAACTCCACATGGTTGTAGAACACGTTTACAAAGGTAAATGTGAAGGACTTTTATAAGAGGTTGATCATATAGAGTCTCATATGATTTATGCCAATAAACCAAGTATGTGGTCTTGGTTTCTATTGCACAAACATTTGTGTGTATAAATGTGTGTATATGTATATATGTGTATATGTTTGTGTACGTGTGGATCTAGGATGTTGTTGAGTTTGTTAACTATTCAAATGAAAACCTCCTCTTTGTAAACATGGAATTAGAAAAAGCATATTACAAAGAAGAGTGATCATTTCAATGAACTTTATTCATAGTTCAAATAAGAGTGATATTTTCCACATATGTAGCATCTATCTGATTTTTTTCTTTTTTTCTAGAGATTGATTGTACCTTTGTCCTACTTCTCTCTACTTTCCTATTCCTCTTGATAAAGAAAACTTGCTCCCTTTTTCTTGATGAGAGTCTCCATCTGATCATCTTCCTTTCCTTCCTTTGCAAAATTCAAATTCAGATCCGAATTGTATACAGAAGTTCTTGTGCTTGGATCCTTGATTCATGATGTTCCATTTGCGAACAAGAGAATTGGTTCACATGGTCATAAATATGAAGCTTTATTTCCAAAGTAGATATGTATCTGATAAATTAAAGTGACTATATCATGAAGAATTCTCGAGCTATTCCTTTCAAGAGCCACATCATAACCAAGTGCACTTTATCTCCATTCAAGAAGAATGGCCCTAAAACAAAGAAGATTTCTTTCTTCAATGTACAAAACCTTGATATAGTTTGAGTGGATTCATAAATATTCAATGTAATTTAAATCACAACAAGACAATGTTATTCTCTAATATTCAAATTCCTTGATCCTACTTTTCTTCACGAAGAAAAATAGTAAACTCCATTATTCACAAGAAAATAAAAAATTCAACATAAATTACTAAGATAATCATATGTTTTCAATGTATAATTAGTTGAGATCCTTATAAGTTTATCATACATGTTTTTTTCGGATATCTTGCTCTTTAACATCTAATAGCTTAGCTTCTCATTTCGGAAATTAGATCTCATCAAATACTGCCCTTAAGCTCAACTTTTAGAATGATCTTAAAGAGAAAGTGTACATGTAAATGCTTTTCCTTTAGTTTAAAATTATATTGAAAGATAAACTACACATATGAAAGAGTTTCATATCCATGGATTCACACATGTTGATAAACTCGATCCCTCCAAAACGCATGCTTGTATAATAAGTGTGCAATGAAAAAGTACCATTTTCGGTTATGAAGCCCATAGAGAGGGAAACAAGCACGTTCAAATGACTACTTAAAATTCATGTCCGAACATGGGCATCAACAAAATTCTAAGAATGGCCTCGTGTGGAATCTATCCATCCTTCAGAACTCAATCTTCTAATAACATAAACGTTAATCAGAAATTGAAATTTATTTCTCCAACAAATTTACTAAAACAATCAAATACTTACTGACCAAATTTTAAAGACAAAGAAGTAGAAACCTTATTTCATACATAATTAAGGTCATTTGAGAGATAATATATAAATATAAATCTCGTGAAAAATATGTACGATTTTGAGCTTCTACGTGAGGTTGAAAATTCACCATGTAAGAATATCTCAGTTTTTAATCTTGAACCTACAACAACCAATTGAACCACAATAGACAAAAGATTCCACTAGTGTAAGTCCCTACTAGCCTGTAATTGTAATTTTCAACATATTTTCGTAAAATGGTAAAAATGATATATAATAAAAAAACTATCAAGATAGACTGTACAAAGAATCAAACAAGCAGTAGTCAAACTTCTTGAAAAGTCAGCATTTTTAGTTCATTCAATAAAGTTATATCATATTTTTCAGATATAATATACAAATCATAATTGGTAACTTGGCAAAGTCCACGATGAAATAAAAAATAAAAGGCACTCATAAATTACATATTATCAACAAGTTTGAAATCTATATCAAATATCCAATTTTTTCCATTCTTGTCCTAACTTTTATTTTCAAAGGGCACATTTTTCTTATAGTCTATGAAAGAAAAATATAAGACTACATGATAGAGAACTTAAAATACATTAGATCTAGCATCAGTCTCTCTAAAAATAAGAATTTGCCATAAAGATACATGATAGCGTCATAGTCTCTCAAGGGGAAAAAATCCAATCTTGAAAGAGACTTCAAATTACTTTGATTATATGCTCCAAATTTCTATAACACACTTAGCATTGAATGTGACCATTTAGTTATGTCTTAAAATTAGTGTTGCGTATTGAATGTGACCATGTAGTAATGTATTAGAGTTCTTGTTACAAGTAGCGTGTCTGGATACTTATGAGTCACAATTCATGTCACAAGTTATAGCGCATTCAATGTATAAAGCGTAATGTATCACAAAGAAAAGTCTGCTGCGTATGAAAATAAAATGGATTTGCCCGTATATTTTTCCGATTCGAATAACGATGATGAAATTATTAGTAAAATAAACTTAAGTTTTAAAAGAGAATTATATTTCACAATGCATCATCTCTTCTGGATTCTCAAAGCCAGTATCTTTAAACATTATAATTCAAAGAGGCTCTGATTATAAACTCTAAACTATCAATAATTCGCCTATAACACTCATGGCCTACAACATGCAAGCCGGCCGTTGTACGATTGCAAGGTAAACATAGTTACTTTGAAGTTGTCTATGAACATAAACTTTGAAGTTTTATATGAAGATTGACATCAAGTGCTTGGAAAGTGAGTATTCAAAAGAATTGAAAGAGTAACTTGCGAATACCATAGGAGATAAATAAAAAACATTAGGTGAAGATCATCATTGTTGAGTAGCATGGTCATCGGAGTGACTTGAGGACTTCAAATCTCGTAGCACACAAATTAAAAAACGGAAACACTAAAGCTTGCACATGGGGAAAGTAACGGATGCTCGTCTTGGAAAACAACAAGATTAAAAGCAAGTGGATTGCTCATGAGGGCGAGGAAAAAATCATTTACCTTCTGTATCTCTCTTTAAACCATTATTCACCCAAGACCTACCAATTTTGAGATGATCATAGCTAGTACGCCTCTAGACCATCTACCTCTCCTTTGTGGGTTAAAAGGGATCCCAAGGGCACTAACCCCATTCCTCGTATAATTGTTCTTTTATTCATTCAAGCTTGGGAGATTAGGCCTCGGCCGGACTTCCTCTTTTGAAGAAAGGAAATTGTGCATGAGTAAAAGCACAACGGGATACAATTATCTAAACACATTGCAAATATCTTTTGCAACAGTAGAATGTTGTTATGCATACTCGGTTACAGCATCGATATAAGCAGAGAAAGGATTTACTTCAAGTTACGTTATGAAATAATACACATGGCTGACAAATCTTCTTCATAATGGGTACAGGTCTACTTGTCTAACCGGATAAACAAACCCAAGTTATATGTCAGGATTTAGGCACAATGATAGAGACTAGAACTTTCCGTTAGGATATTTCAGCCGTCTGAACATGCTATTTTAGCAACCTACATAAAGAATGAAATTTTCCCGAATTCAACGCAGGTAAATTTATCTATGTAGCTGCACAAGAAATTCATTTTCATTTTGGAGTATCTGTATAGGGACACTATTTGATGAATGCGCCTGAATCTCGAAGCACAGAGTTGAAGCTCCAATTCCCTTGATACCTCTCGCCTGGTGGGTCTGTTGCTTTTATTCATGTCGACACACATCAAAGCTATGTCCAACACCTTCCACACAGAAGACGAGTCAGGGCCCACAGACATTCGTGGGTCCATTATCTCTTTCCATTGATTTCTTTCTATGTATGGTTTTGCCTGAAGCCAGTTTAAAAGAGGAAATTAAACCCTCAGCTCACCTATACAAATGTTCACATTCTGAAAAGGTTTAATTCATTTCTTATCAGGAAGATTATTCGCTTATGGATGATACTCATTCCTTGCACACTTATATGGGACTCTTGATTTGCATACATGTTATTGTGAACAAGAGTACGCCTAGACACTTACCCAATCAACTATATGAACAGATTCTTCAACATCTTTCACGATCTGAATTATTGGACGTCTTCCAGTGACCAATTCAAACAAGACAACTCCAAACGCATGAACGTCCACACTTGCATCTGCAACAAAACGCTCTGTCCATACTTGCTGTATGTGTCCATGTGAATATTGAGGCAAATCATATTCAAACCCATCTCTCTTAGCTCACATGCGCATGATAGGACCCCACGCACCACTGTGAGTGTGGCAAAACTTGCCCTTCCTGCCAACTTATCAAAATCACCGAAGATATACGAGCGTCGTTCCTTCTAAAGGCTTACCGATCATACCAAAAGCTCACCTAGGATAGCCATCTAAGAGATGTTGGACAGCAACTTAAAAAGTCTTTGCAATAAGCATCAAATTCTTTTATTTGTGAGACATTTAAGGGAAAGATGCCTTAGTTCTTCAAATTATTTTGAGGACCCTTAGATTGGTCAAGATGCCTCTATGTAAACTTAATGAAGTGTATTCTTTCTGTTCTTAATTAGCGGGTGCTACAATGACACGAATTTGAGTTCTCTTCAAGGCGCCGACCCCCCTGATTGATTAAGGGTGTGGGGGACAACAAAGTTTCTCTTCAGCGTCAAAATGTCTTAACGTTGGTTGCCAATGTCCCACAAAGACCCTTAGTGTGAGGATGACTTTCGTACTTCAATAATCGTAGGTTAAGGGGGTCCCATGGGTACTATGCCCTTCATTGTACAATTGCAATTTCAAATTGCAATTTCAAAGTTAAAGTTTGGAGGAGTAAGCCTCTGCTGAACCTCCATTTAAAACAAAAAAATAATCGTAGGTTAACCGTTCCCTAAGCTCCGAGTTTCCCTTAAACAAAGCATCCACATTCCTCTCTATATTCTGAGTCCTAAGTAATCTCCGCACATATTTGCAGAGTGCCTGTGTGCTTTTTGCGGGGTATCACGTGCGAAACCATTTTTAAGTGCCCTCTTGCCGCACCAAATGCTTAAGTCAATTTGCTGCCTACACGCCGGATCAACATGGTCAATGTATGATGAAGCTACAAGTTCCAGAAACTAACAGAAAAAAGCTATCAACCCTGGAAGTTGACAATTGAAATGATCTTGCAGAAGTTCGATCTGCTATCTCTTGTCGACGGGTCTGAACCTTGTATAGTCAGACATAACCCAAATCAAGAAACACACAGTCAAACCTTGGGATGCGAGAGATCTGACTGTCCGTTTGGAGTAGAGTTTATCCAGGCTGGATTCTATCTGCTTGAGCTTCATATAAGTGCAACTGCATTTTCGAGCCTTGCAGAGTTGACGCTTACTCCCCCTCAAGGGAAGAAACGCAGCAGCATTACCATGTCTACAGTATGGCTTGCAGAAATGAAGTGAAGAAATGCAACAGTACCATGTCTATAAAGGATTGCTCTACGAGCAGCACTGTTTATAGCTGGGGCTATGGATCTGCAACAAGGGGGTTTCTGACTTATGCGTGCTTGGACTCTTCAGGACAAGAATAAGAGTATCATCATCATAAATGTAGAGGAAAATTGACGGGATTGGCTTTAGTCTTCTCATCCTTGCACATCAAGGGAGGCTCGTGCGCTAGTACGTTGATCAAACCAATCTGCAAGAGGAATCAAGGGTGCTTTAAACTGAAAACCTCCGTAAGAGCATTCAATTTTCATTAACGTTGGGGTCTGCAGAGCATGGAGAGCCTCATCCTGAATCGCGATACCATGTGCTATGATAAAACAGAGAACACGGAAAGAGACGTATGGCTATGGCTTTGGGGAGGAGACGTAGGCGTGATGAAAACTTTTGTATTCGACAGCCCTGGTTTTGGGTATCCTCACTCACATTCACCTAACGAACTTCCTCTATCTCTCATGGGTAACTATCGACACGGCAGCACTCAGGCCCCGAGCGTTAGGACTCCTGTTGAGATGAATGTTTTTTTTTTTATAAATAAAGGAAGTTTGGCCTTAGCCTACTCTCCTTCACTTGAATTAATTAAAAGAGAAGTACAAGAGAAGGAGACTAGTGCCCATGGGATCCCCCAAATCACACAGGGCAGGGGTAGCTTTTACAAAGTTTAGATGACATTACAAACAAGGTTAGTCACTCTCATGTGGAGCCCACATGGATTTAACCTTGTTGTAGGGAGCACTTGATGATGCCTTAAAACGGAGGATTTCTTACAATTAGCGATCCTTTTGCCAAGGAAGAACAATGATTTTTCAATCGACCACACGATGGGGGTTGAGATGAATGTTGCCTGCCGAACAATAGGTCTATTAATGGATGATAGGTTTCTTAACGTTCTCATATTTCTAACATAGGGGGAAGACGTCTATTACCGTCCTTCGAAATTGTTCTTTGTTTTGTAGGCAAACGTTTTCCCATTAATACAAATGTTGATCATGTAAAAAACTGACAAGAGCCCATAAAGCATTCGGCCATTCGATGCTAAATACTATCGAACGAAAATGAAAACAGATAATCTGTTGCTTCTTCATAAACTACACTTCTCTACAAAACATTATACAACACGCTACTCCATGGCTAGGGTATATGTCCTAAAGTCTAATCACACTCTTGTTTTTTGATTCCAATGGTTTTTTCACTTAACAAAACCTTGGGATCAAATCTTCTTTCCTCTCTAGATATGTACATGTAAGCAACCCATTCTTTAGTTGGCACAAATTAAACATTCAGATGTTTGCTAAAAGCTTTTGGTCTCATAAAATGATTCTGGAGTTTTATTTTTTTGCCTATAGTAACATGCGTTGGATTACTAGACATATTATTCACGTAGATGGGAATCATCTCCACTGCCAGCATAAGTCGACCTAGCACTCCTACCACATAACATAGTTTAGTCTTTTATGGTTACATATATCAATCATCCAGCCATGATCCTATAAGATTTCAAGTCCTAATGCTTCTTTCTTATTTTGGCATTTACCTTTTCATTTGAGTCCATTGGTTGTGTAGTCTCCTTCCCAAGCCTTCCTTTGAATTGTATTACAGTTGCATGATGATTCTCTATTTTGATTAGTCCATCAACAAAGATACATATGAAGGAAACTATATCTCATTCTTTCCTCCTGTGCAAATATTAGTATGAACCATTTGGATGGTATCCACACTTTCTTACGTGATCTATGAGCCGTTGAGGCTTATTTAACTACATGGAAAGCCTTTTTAAAACGGGCCTGCAAAATGAGGATGCTTTCCATCCTCATATCCTATTGGTTGCATCATATACACGTCTTCAATTTCACCATTTAAGAATGATTTTTTGATATCAAACTAGTAAATGGGCTGTTTTTTCCAAAGATATATAATCATTTGGGTCCTAATTTTGTCTTTATTAGTTACTACAATAAATGTTTCTTCATATATTATACCTTATCGTTGATTGAATCCGTTTCCTACTAACCTTGTTTTGGACCTTGTCAAGCTTTTGTTTGCATTTCTCTTTGTTTGCTACATAAATTTGTTCCGCACAATCTTCACTTCTTCCTTCAGAGGTACTAGAGTTTGATGTTTTATTCTCTTTTAAGCAATTTATTTCTTCATTCATAGCTTCTCTACATTGTATTTTGGTTAAGGTTTCCTCATATTCTTCTAAATGATGATGTCATAATTGCTCCTATATCATTTACATTTGTATCTACATCAATGCATATCTATTTTATATCTAGGAGGCACTTCATTTCTAGTTTGTTTCCATTTTATATTATATCTATTTTGTATTTGGGTTCCTTGCCATTTGCTTCTATGAGTTTATTCATTCTCTTGCATTTGATGTACTTTAGATAGCCCCTCCCAAATCTATGTAATGAGAGCCTCTCCCCCTATTGGTACTTCATTAGAAGCTTGAGAAGCCTTCTCCATGTTGTTGGCAAGCTCATTTCTAATCCATGTGAGTTTACCCATTTCTTTTCCTACCCACTTTAAGTCTCTCACACTCTTTCTTTCATGAATACACTCTTCCTTTGATTTTGGTTTGGTGCATGTACTCTCTTCATGGTATCAGAGCATCTAGTGGAGGTCTTGGTGGATATATATTTTGGTGGTGATTTTCGGTGTCTTGGTGGTGGTGGTGCTTGGGTTTGGTGGTGTGGATCTCCTCATTGTGAGAAGCCTCTTTTGCCATCATTTTATACTCTCTTTGGGTTACATTTTTCCCATTTTCCCACCCTCCTTACCTTCTCTTTCACCCAATGTTCCCTCCCACACACACTATTTGTGACAAGAGTTCATGATTTATTCCATGTATGTGGTGATGAATCTCTATTATTAATGTGTGTATAAACACTTTTGTAGCATTTATAGGTCCCCCTTTTGTTGGCATTTTGATTGATGAAGTGATTCATCTAAACGTATTAAAGCGTTTATCCACATTGTTTCTTGGAGGCTATGTGTAAGATCTACCAAGAAGAACTCGTTTGTGGAATTATACTACTCCTTCCACACAATTTCAATTGTTTCAGGTCCAATAATAAGCACATTAGTGATTCTCAAAGAGTCGCCTACCTAAAATAAGCATGGCTAATGACGATAAAGAAATTTGTTGCATAGTAAACAAAGAGCTTTAACACTTGAAGATATGGTGCATTCTTTTTATGCTTTGTTTGCTGAAAACTATGTGTGTATGCCCATCTCTGTCACCTGAATTTGTGATCAAGCAGGTGCTAAACAGTTAGTAGCAACTTATGTGAATAATACTTTTAACACTTAGTAGCAACTTATGCGGACGATACTTTTAACACTGAGTTCATTGTCCAACTACTTGCCTTTGAGAAGAGGCAGAATCCTCCATGATACAAGCAACATCATCTCGAAGATAGCCATACTTTGGGGAGAGAGAGAGAGAGAGAGAGAGAGAGAGAGAGAGAGAGAGAGAGAGAGAGAGAGAGAGAGAGAGAGAGAGAGAGAGAGAGAGAGAGAGAGAGAGAGGTATGATATCTACTACATTCTTGCCTTGCACTCCTAACGAGCACTCTTGCCAAGTCTTCTCTGAGCATGCATCTCATACAATATGAATGTGCAAGAAAATTGACTTGTGCCATATGAGGAATATACAAAGATAATGAGATGCATGAGCTTAGCCTCAAAGTTATGGGAAAGAGTCTCTACCATTTCTTGTTTGTATGATGTGGTAGTTCTTGCATGAGAGCATTTGAGAGCCTTTTGTGTTTCATTGCATCATCAGTGATGCACCTCACAGACATCCAAAATTAATGGTTATATATAACTAGCTCATCGCATTCTGTTGCAACTTGCAAGTTACTGCCACTGATCATTGCCACATGTCTAAAAAATATTTGTTGGTATTATTCGACCTACTTATGTCGAATTGCTCTTGATGAAGAGTTCAAGATAATAAATTTTGAAGGCGTCATTTTAGAGTTATCAAATGCGTTACATGTTTATGGTCTTTTATCATACTTGGAGAAGCGTTGTGGTGGTTCTTTAGGTGGGTCATTCACCGATCGTGTTGCAACACGTCTTAATACTTATCTTTGGGAAACCGATTTACAATTCAAACCTATATTTCACACTCATCTTTGGCACACACTTAGGCATCATTTTTGACACTAAGCTTCAATTTTTGTACTCTCCATTTCATATTTTCTCAATCATTTTTTACTCTCCAAGGGGTTTATTTTGAGGGTACAACTTTTAGACACCATCTAACACAACTTAACGGATTACAATTTAATTTTTTCAAGGATTCAACTCTCATGAAGTTTGTATTTTCCCAAGGATTTCAACTATCATCTTGGCACACTATTAGACCTAAGTGCCACACCTCTTTATAATAATAAGATATATAAGAAAGACTGAGTATGGTGCATTTGTGGGTTGGAGGCTAGTCTAAGCCCACCCACAAGCTCATAGAGGGAAGCTTGATTCAAAAGCTGAAAAAGTGTATATTCATTGGCTAGCTATGACCAAAACCAGAAGGGATATAAATTGTACAATCCCACTAACAAAGGATTTACAGTTAGTAGAGATGAAGTGTTTGATGAAAATAATTCATGGTTTGAAGATGATTGGAGGAAGATAAAGTTATCTTATGACTTGGAAAGCGATTTTTCAACTCTCACTCAAGAAGATCAACAAATACGAGAAGATATCAATTCAGAGGATGAAGAGTAGATTGACTTTAAGGTTTGAAAGTCAAAAGGCAAGACCAAGTTCAAGCAATTGGAAGATATGCGAGAGTCTTCCAACCAAGCACTCAGAAGGTCTCAAAGGGAGAGTAAAAATCCCATAAGGTATGGCTATGACACATCATTACTCATGAAGCATTCTCTGTACATGAGTAAATACTCTATGAGAGAAGAACCTTCTTCATTTGAAGAAGAAAATAAACAGAAAGAATGGAGAGAAGAAATGCAAGAAGAAGTTGAAGCACTTGAGAAGAAAAACACTTGGATTTTGGTTCCCAAGAAGCAAATATGAAGGTAATAGGATCTAGGTTGATATAAAAAATCAAGAAGAATTCAAATGCTTCTATAAACAGGTACAAGGCAAGGCTAGTGGCAAAAGGATTTGCTCAATCCCATGGAGTGGATGATGAGGAGACCTTTTCACATGTGGCCAAGATGCTAACAATCAAGATTTTGATAAGTGTTGCTGCTTCAAAGAATTGGAACCTATATCAGTTAGATGTTAAGAATGCATTCCTAAATGGATGGATCTCAGAAGAACTTTACATGGCTCAACCACTAGGGTATGAAGATAAGGATAAACCAGGTTATGTATGCAATCTTAGGAATGCACTCTACGGTCTAAAGCAATATCTTAGAGCTTAGAGCCATAGGCTTGTCAAATATTTGCAAGATCAGGGATTTGTTACTAGCAAAGTAGATTCTTCTTTATTTATAAAGAAGACTAACTCTGAAGTTATTTACTTGTGTGTCTATGTGGATGGCAATTTCATTACATGGAATGATGCCAATGGCATCAAGGAAATCAAATCTCAAATGATGGGGGAGTTTAAAACTAGTGAATTTGGTTTGTTAACATATTTTCTTGGATTAGAATTTGTGTATAGAAATTTTGGTGTGTTTATTACTCAAAGGAAGTACATTCATGATATATTGATGAAATTCAAGATGGAGAACACCAAAATTACAGGTACATCCATGGAACTCAATCATAAACTTAGTTCTCATGAGGGAGAGCAGCTTCTTGAAGATATTATAGGCTACCAAAAGCTTGTTGGGAGTCTCAACTATGCAACCCTAACAAGAGTAGACATATGTTATGTGGTAAGTACATTAAGCTAGTTTATGCATACACCAAGAAAACCTCACTTTAAAGCTCCAAAGAGGATCTTAAAATATTTGAGGGGTACCATAAATTAAGGACCATTTTATCCATTTAGTTCTTATTTGGATATCAAGATGTATTGTGATGAAGATTGGGCTGGCTCCAAGGATGATAGGAGGAGCACTTCTTGCTACTTATCCTTTGCAGGTTCAAAGTTTAATATCATGTTCACCAAAGAAGCAACCAAATGTGGCATTGTCATCTACAAAGGCAAAATATAAAGTCTTAGCAAATGCGACACAAGAGGCTATGTGGCTCAAACTCCTCTACATAGATTTGGGGCTACATTCTTGTACTCCAATGATTTTCGGAGACAACACTAGTTCACTTCATTTGGTTGCTAATCTTGTATATCATGCAAGGACTAAGCACATTGAAGTGCACTATCATTATGTAAGGGAGAAATTACTTAGCAAGGAAATCCAATTTTCCTATGTATCAACTCATTTGCAACATGCAGATATGCTCATAAAATCCTTGGATGGAACTAAGATGAACAATTTCTATATGATGATTGGTTTACAAGATATCAAGGAGGAAAAAAGACCAAGCATGTTACACTTGAGGGGGAGTTGTTGGTACAGAAGAATCCAAGCCTACATACTTGGATAACTAGCATGTATCTCATATAGTCACATATGATCACTCACTTGTAAGAGTCACTTTACTTTTTATCCTTTTAAAGCTCCTATGCTTAATGTGTTGAGATATCAAGCTCAACATGTGATGATCCAGGATGACATGTATCAATTTTTTGTTTCTTTGACATATATAGAGGTCATGCCTATATATGTCAGGGATACCTCATTGAGCTTTATTAAATTTATCTATGGAGAGTGATGGCACATTTGTTTCTTTCCAGCTCACTCATTTGTGGAAATTAGGTTTTTCCTTATGTATTGGTCTTTATATATTGAACTTGTTGTATTCTTGTTTAAGGTCATTTCTTGTACATTCCTTTTTATGTAATAGAAGAAGAAGAAGAAGAAGAAGAAGATCATTCTTCCTTGCTTCAATCTAAGTGTGTGCTTCTCTTTGATTGTGAGAGTATGTGTGTGAGCTCTCTTCCTTATCTCCTTCCTCGTGACATGGTATGAGAGCGAGCATGGCTGTAGAGAGCTTTTGGAGAGGGAAACGATGAAGAGTACGTAGCAAGGCATGGAGAAAACGCGATTCACAAACGACCTCTGTTTGCTACAAAAATCAGCGTGAAGGTAGATGTCAGATCGAAGTTTCGTAGCCACCTTGACCTCCATTTTGAGCCCGCAAGGTGAGGCCCATAGAAAAACAAGGTCAGTTTTGGAAACTGTAACTTGCGCTGTGTTCGGCAACACTCATATATTCTAGATCCAGAATTTCAAGCGATTCCGTGTAGTGTTGATACATGAAAACTATGTTTTTTTGAGATTGAATTGTCATGTCATAGTGGGACAATGTTCAAGCAGAAGTGCTGCTTGCAGTGTTTTGCAGTGTTGTGAATTGCTGCAGAAATGGCAAATGTAGATCGAATGAGTCAGCTTATGAGTGATAAGTTGGACAAGAACAACTTCCATGCTTGGAGATTTAGAATGACGAATTTCCTGATGGGAAAAGGCTACTGGAAGTACATCAAAGGAGAGAATGAAAATGCTTCACAATTGCTAGAGAGGAATCGACATGCAGAACAGTTACGAGCATATGAGGAATGGAATCAAGGAGCACAAAAGGTAATGTATTACCTATCTATAACCATACAGGATAGCATGATTGGACACATACAGGATGCCAAGACTCCAAAAGAGGCTTCGAATAGTTTGGTCACTCTATATGAGACCAATACAAAGGCACGGAAATTGCAACTCAAGAACGAGCTACATACATTGGGGAAAAAGAACATCTCGCTAAGTGACTACACTCTGAAAATCAAAATCATATGTGAGTCACTTGCATCTATTGGCGTGAATGTAGATGATGATGATAAGGTGAAAGTGTGCCTTCGTGCTTTAGGAGCTGCATATAAGCAGTTCAGAACTTCTATACAGACTAGAGAAAATATTATGAATTTTGTTGATTTGGTATCCATGCTGATTATTGAAGAAAAAAACCTTGGTGAGGATTCAAAATCCCAAGGAAAGCCCAGTTATGAGTAGGTATTCTACTATGGCAAAGGAAGAGGTAGAGGTAGATGTTTGGAAGTGGAAGAGGAAATAGTAACCAAGATCAAGGTCAATAACAAAATCATGCAGGAGGAAGAGGATAGTTTTGAGGAAGTGGGAGCCAAAGAGGTCACAGAAATTTCCAAAGAAATGATTCAGGTAATGATAATAAAGGATGCTAGAATTGTGGTAAACTTGGACACTTTGAACGTGATCGCAGGTTGAAGAATCAAAATAACAGAAGGCAGCAAAACAAGTATGCATCCACAAGTGCAGATGATTCTGAGAAGCTGTTCATGGTTCAACATCACATGATGAATAAAATGTCTGCTGGTGTTTCAAAATCGAATGATAATGTCTGGTATGTTGATTCACGTGCTTCAAGTCACATGACTAGTCATGTGGAATGGTTTAGTACTTTGCAAAAATTGCCAGTTCTTGGATATATTGAAACACGTGATAACACATCACACCCTATCGAGCATACAAGAAATATAGCACTGTCTATGGAGGATGGGAAGGTAAAACACCTTGCTGATGTGTCACATGTTCCAAATATAACAAAGAATCTGGTTTCTATTGGACGAATGGTTGACCAGGGATTACAAGTTAGGTTCAACGCTGATCGATTATATGTAGAAGAGTACAAACATGGTGGAGGATTGATTGCCAAAGGAAACAAAGTCGGTAGGATGTTCACCTTAAATGTGAAAATTCCTGAAATGAATGCAGCCATGCTTGCAAAAGGTGCAGGAGTTATTGGTGATATAGAGATCTCGCATAAACGAATTGAACATGAAATGTGCAAAGGATGAAATTGATGCAGTCAAAGGAGATTGTCCATGGACTACCAAATTTCAAGGTTGCAAAGATGGAAAAGCTATGTCCAGCATGTCAATTTGGTAAACAATCAAGATCATCGTTTTCGCATGACAAGCATGTTAGTGAGAATGTGCTAGAAATAGTACACATAGATGTTTGGGTTCTTGCAAAGACCACATCTATGGGTGGTTGCAGGTTTTATGTTACTTTCATTGATGACCATACACGGAAAGTGTGGGCCTATTTCATGAAAGAGAAGAGTGAGGTATTCACTCACTTTTAGAATTTTAAAGCTATGGTGGAAAATCAGACAGGGAAGTATATTCAGACATTAAGATCTGATGGAGGAGGTAAATACATGTCAAATGAGTTTAACAATTTTCTAAAAAATCATGGAATTCGACGTCAATTTTCATGTAGGTACACACCACAAGAGAATGGCGTTGCTAAACGTAAAATTAGACATATTGCAAAAATAGCAAGAGCCTTGATGGCTGAAAAGAATATGCCTCATTGTTATTGGGTAGAAGCTATTCATACTATTGTATACATCATGAATAGAACTCCGACAACTGCTGTACATCAAGTTACACCTAAAGAGAAGTTTATAGGTAAAAAACCAAACTTATCACATCTAAAATTTTTTGGTTGTATTGCATATGTACATGTTCTAGATGAGTTGAGGATGAAGCTTGATCCAAAATCAGAAAAATGTGTCTTCTATGGATACTTCCTTGAGCAAAAGGGATATAAATGTTATAACCCACTCACATGATAGGTGAAGGTGAGTAGAGATGTGGTATTTGATGAAATCTCAAGCTTGTATGCAGATGCCAAAGAAGGACCAAACCTTGAACCAAATGACAAAGAAAATGGTGAATAATCAAGTGCAGAATCTCAAGTTCTGAGTGGACAGGAGGCATCACCAAGCAATAGTTCCAATTCAAACCCATGGAGTGGAAGATTGCGTGGAAGTTTCAGTCCAACAAATTCATCAAATACATCCAAGAAAGGTAAAGAAAAGCTCTCTACTGGTCATAAAACATGTGCAAGTTTTGAAGACATTGATGGCGATTCAAGTGGTTCAGAAAAGAGTCTTGACGAGGAACTTGGATTCACCTCTGTGAAGACTCAAGCAGTAAGAAAGGCACAAGCAGATGTTACAAGGAGACGTGACCCAGGACCAAGAAGATCTGGGAGGATGCGGAATTCTCTACAACGACTAACATATGATAGTTACATGGCTTGACATTGTGCCTACATGACAAAGGTAATACAAGATGCTGAACCTTCTTGTTTTGAAGATGCAATTGGAAATGCAGATTGGGAAAAAGCTATAGATGAGCAGATGGATACACTTTATGGAAAAGAAACATGGAAGCTGGCTCCATTGCCGCAATGAAAGAAACCCATAGGCTGCAAGTGGGTTTACAAGGTAAAGCACAATGCTGATGGTAGCATAAGCAGGTACAAAGCAGGATTGGTAGCAAAAGGATATGCACATACATATAGCATTGATTATGAGGAAACATTCAGGCCTGTAGCTAAAATGTCTACTGTCAGAACACTTGTTGCATTAGCTACAACAAAAGGATGGACTTTGCATCAGATGGATGTGAAGAATGCTTTCTTACATGGTGAGTTAGAGGAAGAAGTATGCATGGACCAGCGACAAGGATATGAAGATTCAAAGCATCGAGAATATGTTTACAGGTTGCAAAAGGCTTTGTATGGGCGGAAGCAAGCTCCTCGTGCATGGCATGCAAGGATTGCTGATTACTTAACCACCATTGGCTTTTCTATGTGTGATGCAGATCATTCACTATATGAAAGGAAGGATGATGATGGAATCACGATTGTGGCTATTTATGTTGATGACTTAATTGTAGGTGGTGATAATGAAGAAATCATTAAAGAGGTAAAGCAACTTCTTACGCAAGAATTTGACATGAAAGATGTTGGTGTGTTGCACTATTTCTTGGGCATTGAGTTTATACATACAAAAATAGGTATATGGATGTTACAAAGGCAATATGCCTTGAATATGCTCCAAAAGTATGGTATGGCTAATTGTAAGCCAATTTCTATGCCATTAGATCAGAATTTGAAGTTGGATAATACATTAGGTGAAGCATTGGAAAATGCTACTATGTATAGGAAAATTGTGGGAAGTCTTATATATCTCACAATTACAAGGCCTTATTTAAGCTATATTGTTGGACTTGAAAGTCAGTTTATGGAAGCTCCCACGAAGCCACATTTGGATGCTCTGAGTCACACTCTACATTATGTGAGTGCTACTTTGAATTATGCATTGTTTTATGAAGCTGGTGTAGATTTGTAGGTTCATGGATACATTGATGCAGATTGGGCTAGTAGTACTCCAGATAGAAGATCTACTAGTGGATTTCTATTCTCACTTGGAGATGCAGCTATTACATGGAGCAACAAGAAGCAACCCACTATTGCTTTGTTGAGTATAGAGGCTGAGTATAGAGGTGCTGCAATGGTAGCATGTGAGGCTTCATGGCTGCAGATGCTACTTGTAGATTTTGGTGTGCAGAAGCCTATCACCATCTCTTATGATAATCTTAACAACATATAGTTAGCACGGAACCATGTTTTTCATGCCAGAACAAAGCATATTGAGGTGCATTATCACTTCATCAGAGAGAAGGTATTAGTAGGTGATATTGATCTTGTTTATGTGACAATAGATGAGCAGGTTGCTGATATTTTCACCAAAGCACTTGGAGGTGAGAAGTTGAAGAAGTTTCGGGAGCTGCTTGGATTATAGGATATGTCGTTGAGCTTGAGGGGGAGTGTTGAGATATCAAGCTCAACATGTGTTGATCCAGAATGACACGTATCAATTTTTCATTTCTTTGACATGTATAGTGGTCACGCTGATATATGTCAGGGATACTTCATTGAGCTATTGTCACTTTTATTGATGATCATTCAAGGAAAGTATGGATGTTTTGCATAAAACAAAAATCAGATGTGTTCTCCATGTTCAAGAGATTTAAAGCACAGGTAGAAAAGGAAACAGGACACTACATAAAGACCTTGAGGTCCGATGGAGGAGGAGAATATTTCTCCAAAGAATTTTCAGATTTTCTTTATGAAAATGGAATCAAGAGACAATTTACATGTAGGTACATACCTCAACAAAATGGAATAGCTGAAAGGAAAAATCGACATATCACAGAAGTTGCAAGATGCATGCTCAACGAGATGAAGATGCCACTAAACTATTGGGCTGAAGCAACTAGTACGGCCGTTTATTTGATGAACAAGTGCACAACGGCTGGAGTGCATAATCTAACTCCCGAGGAGGTTTATTCCGGTAAGAAGCCTGACCTTACACATCTCAAAGTTTTTGGATGTGTGTGTTATGTTCACATCCCTCAAGAACTAAGGACAAAGATGGAGGCAAAGTCCGAAAAATGTATTTTTATTGGATATTCATTGGAGCAAAAGGGATATAGGTGCTACAATCCGGTGACAAAGGAGCTACAAGTCTCACGAGATGTGGTATTTGATGAGCTAAGACCATGGTTTCGAGACAAAGGGAAAGAGAAGATTCTTGAAGAAGATTGCGAAGATGATGAAGGTGCTGTCCAAGAAGAATTTCAGCAAACAAGCACTCAAATGTCAGGTCGAGAAGCTTCTACATCACTTGGAGAAAGCTCAACATGGAAGGGGAGGCTGTAGCTACTTCATTTGTTTTGAGTCATTTCGTTCAGTTCACTCTCATAGAGTATGTCCAGCCGCATACCCATTTTTGGGTAGTCTACTTGTGAGAGCCATATCTCTCAACATATGTATCCAATTTTAGTGTTTAAACATTCCTTGGAAAGCTTATCTCGAGTACTTCCTCTATCTAAAACAATTTTATGAAACTCTTTATGTTCTGTGAGTTATTCAGGTTTTAGTGAAGTCCAGTTTTCAGCCTAACTGAGTGGATAGGTAGTCTGTTTTGAATCAAATAGTTGCCAACTAAAATCTACTCCAAATTGAGTGTTTGATATCTCATTTGAAAGCTCTTGGTGTCTAGTTTGAGTGACCAAAGTTTCAAGTTCATTGGTTATTTCAGTTGGTACCAGTTTTCATTTGAAGGTTCTGCTGTTGGCAAGAGTCTTCATCCTGAGAAGGTCTTCTACACTTTCCGCTGCAATTAGGAGAGGAATTCTCCAACAGAGTGTAAATGGGTCCCCTCTGACCTGCTTTTCTACATTCACAAAGAAGATGAGGTGTTTGCCAAGCACTTAAAGCATTTCATGGCTGTTGTGGAGGATTCAGGGAACTTGTTAGATGACACAATGCCCTTAATTAAACAATTAAATAAAAAAAGGAAAATGGGAAGAAAATATCTTTCCTACATAGCAACAACCATCTTTTTTGTCAATGAGGAGCCCAAACCTTCACCCATGGACCTACCCTATCTTGTTATTGGGTGTTTTGTAGATGAAAAGAAGCAACCCCATATAGAAGCTCTCAACTTATTAGAAGAGAGTCAGAAAATTTCCAAAGAGTTTCCACAAATGGTAGTGGAAAAGTCCAAGAAGAGGAAATACAAATTATTCAAGAGAAACAAATGGAAATTGATGGAGAAGAGGCAGAAGAAATGGAAGACGAAAAAGATTATGAGAAGGAAGAAAACCAGGTGACAGAATATGAGGAAGTGGGTGTAGAAAAAGTTGAATATAAGGAGGAAAAGCAAATAGAATTGGAAACTGATCTTGAAAGGATACCTAAGGACATCAGATCTTCCTGTAAGATCATCATGAGTAATATAGAACAATTCACACCCTCTAGCAGAAATATGATCATATCAGGGATGGTGGTTGAATCAGAATTTGTAAAAGGCAACAGAATTATTACTGAACAGAAGACAAAAAAAGAGCAGTTAGAGGAACAGATGAGAGTTGTCTAGGAAAAAAATGAAGGCCTGATCAAAAGAATAATTGCACTAGAAGAACAGGAGGTTCAAAGTCAGAACAAAATTCAATTTCTTGAAAGCAAATATACAAAGCAATTGGAGCATAGAAATAAAGTAGAAATGGAATTGAAGAAAATGGAAGGAAGATTTAGAACTTTTCAGAGCTCATATCAGATAATGGTCAAAGCTAATGAAGACATAAACAGATTGTTGATGGAGGAAGGTCAAAGGAAAGAAGAGAGTCAGATGAGAGGGAAAAGTTGAATAAGGAAATTCTAAGGTTACAAGAAGCATTGAAAGAAGTCAAGGAAATGGAGAAACAAGCTAGTGTGCATGCTACTAATGCAATGAGAGGATATAATAAATCGCATTTGGATATGGAAAAAGAAAGGAGTGAATGGAGAACAGAGAGAGAATTGATGGTATCTCAAAATCAGGAATTAATGATGGTAGTCAAAAAGTTACAAGAAGATTTGGAATGTCCACAAAAACAAGTTGAAGAATAAGTAGAAACTATACAAGCAAAGAAACAGGGAGAAGGAGAAGATAACAGATTTCAAAATTTTAGTGAGCAAGAAGATAAAGCTACTGAAGAATATTCAGATGAATTTGTTCAAAAATTGTTGGTGCAGACCAATCACCAATTGAATGTTTGGAAGATTAAAGAATGAAGGAAGATTCAATTCTTGAAGCTTGGAAGAAGAATACATTCAGAGGATATGAGGAATGTACACATATGTACATTAGTATAGTTATAGTTCACTTAGATCTTTGATTAGTCATAGACTTGTACAAATTTCTCTATAAATACCTTGAAAATGTCGAGGCGTGATATGAGAGCATATGAAAGAATAGATGAGTGAGTATAGAAGTCAAGAAAGGAGAAGTTAGATGTCATGAGACATGTGAAAAGTTAGTTGAGTTTTCCTCTCATCACTCAACTGTAATTTTCTGAGTAATCGAAGAAATATTGCGCCCGATGTTTCTGTGTCTACTCCGTCTGTGTTAGATCATTTGTGAAATCCTTTTGAGGATATCTAAGTTCATAGTTAATGAGTCTATGACTTGAGTTTCAAAGTGTAATTGTAAACAGGCTAGGAGAATTGTTAATAGGAACATTCATATGTGATGAGTGTTCACAGTTCTCTGAAACAGGCGCAAATTTTGGTCTTGATTTTTTGGTC
The DNA here is from genome assembly GCA_020310875.1 of Ceratopteris richardii. Taxonomy (NCBI): domain Eukaryota; kingdom Viridiplantae; phylum Streptophyta; class Polypodiopsida; order Polypodiales; family Pteridaceae; genus Ceratopteris; species Ceratopteris richardii. Next base: position 98,955,204 of record CM035442.1, on the reverse strand, counting down.
AGTTCTCACTCCACAGTTTAAAGTTTTATGCAAGCAAGCACTTAATCTTTAAGTTAGAAGATAAGCTACTTGTATCTACAAGCATTTGTTTAAACGGGTTCGAGATTGATAGAACTATGTGTTAGAAGTTAGGGGTGTCAAAATCGACTTCTCAGAAGTGCAGATTTAGACATAGGTAGCTTGTGAAGTTGATTTCTCAAGTTATACTAAACCTTTTGAAGAAATTTAACTTGGATGAGGTGCGCAACTTCTAGGCGACACTCCATACAAAATTTCATAGAAAACTTCACATGTTTGATAGGTCAATGAGTTGAAATTGTGCAGCAGACTTTCTGTGTTTTATCTTCTTCACATAATTTTTCAACTTTTGATAATTTGGAGATTGAACTTCTAATTTGGTGAAGATTTTGACTTACTCTTGGTATAGAGGTGCTCTAATCATAAGATTAGGTTATTCTTTTGGAGATTAACACTCTCCATCAAAAACTTCTAACAAGCACAGAATCAAGAATGGAATTCATAAGGAAAATGCATAATGAGTATGAAGAGCAGATTGTAAATTTTGCTCTAAATAAGGGAGTGAATCCAGATCAACATCATTGGGCAGCTGATGGTTTAGGAATACCATTCTGTAAGATTTTTGAAAGTGTCAGGAATTATCAGATTGCAAGAGTGGGACTACCACCAAACAAATATTTGGAATATGAAGAAGATATTAATGTCACTAAGGATTTGTTTGAAAAAGCTAACCCTAAATGGAGGAACAGATGGTTGGATGCCAACAAGGAATGCAGGAAGATCTGGAAAGAGGCACCTTTGCAATTAAAGATAAATCGAGCCTATTGTCTAGTAGCTAGAAGAAGAGAATAGTTAGTATTTTGGGAAAGAAGAAATGCAGGACAACTTCCAACAAAATGGCTGAATTTTCCAAAGATAGCAGGACCAAAAGCAAGATCTTGGCCAACCAAGAAGTACATGATTGATACAGTAGAATCCGTTATATCCACATACAAAGATGTAAATGATCCAGCTTGTATTCTATTAGTAAGGATAATGCGACTTGTGGTGGCATGCATAGAAACATTCACAGATATAGAAGTGAGGGCTCTTAATTACATTGGATTCAACTCACCTACAGATGCTCTACTCTTTGATTTAAGTGAAACCCTAGATAGAATTTGTTTAATGGCATATTACAACAGAATTGCATTTTTGGGAAGCCATTATCTTCAAATCTTTGAAGATGCTTTTGACTATGGATTCTTTGAAAGGGAGTCAGAATGTTTTGGGAATCTATCAGTAGTCACTAAATCAAGACTCACTGCATATGAAGCTGCTTATACAAAATATTTGAAGAAAGATGTGATAGATAGACCAGAGGTAGCAGTTCAATGGAGAAAAGCCTTGTTTGAAATGGTGAACAATTTGAGTATTACAGAGAGAAAGAGTCATGATCTGTTATCTCAGGTTTACCAAAGGAAGAAGAAATAAATGAAGCCCTCACTACTCTTCTATTAGAATATTTTTTGTCAGGAGCCAAAAAGTCTAGGAGGGGAAGGATGTTAGAGGAAGCATTTTTTGGAGAAATTATTTGTAATTTGACAAAAGTTGTAGATGTATTTATGCAAATGATGGTAAAATTGGGAAGATTCTTCCTTATGTAAAGAAGGATCATATGTATTTTTCTTAGAATTTTTGGAAGCTCTTTGATAACAATTTTTAGATTAGAAGGCAAAAAGGATCAAATTTCAAGTGTGAAAAGGGACACTTGAAAAAGTATAAAAGATAGTTTCTTCTATTTTGAAGAGGTTGGTTGTATTCTTTGGATGCTATCCAAGTAATGTGAAGAGCTTTTCTGCAAAAAATCATGTTTCTCTTTCCATGATCAATTTCTTGATTTTTTGAGTCTTCTCATTGTGTGAACCATGGAATTTGTGCAATTTTCTTGTGTATTTCTGAGTGAGATGAATGAAGATAGATGAATCTTATTGTATTGAGCAAGATAGTGTAGAAGATCAAAGCTGGAGTTAGAAATTCTTAGTTTTTACAGAATCGCGATTGTCTCATCTGTGTGATACAGGTACTGTTTTGGAAATTTGACTTCATAATTGTATTCTACTGTCAAAATGGCACACTTTAGGCACAAAGATCATTGAGAATGTTGTTGGAGAACTCAAGATAATCAAAACCCTAGTTATTTCCTTTCTTCTTCATAAATCTCTCAGAAAAACAATCATGTCAACTCTTATTCTTGGATTCCATTAACTAGAAGGGGCTATGGTCTTTGCATACTTCCCGGATTGATAAAATTAAAGATGTGTAGTTGATCTTTTGTGCTATAATGATTGGAGAGGACAACTCCAAAGGTTAACAACAAACAGAGGGATCTAGTTCATCCATGCATTTGTGGATGTTGACTAGGGCAAGGGTGTACGAAAAGACCCTATTGTGGTAGTGGTCACACGGATGCAACAATATGTGAAGAAAAAAACGGAGGGAAAAAGTGAAAATGTTGGCAAGGAGAAGGTACCCAAGCATGGGGAAGTGGGAAACCAAGTGAGGGGGCTTGTTGAACAACAAGAATTTGAGGATGGAGACAAAATCGAGATCCTTCCACCGGTAACTAAGAAGTTTGTGCTAGGTGCAACTCCATTCCCTAAGAGGGTGAAGACTCTGAAATGTTGTAAGGAAAAGCAAAGCACATAGAATATTGACATTATCAAATTGTTGGCTAAAATGGAAGTCACTTTGGACATTGGTACATTGCTAAGATGTTCCCCTACATAAAGGAAGCAGTTTTACAATGAATACATCAAGAAGCCCTAGAAATCTCAAGAAAAGAAAAAACGAGAGAAGGACATTCAGGGTATCATTCAAAGTATTAGAACCTAGATCGATTCGAATGCCCCTACTATGACGGTTCAGATTAAGGGATATGCAGTCCCAGGTGCTCAGTTGGATAGTGGGGCAATTGTCAATCTAAACTAAGTACATGATGAAGGCTCTTCGCCTAAACCACATGGAAGAGTCTATCTATCAATCAATCAATCTATCTATCTATCTATCTATCTATCTATCTATCTATCTATCTATCTATCTATCTATCTATCTATCTATCTATCTATCTATCTATCTATCTATCTATCTATCTATCTATCAGGATGGCATATCAAACTCAAGTGAAACCTACTGGGCTTTTGAAGAATGTGAGTACAAACATGGGTGGATTAGAGTTTAGTGTAGATTACTTGATAGTCAGACCGAGGACATCGAAACCCATGTTCTCTATCTTTTTGGAACGGCCATGTCTAGTGCAAGCCATGTCTAGTGCACTCATGATTTATAAAAATTGGGTCAAAGTCTGCTCGAGTACAAATCCAAGTGTCTCTAAATTTGACCAAGAAGAATTTGATGAAACAGATGAAATGGAGAGAAAAGCAAAGGAAAAAGTAAGACAAGAAATGGCCCGAGTAAGGTTTGCCTTGCATACAGATACTCACAAGGATCTTCTTCAAGATGGTTTCAATTTGCAATTATTGAAATTCCAAAACGTGAAAATGGGAGAGTATAAGAACCCATTAGCTTACAAAGACAATTTGGATCGGGAATTGCTAAGATGGCTGACACGTACAAGTGAACTTGACTGCTATATGATGAGCATAGACTCAAGGGAAAACCAAGCTGCCAAGTCCTTGGAAAAATAAACTTCAGAAGATGAGTTAAAACCTGAACTAGTTTCACCAATGGAAGTAAAATAGTTAAGAAAAAGGATTCAGGTCCTAGAAGCGGAGCTCCAAATGAAATGTCAAGAATCGGAAGTAGGAGCAAAAAGAAAGGCTAAAGTGCAAGAAATGATTGTGAAGGCTGAACTGAAGAAACTAGAGCTGATCAAAAAAGAAAAATCCAATGATTTACTGGCCAACCATGTGCACATGACCAAGTAGTACTTTCCTATCAGATCGACATCGTTATGTGAATGATATTCGACAATGGATCATGTGGAAACGTGGGAAATTGTTCTAGACATGTTCTTGAGCATGGGATCAAAGCTACCAGATGGTGTATGAGAAAGCATCAAATTGGTACTCAAGAATTTCAGCAAGGCCTTTGCATGGTCATACAGTGATCTGAGAGGAATCGGTTCCTAGATTTATCAGCATTATATAGACTTGGAAGAAGCAGCTAGACCAATATGTCAAAGCCTTTGGCTGACAAATCCACTATGGTCGGAGTTGATCAAAATGGAATTGACCAAGTTATTGGAAGCGGGATTCATGTACCTTGTTGCATTTAGTGAATGGGTATCACCAATTGTAGTTGTTCCAAAAAAGAAAAATAAAATTTGCATTTGCATAGACTACTAAAAGTTGAATGAACAAAAAAAGAAGGACCACTTTCCTTTGCCATTTAGGGACCAAATCTTGGATAGAGTGGCTAGTCATAGATTATAGTCATTTCTAGATGGCTTCAGTGGATACAATGAGGTTCAAATTTATGAAGAAGATCAACCAAAAACTACTTTCACCACAGAATGGGGTACGTATGCATATTGTGTCATGCCATTCGCGCTATGTAATGCACCAGTTACGTTTTAGAGAGCAATGATCACATCATACCAAGATTATTTGCAGGATTGGATGGAGATATTCCTTGATGACTTTTCCATCCAGCGAGATTATGAGAATATAAAGGAAAGAATCGAAGCCATTCTAAAAAGAAGCATTGAAAAGGGCATCGCATTGAATCTCAAAAAATGCATGTTTGGAGTAAGAAAGGGGTTGTTCTTGGGACATGTGATTTCTGAAAAAGGAATTTTTGTTGACGAGGATAAGGTAGAAAAAATCAGACGACTTCCACCTCCTCAAAACATGTGGCAACTTAGAGGATTCTTGGGGCATTCTAACTATTATTGATGGTTTATATTGAACACCATTGACAAATCTTCTGAGGAAAGATCAACCTTATCAATGGACCAGAGAGTGTCAAACCACATTTGACTCTATTAAAGCAAAATTGATAAATGCACCAATTTTGGCAACACCTAATTGGACAAAAGAGTTTCATGTGCATATGGATGCTTCCCATATTGCGGTCGGGGTAGTGCTTTTTCAAGCCAATGAAAAGAAGTTTGATCATCCAATTTAATATGCAAGTCAAAACCTGAACTATGCTCAGAGGAACTACATGACTACAGAAAAAGAGTGCCTATCAATGATCTTTGCGGTAAACAAGTATGGGCACTATTTGATGGGCAAGCACTTCACATTTTTTTGGATCATGAAGCCCTAAAGTATATCATCAATGAACCCGAGTTATCAGGATGATTGATGACATGGATGTTACTTTTGCAAGAATTTCAATTCATGGTGGTAACCAAACCAAGGAAAGCACACATACTCTTAGATCACGTGTCTCGAATTGTTAATGAGGATTCAATCGCTAGTGTGCCCCATGATGCTCCTGACGGTCATCTGTTTTAGGTCGATGCTAAAGTACCGTGGTACGTCGACCTGGTAAACTTCTTATGCACAACCAAGTACCCATCGAAAGCAAGCAAAAGAGATAAGCAGAAATTGTTAGCACTAGAAAAACACCATAGTATCACTGGTGGACAGCTCTCTCGATACTTTGTTCATTAAAGCATTTCTCGAAGGTGTCTAGAGGAAGAAGAGGCAACCCGAGTCCTGAGGGCATTGCACAATGAACCTTGCGGTGGACATTTTGTAGGTGATCTGACGACAAGAAAGGTCTTTTTGGTAGGATATTGATGGCCGACACTGTTCGAGGATTGTCACACTTATTGTAAGAAATGCGGCAAGTGTCAAAGAATGGGTAGAACGACACTAGCACATGCAACTCCTCTTACACTGGTACTAGCACTTAAGCCTTTTGAGGAATGGGGGATTCACGTCATGGGACCCATTGATCATCCCTCCAGATGTAGGTCCAATAGGTATATCTTCGTCTACACAGATTTTGTTACCAAGCGGGTGGAAGCAAAAGCTCTGAAGACTGATCGAAACATCGTTGTAGCCAAGTTTTTGTATGAACAAATTATCACACGATATGGATGCCTGCTCGAGATAAAAAGCGATAGAGGATTGCATTTTTTCAATGAATGGATTGAAGAATTAATGGAGTTATATAAGATCAAACACCAAAAAAGCACTCCGTATTAACCAAGAGCGAATTGACAAGTTAACATTACCAAAAAGATTCTTGAATAGATTTTGATGAAGACGGTGGGTGCTCACATGGTAGACTCGGATGAACAACTTTTAGAGGCCTTGTGGGTATATCGAACATCCTACCGGGTGATGACTAAGAGCACTCCGTTTTCACTAGTGTATGGCAAGGAAGCCATCTTTCCCATCGAAAAGGAAGTCCCAACATTGAGAGTGTCCATGAGGCCAGGCTGGGAGAGGAAGATTCACTAAAAGAAAGATATATCCAGGTGGTCAAGCTAGAGGAGAAGATACTCATTGCACAACAGAGCCTACAGGCAATTCAACAAGGATGAAAGGACAGGTAGGATAGGAAGCTCAAAACCTATGCAACTCACAAAGGCAATCTGTTGTCAATCTAAGATAGGAAATACTACAATTTCCCGGGGAAGTCGCAAACAAGTTGCAAACAAGGTGGTTGAAGTCAACTCAAATGGTTCTTTGCAAATACAAGATGTAGGTGGAGAATGTGATTGAGTGAAGGTCAACTCACTTTGTCTCAAACCATACTTCAAGTAGCATCAGGGTAGGAGAGATGGGGCACGATCCAAGGGGAAGGATTTCGTAGAACACGTGTACACACACACATATACATATACATATACATATACATACATACATATATATATATATATATATATATATATATATATATATATATATATATATATATATATATATATATATATATATATATATATATATATATATATATATATATATATATATATATATGTGTGTGTGTGTGTATGTATGTATGTATGTGTATGCATATGTGTGTGTGTGTTAGCTACGATCTATGTCGTTATTGATATTATTCCCTTATTGCTCAAGAAATTTGGACAACTAAGAATTTTTGTGCTATGTACGAGAATATTACAAGCTAGCTGCCATATGGAGGACATTAGAGCTCAGATATATGTGTATGACGTAGTGATATACTTTTCGGATCAGACATTTGTTAATATGGATGTTCATGCCGGGAACTTCGAGACTGAATACGACATGGAGGAAACTTATTGGCTCGTATGTTTTCTAAACCAAGGTCTAGGCATTACCTTCCTCAGGTTTTTGTTTGGGTGATATTTGTTCAAGTGTGTAGCATGGGCAGAAGAGAGGTATTACTATTTTGACGATTTGAGGGAAATGCCCAATGATGCGAACGACATTACTTTGGCTTGGGTGGATCTGTTGACAATAGGTAGAAATGGTGAGGCTCCTAAGATGTAGCCTGACTCACCGCATAGAGAGCATTGATCACCTACAGTGAGCGAGACGAAGTCGAGATTTTCAAGGTTGCCATGTGACATTACAACTGAGGAAGGGTTTATAGGTAGGATATGGGAATCTGATTGGATAGGTCTATTTGTGATTAGTCAATTGTGTCATGTATAATCATTATGTCTGAGTAAGCAAGGTGATGGATGATCGATCTATCAACTCCACATATATGTTCTTTGTATTTTTTGAGTATTTTTGTTTGCATGATGTGCTTGAGGGGTAGGGTAGATGCTCCTTTCCACATCTCCCTAACTCTTAGGAGATGGGAGATGGGAAAAATATGAAGAAATAGAAAAAGAAACATAGAAGCAAAAGTGTGTGTATATATATGTGTGCGCCAACATGCTATGACGAGTTAATAGGTGGGCGGAGTCATTGTGGCTAGGTGGTCAGGACCATGAGTTGATGCTAGCTTTGTCATAGGCCTGGAGAGTTCCATGTGTATATATGTTTGGTGCTTCATGCCATAATGGGCTAATAGGTAAGTGGAGCCATCTTGGATAGGTGATCGAGACCACGAGTTGCACCCAGCTTTGCTATGGGCTAGCACAAATGTATGTGTATATGTCATGTGTATATTTTTTTGCACGCTATGTTGTGTTGGTAGACGAGTGGAACAAACTTGGCTGGGAGGTGAGGGCCACGAGTCGAATCCAATGGCAACATAGGCCGACTCGTGAAATAAAAATAAATAAAAGGAAAAAGAAAAAGGAAAGTTCCTACCCCTAAGGGGGAGAGATAGACAGGGGGAGGGTGGTGATCGCCTGGACGTGTGTGCTTTTTGTATGTATGTTTTTGCAAGATGGAGACACTGGCTACTCATAGATTGATTAGCCAAAATCCAATGTTGACAATGGCATAATTATTATATGTGTCGGATCAGTTAGTTATAAGCGACTTGTTGAACTTCGCCTTTCCTATGTTATTGATAGCTCCATTTTGAAAGTTTGTAATGGTGTGCGTGCTCGTTGAGAATTCCCTGCTTGTGTCTAGGTTCATTGGTGGTGCTCAATTTCTTGGGATGTGAGTGAAGCTACATTTCAGGCAGTGTTGTTTCCGCTTACACACACACACACATACACACACACACACACACACACACACATATATATATATATATATATATATATATATATATATATATGGCAAGTATATGAGCTCTTGGATGTAGATGCATGGTTATATATGTTTTTGTCGCTTCTACGTTGTTATATATTTTTTTAATGGATTAACCTTCTAGATGAGCTTGCAGGTGATAGGAATGTGATGATGAAAGAAAACTTTGATGAGGTTAAGGTATACAAATAATTTTGGTTGATGACATGAATATTGTTTGATTGTAGGTTCACAGGGCACGTGTGTGTATGTATGTGTATGCATTTAAGTATGTATGTATGCATATGCATTATGTATGCATATGTATGCATGTATGTGTATGTGTGTGTATGTCTTTTTACGTGTGTGTGTATGCATATGTATGTGTGTATGTGTGTGTGCCTATCTCTACGTGTGTGTGTGTTTGTCTATGTGTGTATATATATGTGTGTGTATGTGTGTGTATGCATGTAAGCATGTATGTATGCATATGCATGTGCATTATGTGTGCATATGTATGCATGTGTGTTTATGTGTATGTGTGTGTGTTTGTGTGTATGTTTCTCTACGTGTGTATGTGTGTATGCATATGTATGCATGTTTGTGTATGTGTGTGTATGCATGTAATTATGTGCGTATGCATATGCATATGCATTATGTGTGTATGTGTCTATGTGTGTATGTGTGTGTGTGTATGTGTGTGTGTGTCTATGTGTGTATGTGTGTGTATGCATGTGTATGTTGGGGGAAGTATCTCAACCCCTAAGCAACGATGAAGCGTGAATGACCTCCATAGGTATCCTTCTTTGACCTCTGCACACCAAAAATGCTCTTACTCAAAGCATATGCAGAGAACTCCAGTGAGCTTTTGTAGACCTGTAGTAGACACCAAGGGCTTTCCAACAAACCAAATTTCACTTCAAATGCATGCCTACACAAGGGGAAACAATGTCTACAACATGAGCTAGTTGAATGCTCACAACTGCTAGTCAAGCAGAGACCTCACTTCACTCCAGCAAGCTTTTCTCAGAGATTATACAGATAATGAATCGCAAACTTGGGTCAACTTTAGAGAACTCTAATAGCTACCCAATGACACCAAAATCATAGCAAATGGATACATAGAGAAGGAGAACAAGCCCTTACAACAGAGAGCAAAATATTTCCAACAGAGCCTACACAAAGAGAGAGATATCAATCACACAACTTCACTAAAATGAATGTTGATCCCAGCTTACTCAGAGAATGCTCCAGAGAATTGGTAAGCATAAAATAGACTCTTATAGCTATCCAATGAGACAAGAATTACATCAAATGGATACCATATGAGGGAGAACCAATGCTAACAACTCAGGGGTAGAGAGTTGCAACACTGCCTGTGCACACACATAGATATGCCTACTAAAAGAAAACAAACAAGCAACCAAGGGGGTTGCTTAAGCAAGGGGCTTGCTTATCACAACTCCAGCACTTAGTGCTCACTTTACATGAGCTAAAACTCCAAGAAGATGACCCAAAAGAAGTCGGGATACATGCTCCTTTTATAATGAGAAGTGTGCCCCTAAAATCTAGGAACTACCTTTCCAAATCAGCCTCCTAACTCGGAGGAATTAGTTGAGATGACTTGGGGAGTGGTTGAGTGACTTTTCTTGATGGAATCTCGTGGCTTTTGGCTTCCTTTGATTGCTCCACATGTCGATAAAAGATTCCCCACGAATTTTTAGCTTGAAGCTTGACTTTTAACTCTCCCCCTCAAGCTTCAATTCTTCATCCTCATCCAAGCTCCTTCATGTTGATGCATTGCTTGAATTTTGAAATCTTGATCCCATCCAAAGCCTTTGTAAACATGTCCGCAACTTGGTCCTTGGTACCAATATGATGTACTGAAACTTCCTTGGATATCACCTTTTCCCTTATGAAGTGATAGTGCACTTCAATATGCTTCGTTCTAGCATGATAGACAGGATTCGATGCTAGATGAATGCTGCTCATGTTGTCACAAAAAATTGGATATGTGTCAACCTGCAAATTAAGCTCCATAAATAACTTCTTAATCCACATTAGCTCACATGTGACTTGAGCCAAAGCTCTATACTCAGCCTCGGTGGAAGATAATGCCACCGTGGGTTGCTTCTTTGAAATCCATGAGATGATCTTGCTACCTAGCATGACTAGGTAACCACTTGTACTCCTTCTATCTTCCTTCGAACCGGCCCAATCGGCATCGGAATAAGCTTTGACCTGCATATCATCATCAAATGAGTAGAACAATCCTTCATTTATAGTGGCTTTGAGATATCGCAACATTCTTCTTGCAGCTTGCAAGTGTGTAGTCCTTGGACTGTGCATAAATTGTGATAACACTCCAACTCCATATGCTATGTCGGGCCTGGTTATTGTGGCATAATTGAAAGAGCCTACAATAGATCGATACAAAGTTACATCCTCTAATGGCTCTCCATCAATGGAGCTTAGCTTTACATTAACTTCCATGGGATTTGAAATAGGCTTGCAATGTAGCATCCCAAACCTCTCAAGTAGGTCTAGAGTATACTTCCTTTGTATGAGCATAATACCTTCTTCTTTGTATACAACTTCAATGCCAAGAAAATACCTAAGATCTCCAAGATCAGAGATCCTAAACTCCTTTCCAAGCTTTGCCTTGATCTCCTCAATGCCCTTTGTATCATTACCTGTAATGATAAGATCATCTACATACACACACATGTAGACCACAAGTTCTCCTCTTTGTTTGATGAAGAGAGATGGATCCGCCTTGCATTGATTGTAACCACATTTGATCAAATAGTCCACCAATCTTTGGTTCCAAGCCCTTGGAGCTTGCTTTAGGCCATAAAGTGCCTTCTTCAACCTACAAACATGATGTGGAAACTCTTTATGAACAAAACGTAGTGGTTGCTCCATGTATACCTCTTCTTCCAAGTCTCCATTGAGAAAGGCATTCTTGATATCCAATTGGAAGAGCTTCCATCCTTTGCTAGCAGCCATTGCAATGAGTGTCCTAATGGTGCTCATCTTTGCCACGGGGCTGAATGTCTCTTCAAAGTCCACTCCATAGGTTTGTGCAAAACCCTTGGCCACCAATCTTGCTTTGAACCTAGAAATAGATCCATCTGAATTCCTCTTTACTTTATACACCCACTTATTACCTATTACCTTCATGTTCTCCTTCTTGGGCACTAGAATCCATGTTTGATTTTCCTCAAGTGCGTCGATCTCTTCTTGCATTGCCTCTTTCCATTCGGTGTACCTGCTTGCATCTTCATAGCAATCGGGCTCATGATCTTCTACTACTTTGTTCATATATGCATAATGTGTTGCCATGTATGAATCATAAGTAAACCTTTGAGTTGGATACTTTACTCTAGAAGACTTCCTTTCTTCACCTTTTGGAGGAATAAACCTCCTTTGCCTTGGGAACTTGATCTCTTTCTTTGACGTGGCTTCTTTCTCCATCATGTGTCCTTCATCATCTTCAACTTCATTACCTTCTTCATCCAACTCCACCAATGTTGCTTTGCCTTTGTTGATTGATTGTGCTTCATAGCTTGATGAAGATCTCCCCCTCCATGGTGATTTCATGCTTGAACTATCTTCATTGATGGAACACCTTGGGCCGCTTAGCTCTAGGTCGATTTGTTCTTCTTCATGTCCATGCTTTTCTTCTTCATAGTCCTGCATACAATCATACTTCTTATACCAAGGGAGTAGCTCATCAAATGCTACATCCCTTGATATCCTCAAGTCCTTTGTGTTTGGGTTGAAGCACCTGTAACCTTTATGATCATTTGAATATCCTAGAAACACACACTTTTCTGCCTTTGGTTGTAGCTTGTGCCTCAATTCACTTGGCACATGTACATAACAAGTACATCCAAATATCTTCAAGTGGGAAAGATCAGGTTTCTTACCATAATAGGCTTGATATGGTGTCAAGCCATGGATCCCTGAGGTAGGAGCCCTATTCATTAGATACACGGCGGTATTTGCTGCATCACTCCAAAACATGTTAGGTACATTCATCTCATTAAGCATTGCTCTAGCGATCTCGGCAATGTATCTATTCTTTCTCTCTGCTACTCCATTTTGTTGGGGGGTGTACCTGCATGTTACTTGCCTCTTGATGCCTTGATCCATTAAAAAATCAGAAAACTCATTGGAGAAATATTCTCCCCCTCCATCGGACCTTAGCTTCTTGATATATGTACCTGTTTCCTTCTCTACCATTGCCTTGAATGCTTTGAAACATGTAAACACATCTGATTTGTTTTTGATGAAATAAGCCCAAACCATCCTTGTGCAATCATCTATAAAAGTGACAAAGTACTTGTTACCTCCAATGGATTGCTCTTTGGTTGGCCCCCACACATCTGTATGTATCAACTCCAATGGATGTTGGCTTATGTAGCCACTCTTCTTGAATGGAAGTCTCGCTTGCTTCCCTAGTTGACAAGATTCACATAAATGCTTCATACCTTGTCCTTGGAAGTTGGGAAGACCTTCAACCAGCCTCTTGAATTGCATTTCCTTCATTCTTTGTATGTTGATGTGACCTATCCTCTTGTGCCACAAGTCCAACTCCGAAATCCTCTTGTTTCCATATGTGAAGTAGACATGTTGAGTGGAATGAGAATTTACCTCCAAAGTGAAGAGTCTCCCTTGCTTCTTTCCTCTTGCTATGACCTTGTAACCTTGCTTAGGGTTCTCCACAAAGCATCCACCTTTGTTGAACCTTACTTGATAGCCTCTTTCAACCATTTGCTCAACGGACACCAAGTTCTTTGTGATGGTAGGTACATGCAAGACATCCTTGAGACATCTTCCTTCCTCCTTGTCATCCAAAGCTACATCTCCAACATGGGAGATCTCATGGGCTGTATCATCACCTGTTTCTACATGTCCTTTACCTTTGGGAACATGTAGATTAGTAAACCAAGAAGCATTGCAACTCATATGGTTGCTACATCCACTATCAATATACCAAGTGTTATCTACTTTGCTTGAATTCCCATTCATGTGCATCATCAAGAGATTGTCATTTTCTGAACTTGTAGAAGCATAATTACCTTGGCCTTTGTATGAAGAACCTTGATTATAGTTCCTTTGGTTTCCTCCTTGGTAGCAATCTTTAGCATAGTGGCCAAACTTGCCACATATGTAACATCCTTCGCCATCTTGATTCCTGTTTTGTTGATGTCGTCCTCCTCTTCCTCTTGATCTTCCTCTCCCTCTTTGTGATGAGGTGCCTTGGTCATGTCCTTGATTTCTTGAGTGGCCTTGCCTTCCTCCAAACCTTCCTTTGCCCCTTCCTTGTCCTTGTCTTCCTTTGCCCCTTTGATTACCTGCATAGAAAACTTGTGCATCTTTGCTTTTAGTTGAACTTCCACCTATGTTCATTTCTTCGGTGACCATGAGAGCAACCAATTGCTCAAAATCGGGAAGATTATCCCTTACATAAACTGAAGTGGTAAAGGGTTTCCACTTCTCATCATCTCTCAAACCATTGAGAGTATAAGCCACAAGATCGTCATCGTCTACGTGGCTTCCAATGGATCCCAATGCATCTGATAACTCCTTGACCTTAAGTATGTAGTCATTTATGCTACTCCCTGAGCTCTTCCTAAGGTTGTTGAGCTCATTCTTGAGTTGGATCTTCCTTGCTTTGGTGCTTGTTGAATAAAGCCTTTCAAGTGTCTCCCATACCTTCATGCTTGAATCCAGGTCATGGATATGGCCGATCATGCTATTGCTAATGTGTTGGGAAAGAATAAAGATAACCCTCTTGTCTCTTTCATTCCATTCCCTAAAGGCCCTTCTCTGGTCATTGGTTGGATTCTCATCCAACCTAGGTCTTGGTTCACTTCCACTAATCAACCCCCAAAGGCCCTTGCCCATAAGATAGTTGGAGACCCTAAATCTCCATGGTTGATAGTTACCTTTGTCTAGCTTTTCAATTTGAGTGTTGAAGTCTCCCATATCTAGTCTTTGATACTTGACCTAGCCCTTGGCTAATGCTCCAATGTGTGTAAAATGAAAATGAGGCTCTGAGGTTACCTCAATCCAAAGCTTTCCTTAGATGGACACCTTGTGCTCTTGTAAATTTGAGTAGAATAGCTCCCCCTTGATGTGAGCTACCTCCAAGAAGCTTTTGTTGATGCAACTCTTCAACCACCAACTCCAAGAGGTCTTCTTGCTTGTATGTGATACCTCCAAGATGCCCAAATGCTCTGATACCACTGATGGGGGAAGTATCTCAACCCCTAAGCAACGACGAAGCGTGAATGACATCCATAGGTATCCTTCTTTGACCTCTGCACACCAAAAATGCTCTTACTCAGAGCATATGCAGAGAACTCCAGTGAGCTTTTTTAGACCTGTAGTAGACACCAAGAGCTTTCCAACAAACCAAATTTCACTTCAAATGAATGCCTACACAAGGAGAAACAATGTCTACAACATGAGCTAGTTGAATGCTCACAACTGCTAGTCAAGCAGAGACCTCACTTCACTCCAGCAAGCTTTTCTCAGAGATTATACAGAGAATGAATTTCAAACTTGGGTCAACTTTAGAGCACTCTAATAGCTACCCAATGACACCAAAATCATAGCAAATGGATACATAGAGAAGGAGAACCAGCCCTTACAACAGAGATCAAAATATTTCCAACAGAGCCTACACAAAGAGAGAGATATCAATCACACAACTTCACTAAAATGAATGTTGCTCCCAGCTTACTCAGAGAATGCTCCAGAGAATTGGTAAGCATAAAATACACTCTTATAGCTATCCAATGAGACAAGAATTACATCAAATGGATACCATATGAGGGAGAACCAATGCTAACAACTCAGGGGTAGAGAGTTGCAACACTGCCTGCGCACACACATAGATATGCCTACTAAAAGAAAACAAACAAGCAAGCAAGGGGGTTGCTTAAGCAAGGGGCTTGCTTATCACAACTCCAGCACTTAGTGCTCACTTTACATGAGCTAAAACTCCAAGAAGATGACCCAAAAGAAGTCGGGATACATGCTCCTTTTATAATGAGAAGTGTGCCCCTAAAATCTAGGAACTACCTTTACAAATCAGCCTCCTAACTTGGAGGAATTAGTTGAGATGACTTGGGGAGTGGTTGAGTGACTTTTCTTGATGGAATCTCGTGGCTTTTGGCTTCCTTTGATTGCTCCACATGTCCATAAAAGATTCCCCACGAATTTTTAACTTGAAGCTTGACTTTTAACTGTGTATGTGTGTGTAAATCTGTGCTTATGTGTGTGTATGTGTGTGTATGTCTATGCATGTATCGATGCATATGCATGTGAATTATGTATGCATATGTATTCATATGTGTGTGTACATGTGTGTGTGCATGTAAGTATGTATGTGTGCATATCATATGCATTATGTATGCATATGTATGCATGTATGTGTATGTGTGTGTATGTCTCTCTATGTGTGTGTGTATGCATATATGTGTGTGTATGTGTGTATGTGTGTATGTGTGTGTGTATGTGTGTCTATGTGTGTATGTGTATGTGTGTATGCATGTGTATGTGTGTATGCAGGTAAGCATGTATGTACGCATATGCATGTGCATTATGTATGCATATGTATGTATGTGTGCATGTGTGTGTATGCATGTAAGTATGTATGTATGCATATGCATATGCATTATTTATGCATATGTATGCATGTATGTGTATGTGTGTGTATGTCTCTTTACGTGTGTGTGTATGCATATATATGTGTGTATGTGTATGTGTGTATGTGTGTGTATGTGTGTGTATGAATTTAAGCATGTATGTATGCATATGCATGTGCATTATGTATGCATATGCATGTGCATTATGTATGCATATGCATGTGCATTATGTATGCATATGCATGTGCATTATGTATGCATATGCATGTGCATTATGTATGCATATGCATGTGCATTATGTATGCATATGCATGTGCATTATGTATGCATATGCATGTGCATTATGTATGCATGTGTGTATGTGTGTGTATGCATGTAAGTATGTATGTATGCATATGCATATGCATTATGTATGCATACGTATGCATGTATGGGTATGTGTGTGTATGTCTCTCTACATGTGTGTGTATGCATATATGTGTGTGTATGTGTCTAAATGTGTGTGTGTCTATGTGTGTGTGTGTGTGTCTATGTGTGTATATACATGTGTATCTATATATATGTGTTTGTATGCATGTATATGTGTGCGTGTAAATGTGTGTGGATGTGTGTGTGTGTGTGTAAGTGTGTGTGTCTATGTGTGTGTGTTTATATGTGTGTGTGTATGTGTATGTGTGTGTGTGTCTATGTGTGTATGTGTGTGTGTGTCTATGTGTGTATATATGTGTGTATCTATATATATGTGTCTGTATGCATGTGTATGTGTGTGTGTTAGTGTGTCTAGATGTGTGTGTGTGTATGTGTCTATGAGTGTGCATGTGTTTATGTGTGTGTATGTGTCTATGTGTGTGTATGTGTGTATGTTTATGCATGAATGTATGCATATGCATGTGCATTATGTATGCATATGTGTGTGTATATGTGTGTATGCATGTAAGTATGTATGTATGCATATGCATATGTATTATGTGTGTATGTATGTATGTGTGTATGTGTGTGTGTATGTGTGCATGTATGTGTGTGTGTGTGTCTATGTGTGTATGTGTGTGTATGCATGTGTATGTGTGTGTAAATCTGTGTGTATATGTGTGTGTATGTGTCTATCTGTGTCTATGTGTGTGTATGTTTGTGCATGTATCTATGCATATGCATGTGCATTATGTATGCATATGTGTGTGTATACATGTAAGTATGTATGTATGCATATGCATATGCATTATGTATGCATGTATGTGTATGTGTATGTATGTCTCTCTATGTGTGCGTGTATGCGTATATGTGTGTGTATGTGTGTATGTGTGTGTGTGACTATGTGTATGTGTATGTGTGTATGAATGTGTATGTGTGTGTATGCATGTAACCATGTATGTATGCATATGCATGTGCATTATGTATGCATGTGTGTTTATGTGTGTGTATGCATGTAAGTATGTATGTATGCATATGTATATGCATTATGTATGCGTATACATATGCATTATGTATGCATGTATGTGTATGTCTCTCTATGTGTGTGTGTGTATGCATATATATGTGTGTATGTGTATGTGTGTGTGTGTGTGTTTATGTATGTGTA
>CM035442.1:98887364-98932364 GCA_020310875.1 Ceratopteris richardii | reverse complement strand
TATAGGTGATTTAAGGTAGAATGGCATTTGGGTGGAGACCTTAAGAGTATAAAATGCATGTTAGATTGTAAACAAGGAGCATCTTCTCTCTATCATTGCCCACATTGTACAAAAGGTTACAAAGGATCTAAGAGACAGTCTAAACCTGGAAGGGCATTGATGAGAGTTGATGAATCTGAAGAAATTGATGAAACAGACTCATCAAATCATAGGGAATGGGAGATATCACTTTTGAGGTGTCCAATATTACAGGAACCGACTTGTGATAAAATGAGCAATGATTGGAACCCCATTATTCCATTTCCATTAGTCAATGTTCACTTTTGTACTTTGCATGCATTCATTAGGATCTTTGATAGGCTTTTGAAGCTCCATGTTGAATATGCATTTGCAATGAAACCACTAGAGAGGTCTACAATAGCAATCCAAAAAAGTAGAAGATCTTTTGAATTCTATAGGTTGTCATGGTGGCCACGTATCTTTAGTTGTTAAGAAGTATGGTGAGTCTCAAGAGATTTCACAACAAGTTTCAATGACTGGGAAGAAGGCAACACGTTTCTTTAAAAGAGATGTGAATAGTCAAGATGATGGGAAATGGGAGCTTTGGAAGGACCTTTGTTCAATTACAATAGACAATGATAGTCAAGTTGATCTCATTAACAAGCGAAAGAAGGTTTGGTCATCGTTCGATCAGTTAAATTTGATGTGTTTGGTTTCGACTAATGCTTCACAACGAGAATTATTCCAAGTGACTTTGAAGGAGTTTACACAGTCAATCATCTTATCTTGGGGAGAAAGCAACATTACACATTACATAGTAAGTTTCACTTACATTTTTTTATTTGGTTTTAAACACTATGTGTATATCTTATTTACCAGATCATAGCATATTCTTTTTGTACATAAAGCATATTTTATGAATCGATATGGGTCACTGGACATTTTTAGTACACAAGGAATGGAGAAGTCACATTATAGGGCTAGAGCTGTTTACTTTAAAACACTCATCATGGGGGTGGTCTACTCCAATCAAACTATTTAGAAGAAATGTTCAATTGGTTTTTTCGTGCGACATTCACTAGAAAATATGTAATGGAACGAGCATGTCAGTCACGAATAGCAAAGATTACACAAAAGCTACAACATGATATTGCAAGAGAGAAGTGGATGTCATCATTAGGACCCCTACATCATGCCCAAGGGCATGCACAAAGAGTCTGTGAGGGTTTTGCTTGGAAATAGTTTCCAAACTCTTAAAATGTATTATTCTTTTCAAGGTTTTTATAACTCCTTTCACTTCAAATAAAATTTTAGTGTTTTTGTGAATATAATTATAATGTCTTAAGACTAATTTTAATCCATTTAAATGTGAACAGGACAATTCTTAAGTGAAAGGCTATAAATAGAGGTTTCCTTCTTCATTTTACCACTTTACAACCTAAAAGAATGGCATGCACAAAGCAGACTTCTAGAAAGGATCATGTCGTCTACCCTAGCCATGTGCAAGGTACTCAGCGCCCAACATGGATGACACCCCACAAGAAGCAGCGAACCACAAGCCACTCTTCTAGACAAAACTTGAGTGCAGGGACACACTCTGGTAGCATTCCATTGCAGGGGGATGAAGCTTCACAAGAGAGAGATGTAACACAAGAAATAAATTATTCCCCTCCCACATCTGATGATGAGCCCCCAGTTAGGAAATCACTCAAGGCAAGGCCCAAACAATGAGGACGGAGGCAAGTTGTGATGGAGACATCAAATTCAACGAGTTCCTCAGATGAAGAAAGTATAAACGAGCCACCATGGAACCATGATGATATCTCCGTGAACCATCGAGTAACACAAGGAGGCAAGACACTCCCCGCAGGACAAGGACAAAGACCAATCGATGAAGAAAGAGAGGAAGGTCAAGCAGAGGAAGTAAATGATGAGGCAGGACCATCTAGGCGTGCTCCAAGAAGAAAGAAGAACTATCAACCACGTCGTAGACCACAACCCAACATCCCCCCAAATGCAAGAGCACCACAAAGGTGTAGATTGGAAACCAGAGCCTTTGCAGAGATTCGACACTATCAAAAGTCTGTGGAGCTTCTTATTCCACAAAGGTCATTTGCAAGAGTTGTGAAGGAAGAGATCCAATGCTATTGCGCTGGACTTCGTATCCAAGGGATAGCCGTTGATGCCCTCCAAGAAGCTGGAGAGTCGTATCTTATATCAATGTTGGAGGACTCTAAGCTGTGTGCCATCCATGCAAAGAGAGTGACAATACAACCTAAAGATTTGCAGCTAGCTAGAAGAATTAGAGGGACTAACCCTTAACAAAAATTTGTACTCCCTTGTTTGGAGAACTTTTTGTATATCCCATATGATGAATATTTTGTAGATCCCAAATGATGAAAATAATCTTTCTCTTCTTAGATTTGATCTCCCAAGTGTTTATCTCTTAGTGTACATGTTTTGAAGTCTATTTCTCCTATGTATGTAGGTGTCTTTTTCTAGTACCTCTTTGAAGTGTTTTGCATAGTTTAATCATTCTTTTTAATGTACTTCTTGTAAGTGGTAATGCTGTATAATGCATTTCATGGCTTATAAATGCCAAAAAAAGGCTGCCACAGAAACGCGGGGATGGGCCTTGCAAAAGTTTTGCAGGGCCTATCCCTGCATTTCTGTGGCAGGCCTTTTTTTGGCATTTCTAAGCCATGAAACCATATGCCATGCACATTGGAGCATATGATTGGCCTTAGATAGAGTGCAGTGCATGGTAACCCTCTGACCAATAGCTAAACAACGTGGACGAACATACATGTACTTATTTACTGCTACATGCTTATATGCACCTAGAAGAGTCTAAACTTTCTCTAATTATTGCACAAAAGAAGAGTCTTCCACAATTCCCCAAGGGTAGGTTGTAATTTAGGGACATAGACTTGCAATATAGGGAACCTTGTGCATGGGATGGCCTAGGAACGCCAAAAGAAGGCCTGCCACAGAAACGCGGGGATGGGCCCTGCAAAACTTTTGTAGGGTGCATCCCCGCGTTTCTGTGGCAGGCCTTTTTTTGGCGTTCCTAGGCCATTCCATGCATTGTTGGCAACAAAAATAACAAGATTGATTGGAAAAAGACTGATTAAAGTGTGAAAAAATTAAGAGAGTGTCAAAAACATAAAGACAATGCACATGGAAATTGGAAAAACAATACTTGGTATTATAAAGTTTTTACAATTGGCTCTTGGCCTTGAGCCTCTCCACTACATTCTTTCTTCTCTGAAAAGACAGTGGCAATTGGTAAGTCAAAATTGATTAGAATATTAACTCAGGGTCTGCCAATCCAAGACCTAAAGCTATTCCTATGACCTAATATTTTTCCTCTAAAGTTAACTCTTGGGTAGTAAGGGCAAGGGACTTCCTAACTAGAAATATACAATTGGTCCCTTGCATTATTGTAGATAGGCACAAAACTTTGCTCAAGGCCTTCAGACACCAAGTCATGAAGTGTCAAAAGTCCTTCTCGATTATGAAAAAATATTCCTTTGGAAATTTTCCAATGTAATGTGCCAAGCAAGAGCCATGGCCATGGGCAACACGGTCACCACCACTCCTTGCTGCAAATTTATCCACTTCAATTGTTTCTTGCACATAGACAATCATAAAATTAAATAGGTACATCTTGTATGAATATGAGACAACCATAAATGTCATTAGAGACTTACATCTTGAAGCCTATCTTCATCCTCTCCTCTTCCCATTGCATCTAGTGGAATCGATGAGTGGGCCATGCCACTTTGCTCCACAATAGGGGATGTTGGAATCTTCTTCTCTGAAATTCTTTCCCTTGCTGCGGCTGTTGGTGCATGACAATCATCAATTGAAGGATTATGGAGAAATGAAGTCAAGAAGTCAAGAAGAGAACAAATTCAGATGGTTGAAGGAAGGGCATATTCAGAAAATCCAAAGACATGTACACATATGTACATTAGCTGACTTATATCCTTGTTTAAGTCATACACTTGTATATATTCATCTATAAATATGTTTGAAAATGTCGGGCAAGTAGAGCAGAAGAAGATTTGAGAATAGGGAGAGAGAAATTAGTGTCATTAGACACATGAAAAGTGAGTGAATGATTCATTCTCACTGAGATGTAAGTTTTCTGAGAAATTGAAACATTTTGCGCCCGATATTTTGCTGTCTGCTCCTTCTGTGTTTAATCTTTTGAGAAATCCTTTTGCACGTGTCTAAGTCCATAGCTAATCTATCTATGGCTAGAATTTGAGAGGTTAATTGTAATCAGGCTGAGAGAATTTTGATCAGGAACATTCATATGTAAGAATGTTCTAAGAGTCGTAAAATCTGGCGCACATTTCATCTTCAATGAAATGATCATTGCTCAGTCCACAGTGTAAAGTTTTACACAAATGAGGACTTAAAATCTAAGTTGGAAGGTAAGCCATCTATGGCTAAAAGATCTTGATCAAACGGGTTCAGAGTTGGGAGAACCAGTGCTAAGAAGTTGCAGGTGTCAAAGTCGCCATTGCAGAGAAGCACTTTCAGACATAGGTAAAGTGTTTCACACATTTCTCAGTGTATGGTTAATCTTTTTGAGAGATTTAACTTGGTAAAGTTACGCAACCTTAAGGCGAAGTGTTGTGCAAAGTTTTATCAAAAACTTTACAGGATTGATTAGTCAATGAGTGACTAATCTGCAGCAGACTTTTCAGAGAAGTTGAATTTTTCAGAACTTTCAATATTTCTGATAATTTGATGAATGATTTCTAAGTTTGGTGGAGTCTAAGGTTAACCTTGATATAGAAGTGATCTAACTTCAAGGTTAACTTGTTCTTTTGGAGATTAACACTCTCCATCAGTGGTATCAGAGCAGGTTGTGTCAAAATTGAAGTGAAGAAGACTCCGACTATTGCAGAAGTACAAAACTTTACATCTTGAAGGTGCAGAAGGGTAAAGGTTGAAGAAAGATCAAAGGAAGACATACAAGAGCATCAAAAGGATCAGAAGGAGCAACATTCGAAGTAAAGGTACACTTATTATCTGTAAAGGTTAAAGATTTGAAGCTACAGGTGAAGTAAAGATGGGAGATAGTCTCCAAATTGAAAAGTTGGATAGAGAGAACTATCCTGCATGGTCTATGAGGATGGAAGCTCATCTTATGAGCAAAGATCTGATAGGATACATCACAGGAGATGAAGAAAAGCCAGAATTCAGAGATCCTAGTGTTCCAACTAGGGAGGAGCTTGCAGATTTGAAGAATTGGATGAAGAAGGATGCTCAAGCAAGAAGCATCATCTACATGGCAGTCAATGACTATTTGCTTCCTCACATTAGAGGACTTGAGAGTGCTTGTGACATTTGGAATGCTTTGGAAGAGCATTTCCAAAATACAACCAAATCAAGGAAGGCTTCACTATGGGCAGAGTTTACTACCTTCAAGAAGAAGGCCTCACAATCAATCTCTGATTATGTGACAAAGATGAAGGACATTGCAGATTCTTTAGGTGCAGTTGATGAAGACATTGAAGAAGACAAATTGGTAAGACAAATACTCACAGGGCTAAGACGAGATGAGAAGTGGAAGCCTTTCATTTTATCTACAGAACTTTCATTAGATCACTTTACTCCTGATTTGAATCAATTGTTAGGACATATGCTAACTTTTGAGAATGATATCAAAGGAGATGTTGATAAGAGTGCAGGTCATGCAATGTATTCTAAAGACAAGAAGAAAGCCAACAAAGGAAAGCAACAATCAGGTGAAGAAGAAGGTACATCAAACCAAGCAAACTTCATAAGAGGAAGAGGAAATGGCAGAAGTAGAGGAAGAGGCAGAAACAACAAAGAGAATGCAAGAGCTTGTTGGATATGTGGTAAGACCAATCATTTATCTCATGATTGTTGGCATAATAATCAAAACAATGGTAATTATCAGAACTTTAATCAAAGAGCAAGAGGTGGTAGATTTCAGAGAGGAAACTTCAGAGGTAGAGATGGTAGGAATTCTTTTGGAAGAGGTGGAGGAAGAAGCTTCCAAAATCAATCCTATAATAACACCTACTATAACTATACATCAGATCAAAAGGAGGACTCGACTCTCATTATGAATACATGTGAAACTTCACATGAGGACATGAGAGTGTTTTATATTGATTCAGGATGTAGTAATCATTTGAGTGGAAATATTGCTTTGATGACTGACCTAGATCACAATGCAATTAATCATACAGTGCAGACAGGTGATAATACAAAGCATAAGGTAAAGTCAATTGGTTCAGTCAAGGCTAAGGATGGGAGCACTCTTCTGAGTAAGGTACTTTATGTTCCCACAATTCCAAAGAATTTGATCAGTGTAGGTCAAATTGTGGAAAAAGGTTATGAGGTAAGATTTACCAATGATGGAGTTTATGTGGAAGACCCTAGTCAAGGGTATAAACAAGTTATTGCAGGAAAGAAAGAAGGAAGGCTTTTCACATTGAAGGTACAAGGAAATGTTGGACATGCTATGTTCACATATGGAGAGCAGAAGGTGTCAGAATTGGATCTTTGGCACAAAAGACTTGGACATTTTAATGAAAGAGGTATCAAAGAAATGATTAACAATGATTCAGTGCTTGGAATTCCTAACATTGCAGGTCAACACATGACATACAGATGTGAGGCATGTCAATTAGGTAAGGCTCATAAGCAATCCTATTCCAAGCATGGGTTTATGTATTCAGAAAGACTTGAATTGGTGCATACAGATGTGTGGGGTCCTTCAAAGGACTTTAGTATAAATGGTTCAAGATATTATGTCATATATGTTGATGATGCTACCAGGTGGATCACAATTTATGTGATTAAGGAAAAGTCAGAAGTGTTTAATACATTTAAACACTATCATGCATATGCAGAAAGGATTACAGGTCAAAAATTGAGGAGACTAAGGTCAGATGGAGGGGGAGAGTATTTTTCAAATGAGTTCAATGATTATTTGTGGAATGCAGGTATAAAGAGAGAAGTCACTTGCAGGTACTCTCCTCAACAAAATGGGGTAGCAGAAAGAAGAAATAGGACTCTTGTTGAGTTTGCAAGGTCCATGATGAAAGAGAAGAATTGCCCAAATTATTTGTGGGCTGAGGCTGTTAATACAGCTACATATTTGGTAAATAGATTGCCTTGTAAAGTTTTGCAGGGTATGACACCATATGAAGCTTGGTGGGGTAAGAAACCTACCTTGGATCATTGCAGAATATTTGGATGCTTGGCATATGCATATGTGCCATCTCAATTGAGGCATAAGTTGGAGCCTAAGGCAGAGAAGTATGTATTCATTGGTTATGATGATAAGCAAATGGGATACAGGTTGTGGAGTCCATCCACAAAGCAATTTATTGTATCCAAGGATGTTACATTTGATGAGCAAGGTACTTGGTATGCAGGTAAATATAATGTACATGCAGATGATGAAGAAGTAGTGGAGCAAAGGAAAGGTAAAGCAAAGATTCAATTACTTGATGAAAGTGAGAGTAATGAAGTGCAGATTGAAGTTGAAGAGAGGCCAAGGTTTGATCCAGAATGTGATGAACCAGAGACCTCAAGAAGTGCAGAAGTTAGGAGATCATCTAGGCACAAATGGCAACCTACAAGGTATAGCTATGACACTTCATTCTTGACTACTAAAGATTATGCTTATTTGGTAAAAGCAGATGAAGACCCTTCTACATATGAAGAAGCCAAAGGGAAGAAGAATTGGGAAGATGCTATGCAAGAGGAGTATGATGCATTGATAGAAAATCAAACATGGGATTTGGTTCCTAAACCTAATAGCCAGAAAATCATTGGTTGTAAGTGGGTTTACAAGACTAAAAGATTTGCAGATGGAAGTGTGTCTAGGTACAAAGCCAGACTTGTTGTGAAAGGGTATGCACAGACATATGGAGTGGACTATGATGAGACTTATAGTCCTGTGGCAAAGATGACAACCATCAGGACACTCATTGCAATTGCTGCTTGTAAAGGTTGGAAGTTGTCTCAATTAGATGTTAAAAATGCTTTCTTGAATGGTTACATTTCAGATGAAGTCTACATGGAGCAACCAGATGGGTTCAAAGATCAAGTGAGTCCAAATTATGTGTGTAAGCTCAAGAGAGCTTTGTATGGGTTGAAGCAAGCCCCAAGGGCTTGGAATTATAGGCTTGTGAAATTCTTGAATGACCTTGGATTTCAAGCATCAAAGGCAGATAGTAGCTTGCTAGTTAAAGCAAGTGAAGATGGGTTCATTTATGTGTGTATTTATGTTGATGACATAATACTTACAGGAACAGATGATAAGGGGATACAAATGATCAAGAAGCAGATGGAGAGAGAGTTCAAAATCAGTGATTTGGGGAACCTATCATTCTTCTTGGGAATGGAGATCACTTATACTCAACATGGAGTATATGTGACCCAAGAAAGGTATCTTAAAAATTTGCTAACCAAATTTAAAATGGAAGATTGCAGGGTTGCACCTACACCTTTGGAAGTGAACCATAAATTGTCTAGGTTTGGAGGAGAAGAGTTCAGAGATATGAAACTCTATCAAAGTTTGGTTGGTAGCTTGATTTATGCTACATTGACAAGGCCTGACTTGTCATATGCAGTTGGTGTGCTTTCACAATTTATGCATTGTCCTAGAAAGGAACATTGGATTGCAGGACAAAGAGTACTTAGGTACATCAAGGGTACACTCAAAGAAGGGTTGTACTATGGGTTTACTTCAGATACAAGAATCAAGATATATAGTGATGCAGATTGGGCAGGTAATGTGGATGATAGAAGATCAACACATGGATACTTGTGCTATGTAGGAGACAAATTGATTTCATGGTGTTCCAAGAAGCAACATACAGTTGCTTTGTCATCTACAGAGGCAGAATATAAAGGTATGGTGGAAGCTGCAAAAGAGGTAATATGGCTAAAGACACTTTTGAAAGTTTTTGATGTGATTCAGAGTACTCCTATTATTTGTGGAGACAATATGAGTTCATTATACTTGGCAGCTAATCCTGTATTTCATGCTAGAACTAAGCATATTGAAATACAGTATCATTTTCTGAGAGAGAAGGTCATTGAGAAGGAGATTGAAGTCATACACACTCCCACAAAAGATCAAGTTGCAGATATGATGACTAAAAGTCTAGATGGACCAAAACTACAAAGATTCAAGGATATGGCTGGAGTAAAGAAGATAGAGAAGAACCTCAATTAATGATTGAGGGGGAGCTGTTGGTGCATGACAATCATCAATTGAAGGATTATGGAGAAATGAAGTCAAGAAGTCAAGAAGAGAACAAATTCAGATGGTTGAAGGAAGGGCATATTCAGAAAATCCAAAGACATGTACACATATGTACATTAGCTGACTTATATCCTTGTTTAAGTCATACACTTGTATATATTCATCTATAAATATGTTTGAAAATGTCGGGCAAGTAGAGCAGAAGAAGATTTGAGAATAGGGAGAGAGAAATTAGTGTCATTAGACACATGAAAAGTGAGTGAATGATTCATTCTCACTGAGATGTAAGTTTTCTGAGAAATTGAAACATTTTGCGCCCGATATTTTGCTGTCTGCTCCTTCTGTGTTTAATCTTTTGAGAAATCCTTTTGCACGTGTCTAAGTCCATAGCTAATCTATCTATGGCTAGAATTTGAGAGGTTAATTGTAATCAGGCTGAGAGAATTTTGATCAGGAACATTCATATGTAAGAATGTTCTAAGAGTCGTAAAATCTGGCGCACATTTCATCTTCAATGAAATGATCATTGCTCAGTCCACAGTGTAAAGTTTTACACAAATGAGGACTTAAAATCTAAGTTGGAAGGTAAGCCATCTATGGCTAAAAGATCTTGATCAAACGGGTTCAGAGTTGGGAGAACCAGTGCTAAGAAGTTGCAGGTGTCAAAGTCGCCATTGCAGAGAAGCACTTTCAGACATAGGTAAAGTGTTTCACACATTTCTCAGTGTATGGTTAATCTTTTTGAGAGATTTAACTTGGTAAAGTTACGCAACCTTAAGGCGAAGTGTTGTGCAAAGTTTTATCAAAAACTTTACAGGATTGATTAGTCAATGAGTGACTAATCTGCAGCAGACTTTTCAGAGAAGTTGAATTTTTCAGAACTTTCAATATTTCTGATAATTTGATGAATGATTTCTAAGTTTGGTGGAGTCTAAGGTTAACCTTGATATAGAAGTGATCTAACTTCAAGGTTAACTTGTTCTTTTGGAGATTAACACTCTCCATCAGCGGCCAGATCGTCTTCAGTGGCATCTTGGTTGGCATGGCTCAAAATCTCTTCACACACAAATGCAATGGTGTCTGCAACTGAATCACCAAGTGGAATTTGTTGCCTTTTTGATAATGTCAGAAGCATTGTCCATGGGAACATCCGAGGTTGAGTAGAAAATACCTAGGCATTCGTCGAGGCATAGATCGAATGCCTTTTCAATATCGTGCAGCAACAAAAATTCCTCTCCATCGACAAGTACAACTCAAAACATTTCCATCTCTATCTCTGGTAGAGTGGGTTCCACGGGCTCTAAGTTGGAGGGTGGACTATTCTGTGTATTGCCTTCCCTTATTATTGGTGCTAATGGAGAGCCATCTAGTCGACATTATTTCCTTCACAAAAAGTTAGCAAACCCATCTAGTTGACATTAATTCCTACAACATAAAAAGTTAGCAGAGTAAACGAAAACACAAGCTTGGGATGATTTACCCCCTTCCAACATTCCATATATTATACACAATAGAACTACAAATATCTAAGCAATTGAGATGAGATAAGGGTGTTTCAAACAATCAAAACTTCACGATGAAGCAAAAATAGATATATTAAAAAAATAATGATCTTTAAATATGATCAATATCATATAAGCTATTATAATTGAATTACACATTTCCATCATCTTCATTAGAGAAGTAGATCAAATGTTCGAATACTTCATTTTCTTTCCCTTGGCTTTGTTTTACCTTCGATATCACTGCTGATGGAATTTTGGTTTTATTTGGTTTGCGCCCACCTTTTGGTGTCCAAGCCCAAAGAATGGAAGAAGTATTCTCCCAACGTTGAGGATCAGAAATATTTTCTCTCCAATATTTTGTCCAACAATCCCTATATAGTTCTTCATCACTGATATGTTTCTTTTTTGAAATAGGCATCCAATATTGTATCTGAACCTTAAGATATGTTTCTGATTCTCTAGTTTGATTAACTTCACTTTCTGCTATGCCAAGCCACACGGGTTACATTACATCACATGATTCTATGAGAACAAAGTCTCCTTTTCTCACATCAAGGCATGGATGGAATTCTTTTGCTGGTTTGTTGCGCAATGGACCACAAAAGTGTACATCATTTTCATCTGTATCTTCATTATCAAGTGTATTATCTTGCACAAGATTTGAAGATCCAAGTGCTTTACATCCTTTTTTTGGCCAAAAATAATGATAAAATGTATCCTTCCATATTATTTGAGATTTCAAAACCTCCATAAGGTTTTTCGAGTAAGTAAGTACCGGATTAATCCATTTGCCATAATCTTAGTTATCCCCCTTCTCTTCCAGGTGCATTTTTCACCAATTGACATATCTAAGGAGGCCTTCCATGACCCTTCATTATCCTTCACATACTCACTAGGTGGCAATAATTTTGGAACTCCTTGAGGAAGCTTCGATATGCCATCTTCATTTTTGTTCCATAACTCTATACCATTTGTAGGTAACCAATCAATATTTTTGGATGCAATTTATATTGCATCAAGGGTATCCCTTGACTCATGTAGAATCTGAACTGCCATGGTTTCGAATGTCCAACAAGAGTATCTACTCCATCATTTAAGTACCCTTTGACAAAATTTTTGAAATCTGGTACTCTTTGTATAAGAAAAGGTGTCGGATGCATGCTACAACATTCATTGAAAGTTCTCATAAGATGTGGAAAACTGAAAATGGATTGTTTTCTGAGCTTTTCTGAAAAGTAACTAAATAAAGCATCAATATCCTCATGTGTATGTCCAACCATAAGGAATCCAAGTTGCACCATATTAAATATCCCATTAGCAACTAACAAAGACAAGTATGCAAAGACATAACGATTCTTATTTTTTGAACCACAGTTATGAAGTTGCAAAAATAATGTTCTAGGTAATTCCTTGAATGAATTACTTTGATTTTCACATGTGATATTACATTGTGTTTCTTTGTCGTATGAAATTTCCTCCTTTAATACATCCATATGATGATAAAGTGCATCAGGCCACAACATTGAATCAAATAGAGACTTTGTGTAATTTACACCAGAACTCTTCAATCCCAAATCTCCATACAATCGACTATCTTTTTTTTTTTAAGTTTCTTAAACACATTGAAATAGATGCAATTGTGAAATTTGGATCACCGGGCCATAACCCTAAAGCAAAATGACCATAAGCACATTTTTCATGTCCATGAGTAAGCATTCCTGTTAAAGATATTGGTAATCTCTCAATGCCATTAAGAGATTTGGGAATTGGTTTAATGTTAAGTGTTTTACTTTGATCCATTTTATCATGAACAATGCATAAATATTTATCTGGAAATAATTCTGAGGAAACTCTCCAAGCATAGTATAGATTTCTACAACTCATTTGACGTAGCATATGAGATCTTCTTTGTGCTAAATATCTTGCACGTTCTTCATGGTTTTTTGTAGATTGTAATTTTGCTTTTATTCTTGTATAAAAGTCACATTTGGAAAAGGTACTTGACTTTGATAAAGAAACTGTTCTAAATTCTATATTCCACATTCTTGAAAATATTGGTTGAGATAATTTATTATATCCCAAACTCTCTAATGTCATATTCACCTCTCTAAGAATATCCACTTGTTTGTAATGTGATGGAAGCACTCTTTGTGTTTCAAAAGAACCATCCATACATGTTCTCAACTTGTGTGGCATTTGATCTGCATTATTATCAATGAAATCATGTATCAAAGCTTTTGCTATTTCTACATGTTTGATACTTTTTCTAAGTATTCCATTATTCCCATGAATGGATACCTTTTCACCACATAAAAACTTCTCTCGTAGCCTATAAAATGAGCTCTTTCCAATACCATGAATTAAATACCATACCTTGGTACATACTTCTTTTGCATCAAACATGAAGTTGAAACTTAAGCAATGACTTGAGTTCATATTGTTACCTTTGTAGATCATATTCATGCAATCCAATACATATTGCATGTATCTGAATAGCATTGTCCCCAAAAGTTTAACCTTGCATCCATTATTTTAGCCCTACTAGCTACTTGACAACATCTCCGTTCACATCAATCATGCATTGAAACCATCTGAATTCTCTCAAATGAGCATCTCTTATTAGGAGTTAGTGTAGTGCTTTGTCTCTTATGCACCCACCTTGTGAATGTAACTTCTTTTTTTCTTGTTCACTTCAAAATATCCACAATCACTATTTTCCATATGAAAATCCTCTTGTTGATCTGATTCCATTCGAAGAGGAGAAGCAACTTCTATATCATCAAAACAATGCTAAATATCAATAGCATGAGAATAATTATTCCCAACCTCTACATCCTCAATACCATTGCAATTATCATCATCAATGCTATAAGATGAGGTAAAGCAAAAACTTGGATTCTCTCCAACATCAAGATCTACATCCTGAATACCATTGCAATGATCATCTTCAATGCCATACAATGAGTTAAAGCATAATTTTTGTATCAAAGGCTCACCATGTTTTGTAATGATTTGGAGTATAGGCCAACTCACCAATTTCAAAGTTGAATCCCAAGTTGATGAATCCATAGTTTCATCCATAATAACACCTAGGCAACTTTCTCCCAACTCTTTGCAATTTATAGCATCCCACGGATTTACCAACAAAATAATAGGAGTTGCATATCTTTCACGCTTTTCATGATCCAACAAGATGACTCTCTTTCCTTTCCACTTTTCTCTTTCTTCAAGTTGATAAGATATAGTTTGCTTTGTTGCCATCTTGATGTTTCCTATAAAAAGAATAAAGGAGAAATTAACAATGCTATTCAATTCATCATTCTTTCAATTATTGTAAAAATAATGAATTGAATTAAATCTAGAACACAAACATCATTTCCACAAAAAAGAATCCATATTTGCATATATGGACATTTACTAGTTCTATATGATTAAAAAAACTCTTACAAATTTTAAAACCTTTAAAAATAATATCCATATTTGCATGTACAGACAGTCACTAATTAACTTTGAGTCTACTAAAAAATTAATGAATCTACAAGAATAAAAATCTCCAACATTTTGATGCTAGCATCTTAAGAGGCACTCAAACCATCTTTGATTCAAAGTTTATTAGAGGCCAAAACATAAGTTCAACCCTCTTTTACTCCAATTTAAATAGCCTCGTGTGTTATTTTGTGTATAGTGTTGAAGAAACAATCACTAATTAGACATATATTTGAGGGTCAAATCTTAGAAAGAAAACCCCATGCCTATGTGAAGGGACAAATTCACAAGTGTATCATATTTGTAAAGTTAGTTCACTTTAGTTCTAGAAGTTTTTTAAAATCACGAGAATACGAAAATCTATATAAGTTAGTTTGTATCAACTGACGCGAAGAGAGAGAGAGAATAGAGAGAAGAAGTAGAAGAAGGAGTTCATTTATACGACTGTGTATAGTCGGCATTCTCTGAGTGAGAAAGTATCTGTAAAACTTTTGAGTTTTCATAGCAATGAGAAAGAACTGAGTAAAGTTCTGTGTATGAGCCTCTCTCTATCATCTCCATGATTACCTACTGTGTGATGAGTTACAAAGATCAAGTTTTCCAAGCAACTCGATGCCTGGCATCGAATCTCTGTTGATAAGTCATATTTTCATTTATATTTTTCATTCAGTACTGAAGTGTTTTGAAAACATGATGTTGTTGGAGCAACTCGATGCCTGGCATCGAATTCCAGTTGATAAGTCATATTCTAAGTGTGCATGAAATCACCTATAGTTTTGGTGTCCAAAAGATCAAGACTTTATGCGAGAAGTCGATGCCCGGCATCGAATCCCTGCTGAAAAGTGGTCAAAAACATCCAAAGTCGATGCCCGGCATCGAATTCTTGTTGCAAGTCGATACTAGGCATCGAATTCTAATTTTAAACAGGCGCTCTTACTAAAACAGGTAAAATTTCCAGTTTTGGAAGGTCATACAGGGTCATCTTGTGAGAGCCATAACTTGAGTTCTGGAGATCTGTTTGATGCATATGATAGCTTTTTGGAAAGCTCTACTCTTCTAGTTTCAGCGTATAAAGTTTCATGGAGAAATAATACTTGAGCTAGGAGAAATTAGCAAAATACTGAAGGTATGTCATTTCAGTGACTAGGAATTTCTGTAGAAGCAAAGTTCTCACTTTAGGCTATCATTTCTCAAAGTTTGGAGTGGCAATGAGTTAATGGTGACCATAGAGGTGTTCTAGTGTCACATTAATTCATTTCTTGTGGTGTTTCATACATCAAAAAGTGGTATCAGAGCAGAAAGATTCTCGAGAGTAGAAGACGGCAAAGGTACGAGAAGTTTTGGAAAGTTTTCCATTAAAGTTTCAAAGGTGAAGCATTTGAAGACACAAGGCATCAAAAGATTACTTTGGAAGTATCCTCATACACAAAGAACTTCAAAATGTATTATCCTTTATCCTTTAAGCTCACAGGTTGCAGCAGAAGGGAAGGAGTATGGCAGACCATATCTCCATTGACAAACTGGACAGAGATAATTACCCCGCATGGGTAATGAGAATGGAAGCCTTACTTATGAGTAAGGATCTCATGATATATGTTACAGGTGAAGAAGAGAAGCCAATATTCGAAGATGAAAGCCGACCAAAGAAAGAAGAACTAGATGCTTTAAAGCATTGGCAGAAGAAGGATGCAAGTGCAAAAGCCTACATCTACAATACAATCTCTGATCATTTGCTACCACACATCAGAGGATTGGAATCATCTGAAGATATATGGAATGCATTGGAGTATCATTTCCAAAGTACTACTAAAGCACGGAAAGCAAGTCCATGGTCAGAGTTTGCAACATTCAAGAAGAAGCCAAGTCAAAGTATTAGTGATTATGTCACTAAGATGAAGGATCTAGCAGATAGTCTTGGATCCATAGATGAAGATGTTGAAGATCACAGATTGATTGCTCAATTACTTGCAGGTTTGAGAGGGGATGAAAGGTGGAAACCTTTTGTCTTATCAACAGAACTTTCATTAAATCATTATGTTCCAGATTTGAACCAGTTGCTTGGTTTGATGCTCACATATGAGCAAGACTTGAAGGGAGATGGAGATAAAGGACAAAGTTCTGCAATGTACATGAAGAACAAGAAGAAAGGAGATAAAGGTAAAGCAAAGGATGAAGAGGAGTCTAGTTCTCAAGCTTATTATACAAGAGGTAAAGGCACTGGTAGAGGAAGAGCAAGAGGCTTTGGAAGAGGAATAGGTAATCATAATAACAACAAGAAGGCTTGCTGGATCTGTGGATTGAGTAATCATTTGGCTCATGACTGTTGGCACAACCAACAAGGATCAAATCAAAATCAGAACAACAATAGCAAAGGCCTAGGTGGAAGATATCAAAGTAATTTTCAAAGAGGTAGACAAAGTCAAAGAGGAGGCTATGGTAGAGGTGGAGGAAGAAGTTGGGGACAGAATCAATCCTACAACACCACCTACTACAACTATGCAAATGACACACAGAATGAAAGTCATACATCATTGATGATGAATTCAATCAGCACATCAGATAAAGAAGATCTAAAGGTATTTTACATTGACTCTGGATGTTCTAATCATTTGTCAGGAAGCATAGAATTGATGTCAGAATTGGAAAAAGGCATTTCTAGTCATATAGTTCAAACAGGTGATAATACAAGACATAGTGTACATTCAATTGGAAAAGTGAAATGCAAGAGTGGAGCAGATTTGCTAACCAATGTTTTGTATGTTCCTACAATACCTAAAAACTTGATTAGTGTGGGACAGATAGTTGAAAAAGGTTTTCAAGTCAGGTTTACAAATGAAGGAGTATTTGTTGAAGATCCAGAGAATGGATATAATCAGATTGTCTCTGGTAACAAAGAAGGTAGACTCTTTACTTTAAGAGTACAAGGGAACATTGGTCAAGCTTTGCTCACACATGGTGAAGGAGTGATTACAGAACTTGATCTCTGGCATAAGAGATTAGGTCATTTCAATGAAAGAGGAATTAAAGCTATGGTTGCTAATCAGTCTGTACTCGGATTACCAAATGTGCAGAGTCAACATATGGTTTATAAATGCGAAGCATGTCAAATGGGAAAAGCACACAGGTTACCATTTCAAAAGAAAGGATTCAAACATGATGGAGTACTTGAGCTCATTCATACAGATGTATGGGGACCAACAAAAGAAGGATCTATCAGTGGCTCAAGGTATTATGTTCTTTTCATTGATGATGCTACAAGATGGATAACATTATATGT
The DNA here is from genome assembly GCA_020310875.1 of Ceratopteris richardii. Taxonomy (NCBI): domain Eukaryota; kingdom Viridiplantae; phylum Streptophyta; class Polypodiopsida; order Polypodiales; family Pteridaceae; genus Ceratopteris; species Ceratopteris richardii. Next base: position 98,914,822 of record CM035442.1, on the reverse strand, counting down.
TTTGAAGGAAAGATCAGAAGTGTTTGGAGCCTTCAAGCATTTTCATGCATATGCAGAGAGAGTAACAGGTCAAAAGCTTAAAAGACTGAGGTCTGATGGAGGGGGAGAATACTTCTCCCAAGAGTTCAATGATTATCTTTGGAATGCAGGTATTAAGAGAGAAATAACCTGCAGGTATACACCACAACAAAATGGTGTAGCAGAAAGAAGGAACAGGACTTTGGTTGAGTTTGCTAGAGCTATGCTAAAGGAGAAGAACTGTCCAAATTATCTTTGGGCTGAGGCTGTAAATACAACCACATATCTTGTGAATAGATTACCATGTGCAGCTCTGAATGGAATGACTCCATATGAAGCTTGGTGGGGTAAGAAACCAACACTAGATCATTGTAGAGTGTTTGGATCAATTGCATATGCTTATGTGCCATCACAGCTTAGGCATAAACTTGAACCAAAGGCAGAAAAATATGTGTTCATTGGTTATGATGAAAAGCAGATGGGTTACAGGTTGTGGAATCCTCTAACAAAACAATTTATTGTTACAAGAGATGTTACATTTGATGAACAGAAAAGTTGGTATGCAGATCAAAGTAGTACAGTTGAAGAATTTGAAGAAGAGGTAAGAAGATGTGAGAAAGGAAAATCAATTGTGCAGGTAAATAGAGATGAAGACTATATGCAAGCAAGTACATCCAGAAGTGGATTAACAAGAAGGAATGAAGAAGCTCCTATATTTGATGAAGAAGTGTATCCAGACACATATGAAGAATGTGAAACAAGAAGGTCAAGCAGGACTAGAAGAGAACCAGAAAGGTATTCTTATGATACTTCTTACATAACTCAGAAGAACTATGCATATATGGTCAAAGATGATGAAGAACCTCAGAACTATGATGAAGCTAAAGGTAAGAAGCAATGGGAAGAAGCAATGAAGGAAGAGTTCAATGCACTCGAGGAGAACAAGACATGGGAACTTGTTCCTAAACCAAATGGTAAGAAAGTAATTGGAAATAAATGGGTTTATAAAGTGAAGAAGCTTGCAGATGGAAGTATAGCCAGATACAAAGCTAGATTGGTGGTGAAAGGCTATGCCCAGACCTATGGCATAGATTATGATGAGACATTCAGTCCCGTAGCTAAGATGTCAACTATAAGGACAATCATTGCTATTGCAGCTTCAAAAGGATGGACTCTAAGTCAATTGGATATAAAAAATGCATTCTTGAATGGATACATATCAGATGAGGTATACATGGAACAACCTCAAGGGTTTATAGATTCTAGGTATCCAAATTTTGTTTGCAGGTTGAGAAGAGCATTGTATGGATTGAAGCAAGCTCCAAGAGCTTGGAACTATAGACTGGTGAAGTATCTCAATGATCTTGGATATCAAAGTTCAAAAGCAGATTCAAGTCTACTTATCAAAAGAACAGAGGAAGGTACAATCTACATTTGTATTTATGTAGATGACATTATAATCACAGGTACTTCAGATGAAGGAATCAAGGAGGTAAAGAGATTGCTTGAGAAAGAGTTCAAGATCAGTGACCTAGGAAAGTTGTCATACTTTCTTGGAATGGAAGTCACTTATACAGATCATGGCATATATGTATCACAAGAAAGGTATCTTCTAAATCTATTGAAGAAGTTTGATATGGAAAATTGTAGAGAAGCTTCAACTCCACTTGAAGTTAATCACAAGCTCAGTAAATATGATGGTGCATACTACAAAGATATGAGGAAGTATCAATATCTTGTGGGTAGTTTGATTTATGCTACACTAACAAGACCTGATCTTAGTTATGCAGTGGGAGTTTTGTCACAATTCATGCATTGTCCAAAGGACCCACATTGGATTGCAGGTCAAAGAGTTCTCAGATATATCAAAGGAACTATAAAGGAAGGATTATATTATCCTTTTACATCAGATTTGAAGTTGAGAGCCTATAGTGATTCAGATTGGGCAGGTAACCAGGATGACAAAAGATCAACTCATGGTTACATGATATACATTGTTGATAAGCTTGTAAGTTGGTGTTCAAAGAAACAACATACAGTAGCATTATCATCAACTGAAGCAGAGTACAAAGGACTTGTGGAAGCAAAGCTAAGGAAGTCATATCATGATGCAGACATTGTTCAAGAGCTTAGGCATTGATCAAGGTACACCTACAATACATGGAGATAATATGAGTTCACTTTATCTTGCAGCAAATCCAGTATTTCATGCAAGGACAAAGCACATAGAGATACAATATCATTTTCTCAAAGAAAAGGTAATGGAGAAGGAGATTGAAGTGGAGTACATTTCTACTAAAGATCAGTTAGCAGACATAATGACAAAGAGCTTGGATGGTGTGAAGACCAGCAGATTCAAAAGCATGGCAGGAGTAAAAGAAAAGAAGAAGATATGAAGAAACAAGGAATGTCAATTAGTGATTGAGGGGGAGCTGTTGGAGAAACAATCACTAATTAGACATATATTTGAAGGTCAAATCTTAGAAAGAAAACCCCATGCCTATGTGAAGGGACAAATTCACAAGTGTATCATATTTGTAAAGTTAGTTCACTTTAGTTCTAGAAGTTTTTTAAAATCACGAGAATACGAAAATCTATATAAGTTAGTTTGTATCAACTGACGCGAGGAGAGAGAGAGAATAGAGAGAAGAAGTAGAAGAAGGAGTTCATTTATACGACTGTGTATAGTCAGGATTCTCTGAGTGAGAAAGTATCTGTAAAACTTTTGAGTTTTCATAGCTATGAGAAAGAACTGAGTAAAGTTCTGTGTATGAGCCTCTCTCTATCATCTCCATGATTACCTACTGTGTGATGAGTTACAAAGATCAAGTTTTCCAAGCAACTCGATGCCTGGCATCGAATCTCTGTTGATAAGTCATATTTTCATTTATATTTTTCATTCAGTACTGAAGTGTTTTGAAAACATGATGTTGTTGGAGCAACTCGATGCCTGGCATCGAATTCCAGTTGATAAGTCATATTCTAAGTGTGCATGAAATCACCTATAGTTTTGGTGTCCAAAAGATCAAGACTTTATGCGGGAAGTCGATGCCCGGCATCGAATCCCTGCTGAAAAGTGGCCAAAAACATCCAAAGTCGATGCCCGGCATCAAATTCTCGTTGCAAGTCGATGCTAGGCATCGAATTCTAATTTTAAACAAGCGCTCTTACTAAAACAGGTAAAATTTCCAATTTTGGAAGGTCATACAGGGTCATCTTGTGAGAGCCATAACTTGAGTTCTAGAGATCCGTTTGATGCATATAATAGCTTGTTGGAAAGCTCTACTCTTCTAGTTTCAGCGTATAAAGTTTCATGGAGAAATAATACTTGAGCTAGGAGAAATTAGCAAAATACTGAAGATATGTCATTTCGGTGACTAGGAATTTCTGTAGAAGCAAAGTTCTCACTTTAGGCTATCATTTCTCAAAGTTTGGAGTGGCAATGAGTTAATGGTGACCATAGAGGTGTTCTAGTGTCACATTAATTCATTTCTTGTGGTGTTTCATACATCAACATATAGTACGACATCAAGTCCAATAGAGGTTCCACTAAGTTTGAATTTACATAACTCACTTTGTGTGTCTATTTTTGTCTATATAGTACACACAAAATTTATAGGTTTACTAACTTGAAATTGAATAGAGGTTCCACTTTAAGTTTGAACTTATGTTACTCAAAATTGAATAGAGTCTCAAAATTAAGTTAGACTCTAATTTGAATACATGCTCGAATTCTCTCTATCTCGAAGTTGAATTGAAACACAAATTCGAGTTCAATCCTTTTTGACTAAACTTAAGTTTGGCCTTCTTGAACTTGAAGTTGATTAGAGATTCCACTATAAATTTGAACTTAGCTTACTCAAAATTGAATACCAACTCTCAAAGCTTGAATCTAAATCTGACTCAACTTATATGATTAAGAGGATTAGCTCTTGTAGATGCAAGAAGATTTGAGTTAAAAATATTAGTCTTTTTGCTAGAGAACCTGGGAGGGTCGAACTTAAGTTTGAGCCTCATATCATGTGACCCAACAATCCCAAAGTTGATATGAATCAAAGGCTAGAACTTGAGTTCGAGCCTCTTAGTTCTTTTGGATGCAAGAAAGTATTGAACTTAACAGGCTCAAACTTAAGTTTTAGCTTGTGTCACTAAGTTGAATAAAGACTGGAACTTCAGTTCAAGCTTCTCTGAATGCGAATTGAATAGAGCCTTAAACTTAAATACGATCCTTTTAAATTGCACATCGAATAGAGGCTCAAATTTAAGTTCGAGCCTCTTTGATTCCAAGTTAAATATAGATTGAATCCTAACTTGAATCGATATCTAAACTTAAGTTCTAGCTTCACTGGCTTGAAGTTGAATAGAGGTTCCACTATAAATTCGAACTTATCTTACTCAAAGTTGAATAGAGGCTTAAACGTAAGTGCAGCTCCAAATTGAATAAAGGCTCAAACTCCAAGTAAAATAGAGGCTCAAACTAAAATTTGACCCGCTTTGCTCATAGAACGTATATAGTATACATACATAAATGCTGCTATGTATAGCTTTGTGTGTGTGTATTTTTTGTGTATACAATACACACAAAAGTTCTAAGTGAAGTAGAGGTTGCACTTTAAATTTGAACTTATGTTACTCAAAATTGAATAGGCTCAAACTTAATTTTGACTCTAAATTGAATACATGCTCGGACTCTCTCTATTTTCAAGTTAAATTGAAACTCAAACTCAAGTTCAATCCTCTAAAACTTAAGTTTCAGCTTCTCGAATTTGAACTTGATTATAGGCTCAAAATTTAGTTTGAGCTTCTTAGATTCCAATTTGGATAGAGGCTCAAACTTAAGTTCAAGCCTTTCAAATTGCACATTGAATACAGGCTCAAACTTAAGTTTGAGCCTCTCTAGATCTAAGTTCAACTAAGATTCAATCTTAAACTCCAACTTGAATCGACATCTAACTTAAGTTTCAGCTTCACTGACTTGAAGTTCAATAGAGATTCACATTTAAGTTATAATCTCTCTCACTCCAGGCTCAACGAGGATTGAATCTTAAAGTCAAACTTGAATGGACATTCAAACTTAAGTTCCACCTTAACTTAGTTCTTTTGGATGTACGAGAGTGTTCAACTTAACATGCTCAAACTTAAGTTCGAGCATTCTGTTCATTTCAAAATAGATTTGAGTTCAAAATACCCCATCAGTTTCAACTTGATATGATTCAGAGGCATAGCTCTTGTAGATACAAGAAGATTTGAGTTAAAAATACTAGTCTTTTTGCTGGAGAAGCTGAGAGGCTCGAACTTAAGTTCGAGCCTCATATCATGTGACCAACAATCCCAAACTTGATTTGATTCAGAGGCTCAAACTCTTAGTTCTTTTTGCTGGAAAGTTGAGAGGCTCGAACTTAAGTTCGAGCTTGATATCGTGTAACTCAACAGACTAAGACTTGATATGATTTAAAAGCTCGAACTTAAGTTCGAGCCTCATGTTAAGTGACACAAGAAATTCAAAATTTAGAGGCTCGAACTTAAGTTCAAGCCTCATATGATGTGAAGACTGTTCAACTTAACAGGCTTGAATTTAAGTTTCAATGTCTTTTGTTCAAATTTCAAAATGGATTTCAGTTAAATTCTTTTCGTTGGAAAAGCTTAGAGACTAAAACTTAAGTTCGAGCCTCATATCGTGTAATTCAACAGACTGAGACTTGATATGATTCAAGAGCTCAAACTTAAGTTCAAGCCTCATATTAAGTGAGACAACAAACTCAAAATTCAGAGGCTCAAACTTAAGGTCGACCCTCATTTCATATTCAAAGGCACGAACTTAAGTTCGAGCCTCATATGATGTGAAGAGATTGTTCAACTTAACAGGCTCGAACTTAAATTCAAGTGTCTTCTGTTCGAATTTCAAAATGGATTTGAGTGAAAAATACTCTTCTCTTCGTTGGAAAAGCTAAGAGGCACAAACTTAAGTTCGAGCCTCATATCATGTTACTCAACAGAATGCTCAATATGATTCAAAAGCTCGAAGTTCGAGCCTCATATTACAACAAAATCAAAATTTAGAGGCTCAAACTTTACATTTGAGCCTCATATCATATTCAGAGGCTCGAACTTAAGTTCGAGCATATTTTATTCAAATTTCAAAATAGATTTGAATTACAAATAGTATCCTTTTTGCTAGAAAAGTTAGATGATCAGAAAGTATGCTCATATCATGTAAATAAAGAGATTGAGACTTGATATGATTCAAAGGCTCGAACTTAAGTTCGAGTCTCATATTATGTGAATACTCAAACTTGATATGATTCAAAGGATCGAACTTAAGTTTGAGCCGGATATCGCTTGCAAGAGTTATAAGCTCAAACTTAAGATCGGGCGTCTTTTGTTCATCTTTTACAGGCTCGAATTTAAGCTGCAACATCTTTTGGAAAAGTTGAAAGAGTTTGAGCTTCATATCATGTAGCCCAACAGACTCAACTTGTCAGAGGCTTAACTCTTGTAGATACAAGAAGATTTGAGTTAAAAATACCAGTGTCTTTGCTCGAGAACCTGAGAGGCTCGAACTTAAGTTCAAACCTCATATCATGTGACCAACAATTCCAAACTTGATATTATTCAGAGCCTCGAACTTGAGTTCGAGCCTCTTACTTCCTTTGGATGCAGTAACTTTGAAACTTGATATAAAGAAACTGAGACTTGATATGATTCAATGGCTCGAACTTAATTCAAGGTTCATATCATGTGAATACTCAAACTTGATATTATTCAAAGGCTCCAACTTAAGTCAAGCTTTATATCGCGTGCAAGAGTTAAAAGGCTCAAACTTAAGATCAAGCATCTTTTATTTATCTTTCAAAGGCTCAAACTTAAGTTCCGACATCTTTTGGAAAATCATATATGACAGACTCAATTTGGTATGATTGAGTCTGTCATATCATATATGACAGACTCAATTTGGTATGATTGAGAAGTTCGAACATCTTTTGTTCAAATTTCAAAATAGATTTTAGTTAAGAATATTCTTTTCGTTGGAAAGCTGAGAGGCTCAAACTTAAGTTCGAGCCTGATATCATGTAACTCAACTGACTGAGACTTGACATGATTCAAAAGTTCGAACTTAAGTTCCGGCTTCATATTAAGTGACACAAGAAACTCAAAATTCAGAGGGTCGAACTTAAGTTTAAGCCTCATATTAAAACAAAATCAAAATTTAGAGGCTCAAACCTAAGTTTGAACCTCACATCATATTGACAGGCTCAAACTTAGGTTCGAGCATATTTTCTTCAAATTTCATAATAGATTAGAATTAAAAATAGTATCCTTTTCATCGAAAAAGTTAGAGGATCGAACTTAAGCTCAAGCCTCATATCATGTAAAAAGAGACTAGGACTTGATATGATTCAAATGCTCAAACCCTCATATCATGTGAATACTCAAACTTGATATCATTCAAAGGCTCGAACTTAAGTTTGAGCTGGATATTGGTTGCAAGTGTTAAAAGGCTCAAACTTAAGATCGAACATCTTTTGTCCATCTTGATATGATTTAGAGGCTTAGCTCTTGTAGATGCAAGAAGATTTGAGTTAAAAAAACCAGTCTTTTTGTTGAAGAACCTGAAAGGCTCGAACTTAAGTTTGAGCCTCATATCATGTGACCAACAATCCCAAAATTGATATTATTCAGAGGCTCGAACTTGAGTTCGAGCCTCTTACTTCTTTTGGATGCAAGAGAGTAATTTTGAAACTTGATATAAAGAGACTAAGACTTGATATGATTCAAAGAATCGAACTTAAGTTCGAGCGTCATATCATGTGAATACTCAAACTTGATGTGATTCAAAGGCTCCAACTTAAGTCGAGCCGGATAACGCTTGCAAGAGTTAAAAAGCTCAAACTTAAGATCAAGCATCTTTTATTTATCTTTCACAGGCTCGAACTTAAGTTCAAGCATCTTTTGGAAAAGCTGAAAGAGATTGAGCTTCATATCATGTATCCCAACAGACTCAATTTGATATGATTCAGAGGTTCAAACTCAAGTTCGAGTATCTTTTGTTCAAATTTCAAAATATATTTGAGTTAAAAATATTCATTTTGTTGGAAAGCTGAGAGGTTTGACTCATATCATGTAACTCAACAAACTGAGACTTGATATGATTCAAAAGATCGAACTTAAGTTCGAGCTTCGTATTAAGTGACACAAGAAACTCAAAATCTAGAGGGTCGAACTTAAGTTTGAGCCTCATATTAAAACAAAATCAAAATTTAGAGGCTCAAACTTAAGTTTGAACCTCACATCATATTGATAGGCGCGAACTTAAAGTCGAGTGTATTTTCTTCAAATTTCAAAATAGATTTGAATTAAAAATAGTATCTTTTTCATCGAAAAAGTTAGAGGATCGAACTTAAGTTCAAGCCTCATATCATGTAAAAAGAGACTAGGATTTGATATGATTCAAAGGCTTGAACTTAAGTTCGAGCCTCATATCATGTGAATACTCAAACTTGATATCATTCAAAGGCTCGAACTTAAGTTTGAGCTTGATATCAGTTGCAAGTGTTAAAAGGCTCGAACTTAAGATCGAACATCTTTTGTCCATCTTTTGTACATCTTGATATGATTCAGAGGCTTTAGCTCTTGTAGATGCAAGAAAATTTGAGTTAAAAATACCAATCTTTTTGCGAAAGAACCTGAGAGGCTCGAACTTAAGTTCGAGCCTCATATCATGTGACCAACAATCCCAAACTTGATTTATTTAGAGGCTCGAAGTTGAGTTCGAGTGTTGGCATACAAGTCAGATGAAGAGCATACTAGCACAATGGAGCAGTCATGCACAATACGGCAACGAGGCCCAATCATTTTTTCCATGGACCATTTACAACTCAAGTGATTTTAATCACTACACAAACATTGTAAATTCCGTTTTTGGTAGAATAGACTCCATTTTGTTCAAGCCGAGGAGTCCTCGAGCTTGAGGAGTATTAGAATTAGCTACATATCAATTTTCATAATTTTTAGACTCCATTTGAGCCCTCAAATAGGCTCTAGAACCTAATTTTTAACTAGGCCGGACACTAGGTCTGGACAAGACCAAAGCTAGTTAGAAAACTATAAAAAGAGCTAGAGAGCTCATTTTTGAGGTTAGATTGTTCGTGAATTGAGCTTATGTAAGAGACTTTTTGACTAATGCAAAGAACTCCATTGTTCCTCTCCTTGTTCTTGCCTTGTGTGCGCGTGTGTGTGTATGTGTGTGCATGCCTGTGTGCTTCTCACTCACACACTTGTGCCTTCACTTGCTCATAGTCTTCATACTAGTCCTCATGTCTCCACGGATTGACAATTATGAGGTGAATCTTCTCACGTTGGTACTCACCATTGTGCTAGAGTGACACCAAATTTGGCGCCGTTGCCGAGGAGAGAGCTTCGAGGACGAGCGTGTGATGGTAAGATGTCAAGTTGAGACATTGGAGTTATAGGTAATATCCTTCCTTTTCTTTATTTTTCTTCATTTTTTCCTTACTTTCGCATCACCATCATCACCATCATCATCCCCACCATCTCCCACCTCCATCTCCATCTCCACAAAAATTTCAGTTTTTTGGTCATATTCCACTCCCCACCTCATTTTCCTCATTCCATTGTGTGAGAGAGCGAGAGAGAGCTTGCATGCAATCTGCTTTTGTGTGTTTTTTGAGCTTTTGTTGCAGGAACTAGCTGTACCACCTTCTCCAGCAGCTTGCACACGTACGGCAGACTCTGCACAGGTCCCAAGACGACGACTTCTGTCTGTCGCGACAGACAGAAAAACTTGATATTTTGTGATTGCATGTTTGGCACGGTAACCTACACCATTAGAGCACTCCAAATCACTAGAAGTTTCTCAAAAATTTGCGTTTTTTCAGTCTATCGCGACAGACACCGTCTATCGCGACAGACCCGTCTATCGCGACAGACACCGTCTATCGCGACATACCAAATTCCGCGACAGACATCGTCTATCGCGACAGACCCGTCTATCGCGACAGACCCGTCTATCGCGACAGACACCGTCTATCGTGACAGACCAAATTCCACGACAGATTCAGTCTATCGCGACAGACACCGTCTATCGCGACAGACCAAATTCCACGACAGACTCAGTTATCGCGACAGACACCGTCTATCGCGACAGACCCGTCTATCACGACAGACACCGTCTATCGTGACAGACCAAATTCCGCGACAGACACCGTCTATCGCGACAGACCACTCTATCGCGACAGACCACTCTATCGCGACAGACACCGTCTATCGCGACAGACAGACATTTTCGGCAAAAATTAAGGGGAAAATTTTTTGGAAATTTAGGCTAAATTTTGGGCATATTTGCATTCTCAAATACTCACACACTTGCAAAGGCCTTAGAAAAATGCATTAAAACTCCTGAAAGGTCCTGTTGTCTGTTTAACCCCCTAAACCCTGAACGGTCATAACTTTTTCATACGAAATCCATTTTTTGAGGTCTAGGGCTTGTCGGAAAGCTCGTGGCATATACTGAGTTGACACACTGATATGATTTTCAGATATGATATTTTGAAGTTGACACACTGAGGGGTAGGTACACCAAGGGAGCTCTAGAGGAAATTTTTTTAGCAATACAAAAGGGGGAACAAGGGGCATTAAAAAGTGTCTGAAATAAATTGTCTCTCAATTGAAGGATCAAATTGAAGCCAAACTTGAGGTTCTTACAAGATCATCGAGAACTTTTGGAGAAAGCAAAGTAAGTGCCAAAGCGAACAAGCTTGGGAACGTGCTTCCTGGGTAGACAAGCATCACCAGAAGGAGCGACTTGAGGTTGGAACATCTCTTAACCCCCTCAGTCCATTCTTAGCATAGGCTAAGTGCGAGTAGTTGTCCTGATTGACTAGGGGTACGATAGGAACACCCAAGTTTGAAGAGTCTTTAATTTCTCAAGTGCAAGGATAGGCTAAATTGCAGTCAAGGGATAACTTAAAGGAAAAGAACTTAAACTAAGCGGACGCAGAACATCAAGTACGACACACTAAAGTGCTCCTGACGACGCTTAATTAAAAACAAGAAAACACATCCAAAGGAACTTAAAAGGAGCAAGTGTTTGGTACCAAAGAATCAGCAACGTACGAAGGGCATATGAACCTTAGGTCAGGTAGACACCTAGGGAGAGACAGACAAAGTCTTAGATCTTCAGAGGCTAGTGTCAATCATACTGCTAGGTCTTGGGCCCAGCAGTTAAGCCATCATTTGTATTACCCTAGCTCTGAGACTAGCGAGTCTGAGATGTCCCACGGTATGGAGAGACCGACAAGAAGTTCTGGGGTGCCATATTTACATAGGGTGGAAGGCCCTTACAAGATGCAACTCGAGTACCTTAGGACCAACCGATTAGGTGCTAGCATCTATGAGGATGGCCTAGGAAGATCTGTGGTCCAAATTAAAAACCCTGAACAATCCATTGGACTAGAGCGCCCAGTTGTCAAGTTTGAAAATGGAGCATACTTGGACAAAGAAGGGACAATATATGTAGTCACCAGTCATCCCGATAGGACAGATGAATTTGGGAATGTGGTCTCGGAAACGGACTTAGGTGACCTAGAGCAAGGAAACATGGGCGAAGAACCTAGAACCCCCCGAGGCAAATCTGTTCTCACGAGGATTATCACACCAGAGTGGATTCCCCAAGATAATAAGAGCATAGATCTCCTCTTGAACCGAGAGACGGATGAAGCCTTTTGGAGATATAGACCTAGTCAGCCGAGTGAGGTAGGAACAATCATGATATATGAGTTCAAAGATCCTGATATTCCACGAAGAGTGACCTACTTAGATCACTCTTCAGAGAGGATCTTTGGGGTTACAGAAAATGATAGGCATGCTTACACTTGGAAAGGAGAATGTATTTTCCCCCAACCAAGATCGAATGTGTCCTTTGGTCGCCAAGGAGCTGGAACATCTCAAGCCCATGGGACTCAAAGAGAAAGGAGCCGAGAGAGACCGGAGGTAAGCTTTGCCAACTCTTGGGGAAGAGAAAGAACGAGAACGGAAACGAATAGAGAGGAACTTGAGGGACATAGAGCCCCAGGGAACCAAAGAAATGCCGATGATTTCCCTTTGCCAAGACCGAGAGAGCACACGAGGACCTTGAGACCGACCCAGCTAGTTAAGTCCATGAAAAACTACTTTGATGGCACTGGAGACCCCTACGATCATGTAGCTGAGTTTAAGCAAGTCTTGAGGGCTGAACAAGTTGAAGACCTGTTCACGCAATACAATGCCATTGGTTTGACCCTTAGGAACACCGCCCTGACATGGTTTCAGCCACTAAATGAGAGGCAGTTCAGGAGTATAGATCAACTTTTAGAGGCATTCATTATCAAATTCTCTAAAAGTGGCATAAGGCATAATACTTCCTCATTGATATACAACTTCAAGCAGACCCCGCAAGAGACTGTGAGACTTGCAGGAAGAAGATTTAGGCAATATCTTGAGCGATGTCCTGGTCCTGAGTTACCCACGGCCGCTAAGCAAGTGGCTTTATTCTTGGATGGATTGCTAAGTACCAAATTGAGATCATATGTGTACTTGAAGGACCCTCGGACTATAGAAGAATGTGTACGCATGTGCATCGATATTGAGGATAACCTAGGGGAGGAGTTAGAGCTATCCAAAATCTACAAAGATACAGATTGTACCTCTAGCCTCTCTTCCTCACAATCCACATCAATTGAGGAACTTGCGGAAAAAGTAGCTCAAAAACTAGGTGTCTCTAGTGAACAAATTCCTAGATTTGCCCCAGTAAAGAGGTGCTATACTTGCGGTGGTGACCATATGGCAAACGCATGTCCTATCACGGCTCAACCCCAAGTGAATCCTAGCAGCCAATATTGCACCATAGAGCGAAGATACACAAATCACTCAGCACAAGATTGCCCATATAATAAGCAAGCGGTTAGGCAAACCTACCCTCAGCCATACCCTCAACAAGGCAGATACCAGAGTCAATATTCACCACAACAATATATTAGGCCTCAGCAAAATTATCAACCACAATATCAGGCCCAACTGAGACCCCAGCCAGTGCTAGCACAACAACCACCTGCTCCTACTAATGTGATTCCGGTCAAGTATGCTGCTGCAGAAGAAAACCTGAATAGAGCGATAGTCCCAGTAACACCATTAATCTCAGAAAGTGATCCCAGTGACCATAGCTTTGATTCTACACATGTTGATAGTCCCCAGGCTTACTACATGCAGTCTCCTGAACATGGTGAGTCTTACTACAGTGAGGAACCGAGTGAACCTATTTGGGAGACAGAGTATGCGAATGTCATGTACGCGAACCCCAACCCTAGACCTCAACCTAGGCAGGTAAGACCTCCGTTTCCTAGAGGACCATGCTATAGATGTCAGGGAGATCATCTCATTCGTGATTGTCCCTTGCCTCCACCGACACAACCCCAGTCAGTGACAATCCAGAGCTATTGCCAGGAGTGTGGAAAGGAGCATCTCTTACGAGACTGCCCAAAGAATCCTAATAATATGCCGAAAATCACCCCTATCAATGTGATTGGCTTGGTGGTAGACTCCACAGGAAGTGTGACTTCCACAACCCCAGTACAAGTCATCACGAGAGCCCAGACACTTAAGCAAAACCAAGACTTAGGCCAGGAAAAGAATGCGGAGGTTAGTGAGATTGAGAGCCAGAATAAGAAGAGGACAAGAGCTTGGAGAGATAGCCGTGAACGTATGAAAAGGCAATGGGCACGAAAGATGAGCGAACTTGAGGAAAGCCTACGAGAAACCAAAGCCAAAATCATAGAAATCACATCTCAAACGCACTCTCACACATCCCCGCCACTACCATCCCCTTCACCCTCCATTCCTCCACCCACCAATCCACCACACGTAACCCAATCACCACCCCGAGTAGGATCAGTCTTAGCCGATCCCACTCCTGAAGATCTAGACATGATGCTTAAAGCATATCAGGCCAGAATTCAAGAAGGGCCCAATGTGACAGATCTTGAGAAATGTTACCCTAGAGCCGATCTAGAGATAGAGCGAACAAAGCTTTGTGCTAAAATGGTCGAGTTGGCGCAAGCCATGTTTGAAGCCAGTCGTTTGTTCAATGGCTCTAACCCCATCAGAACACCATTGCACTTTGATGGTCTATTGGATAGATTGGAGGGGTTACTTGCAAAGTCTGGAAAAGGAGCCACCACCCAGGCTAAGGAGAGGGCAAGTGATAGAATAAGCATTCCTCCCAAGGAAGCTTATGTGCCTAACTCTACTGAACCAGACACCTCTTCTTCTATGAATCAATACACACCAGAATTCTTGCGAGAGATTCAAGAAGAGAAATGGGCTAAAGAGAGTGAAGTTCCTCCTCCCATTGAACTTGTGGATGACACACACGATCAATTCCCAGAAGACCTTCCTTCCATTTATGGAGAGCAGGAGAGTGCCCAATCTCAAGAAAGATTAGACTTCGAGTCTAATTCTTTACAGGAACTACCCCATTTCACAGGCCCATGGGAAGCAAAGTCCACTTGTATGAGAGCACCCACGGTCATGGTACGAAATGAAGATTCAATCATACCTAGGAATACAGAGGTAGTGAAAAACACTAAAGTGCAGTGCAACCTCACCTTAGAAGAGCTGCTTAAGGTTAGACTAGAAGTGTGGAAACATGTAGCCAATCAAGTGCCCGAGATAGCAAAACCTCGTTCCCAGGTAGGATCCCAGAGAACATTGCCAGAAATACCCTTAGACAAGATAGGAGACATGAGTGAGGGTGAAGAGGGAAACACATATCTCCCCATCACTCATCAGGGATACACAACCAAGGCCATTTTGGACTCAGGTGCAGGAGTTGCAATTGTTACCACTTCCTTATGGAAACAATGGGGCAAGCCAACTCTCAGGCCAACGAGAATGAAATTGCAGATGGCTGACGGGCACATAGAAAGACCCTTAGGAATACTAGAGGGGATAACTCTCACTAGTTGTGGTGTAGAATTTGAGCACACATTTGCTATCTGTGACTTTAGCAAAAATCAAGCCTATGAGATGATTTTGGGAAGACCATTTATGCGACAGTTGCAAGTGGTACAGGATTGGGGAACCAATTCCTTGTATTTGCAGCGCTTAGGTGTTACAACCAAAGTCAATCTCAAGGATTACTCTCATAGGGATGTCCCTCCTATCCAATGGAACCCCATCCATAGAGCCAAAGATGAAACGGAATCGATGCATTCCCTAGGATCAGGATCCTCATGGATGCATGAAGACACTCACTTATGGATGTGTAAGGTAGCAGTAGAAGAAGAGAAGAGAGAAAAAGCCAGGGAGATAGGTACAAAAGAAACCCATAGATCAATCCAAGACCCAGCCTATGCACCGATAGTTTTTCCAGACGAAGAATTTGAACCTCACGGCTGGGCATAAATTCTAGCAACAATGGATGTAGCCATCAATGAAGAACAATGGACACCCCACTGTGATGAGGATGGCTATGACATTTCAGTCTTCTCCATAGAACCCATCATGGGAGAGGCAGTTCTAGAAGAGTGCGAACCTAGCCCGGATGCATTTGAGGATGCGAGTGACTCCTGGAGTCAATTATTATGGACCCACCTTTTGCATCAGATGAGGAATACTTCTATGAAGTGGAATTTCAACCCCAGAGACACGGAGAGCTTACAAATGATGTAAGGCTAGCCACACATGTAACCCCTAAGGAAGAAGGAAAGAAAAGGAAGAAGAAAGAAGTCACACCAGAAGGGGAAGAATCTTTATTTGAGGTCCCAGAAATTTTTAAGAAGTATGAGATAGACGACAGGAGAGTCATGATTAGAATGCCTAAACGAGAGGCGCAATTAGGGGAGGCCTATGATAACAAAGAAACCACCAAGAAAATAGTGGTAGCCATAGAAGAAGGGGAAGAGAGATGCACGTACATAGGCCATGACCTGACAGAAGAGGAAGAACAAGAGCTAATAGCCTTGCTAAGAGAATACAGAGATGTATTCGCTTGGAGTTACAAGGATTTGAAAGGAGTGGACCCGGACATATGCTCACATACGATTCCCATGACTACAGAGGCCAGACCCTCAAAACAAAAGCCATACACATACAATGACAACTATGCTACCAAGATCAAAGAAGAGATAGACCGCTTGGTTGAAGCTGGATTTATCTATGAAATTGAGCACACTGAATGGATATCCCCCATTGTAGTGGTGCCCAAAAAGAATGGTAAATTACGTGTATGCATTAACTTGAAGAAGGTTAACGCAGCCACTATCAGGGATAGTTATCCGCTTCCTATCACCGAGCATTTATTAGAGAGGGTCGCCGGCAAGGAAGTGTACAGCTTCCTAGATGGGTTCTCTGGCTACAATCAAGTGGCCATTGCACCAGAAGATCAACATAAGACGGCTTTTGCCACAGAGTGGGGCATATTCGCCTTTAGAGTAAAGCCATTCCGGCTTACCAATGCTCCCGCAACCTTCCAGAGATTGATGTGCCATGTGTTTAAAGAGTTCCTGAGAAAGAATTTGGAAGTCTATGTTGATGATCTATGTGCTCATTCCAACATTAGACAAACACATATACCTGAACTCAGGCAAATCTTTGACAAATGTAGAGAATATCAAGTCTGCCTGAACCCAAAAAAGTGTGTTTTCATGGTCAGGTAAGGCAAAATTCTAGGACACATAGTGTCAAAGAATGGCATATCTACGGATGAAGAGAAAGTAAGGGCTATTGCAGAACTACCTAGGCCAAAGAATGTCAAGGAAGTACAAGCTTTCATGGGGCATTGTGGTTATTACCGACGATTTATACACATGTATGCCATCATAGCAAAGCCTCTGTATGGACTGTTGACTAACTTTGAGTGGACTGATGAATGTGAGCATTCCTTCAATGAGCTTAAACGGCGATTATGTTCAGCACCAATCTTGACTAAGCCCTTCCATGTGCACGTGGATGCATCCAATTATGCCATTGGATGTGTGCTTGCACAACCTACTGGTGAAGGTAATATGGATCTTCCAATTGCCTATGCTAGTAGACAATTGAATGCAGCTGAACGAAATTACACCACTACTGAGAGAGAAGGCTTAGGCATGGTATATGCAATTAAAAAGTTTAGACATTATTTGCTTGCAAATAAGTTTAAATTTTTTACTGACCATCAGGCACTACTGTATCTCGTGAACAAACCTTGCAACACAGGTAGATTAGTAAGATGGTTTCTCTTGCTAATGGAATATGATTTCGAGGTTGTGGTTAGGAAAGGGAAGACTCACTTGAGAGCAGACCATCTCTCTAGACTCACATCTGGGGAAGCCCCACAAGGAGTGTCAGATGACCTTCTTGATGCTTACTTGTTTAATATGGAAGTGGTGCCACAGTGGGCCAAGCCACTAGTGCCAGTTTTGACATACGGGCCTAACCATCCAGTAGTAAACACACAGAATAGGGAGGTAGTGAAAGCCCAAAAGTATCACATCATGGCAGGAAGTATGTACAAGCACACAGATCAAGGGATTGTGGCGTGTTGTGTAGAAGAGGACGAGTACTCAAAATGGTTGCAATTAGCACATGTGGGTAGATTAGAGCAACACTACTCAAAGCAACAAACCCTACAGACACTAAGGAGACTTGGAGTGCATTGGCCGACTATGGAAGCTGATGTCCAAAAGTTGTGCAAGGAATGCCCAATCTACTACACTAAACCACCTGTGGAACATGCCACTCTTTATCAAGTGTCCATAGTGCCAGACTGGAGTGAACCACTAGTATCCTTCTTGAGGACGAAAACATTCCCTCCAGACATGACTCTGGTTAGGAAAAGGAGTTTAGAACAAGAAGCCCAGGATTACTCACTCATTGGTGATAATCTATACAAGCTTGGTAAAGATGGTTACTTGAGACTATGTGTCCATGAGAGTGAATATCTTAAGATCTTGGAAACTGCTCACCAAGGTGTAGCACGAGGACACTTTGGACCAGATCGGGTGATCAAGGCAATACTATTTGCGGGCTTCTGGTGGCCGACCCTTCACATGGATGCACATACTTATGTGAAACGATGTGATGTCTGTCAGAGAACTCAGTATCCTATACGTAAAGATGAGATGCCACTGAAGCCTATGATGGGCGGACGTGCGTTCTCTAAATGGGGAATAGACTTTGTTGGTCCTATTAATCCCCCAGCTAAGGGTTCACATGCTGAATATATCATCGTGGCCACAGACTATCTAACCAAGTGGGTAGAAGTGAAAGCTACTACAAAAAATGATGCTCAAACGACAGCAAAGTTCTTATTTGAAAATGTATTCACGAGGTACGGATTGCCAATAGAGTTGGTGAGTGATAGAGGCACACACTTCTTGAATGAAGTCATTGAAAACCTTCTCCAAGAATTCTTGGTGATACATAAGAAATCGTCCCCCTATCATCCACAAGCTAATGGCCAGGCGGAGAGCACTAATAAGATCTTATGCAATGTGCTGACTAAACTAGTGAACAATAAACGCTCTGATTGGGACAAACAGCTACACCATGCTATTTGGGCATACCGAGTAGCCTATAAAACGGTACTCCAAGCCACGCCCTTTCAGATGGTGTTCGGCCAAAATGTAGTGCTACCACTAGACTTTTTGATACCTACGTTGAAAGTAGCACACGAGCATGACTGGACAGGCCACGAGTTGTCCTCTAGAGTCTTCGATCTTGAACAATTAGGTGAAACACGATTGAGGGCTACAACAGGAATTTATGCAGCCAAGAAGAGGCAAAAGGCATACTTCGATGCACACGTGAAGGATAAGGGCTTGAAAGCAGGAGACCTAGTCCTAGTCTACACCTTGAAGCAACATGCACGGAAGTTAGAAAAGAGAGGTTATGGGCCAATGATTATCAATAGGATCTCCACAAGTGGAGCAGTTCAACTAGCCACTCTAGAGGGTGATATTCTACCAAGTTACATCAGTGGATGTAGAGTCAAGTTATATCAAGAACCCCTCACTGAAGAGATGCTAAATCGACTCAACACTGCCAAGAAACGTAAAGAAGAAGAGAAACGAATTAGAGAAGAAGCAAAGGCAGAAGCTTTAGAACGCATCCGACGAATGAAATTGAGGAGACAAGGCAGAGACCCGCCTATGCCTGACACTCAAGAATCTGTAGGCTATCCTATGGCCATGTGCGAGGCTTCAGGTGGACGTTCCCATAGAATAATCGATCGACGACCTTTTGTAACCCTAGAAGTAGGACAAGGAAAGGGTGCAAAGACTGTAAGAGCTTTGATTGACTCAGGTGCATCCACTAGTGCTGTCAAATTGTCTTACTACCAAGAATTGAAATTAACTGTCAATCCTATAGAAGCATATCTCATAGGATTGGGAGGTGTGGAAACCCCTTGCATGGGCGAGGTGGATCTTCCCATCTCCATTCAAGACGAAGTGATGACAGTCAAAGTACTAGTGTGTCAAGATGAGGACCTCACGGAGCCTCTTGTCTTGGGTCAGGACTGGATCTATGATCATGCAGTCAACCTCAACCTAAGAAGTGGACTTCTTCAGGTATGGGTAGATCATAGCCAAATTACAGTTGAATTGGAAAATGAGGCACTCAAGGAACTAGGCAAGGCACAAACTCCTGGTCCTTCCAAGGGCGCACATGAAGTTGACAATGCTATTTTTGTCCAAAACTGTATGATGCAGAAAGAGGCTTGTCTCAACAACGGAGCCAGGGAGAGGACGAAACTCCCTTCTTTTCCAAAGACGAGAAGGTTGCAACAACCAACAGCAGATCAAATACAGAAGAAGCAAAACACCACCGATACTGGATGCCAAAAAAAGGAGCAAAGCAGATTGTTTCAGCCATGGAAACAAGTATGGAGGCGAAAAGGCGAATACCCTGTTCAGAACAGGCCGACCCCACGGCCAAAACCTCTTATTAGTAGTCAACAACACGACGCTAATAAGAAGTCCTTCATTAATCCTTCTGCGAAAGTGAAGTCTATTTGGGTACCCAAGAAGTCAATGAAGGCCAGCCCACAATCACGACAAATCTGGGTGCCTAAGGCTTGCTTGCGGGCTCAAATAGCTACACCACGGCCACAACCGGTACAACATGTTTCACTCACTTGAACATCGGAGGCACAGTCTTACACATCACGCACGAAAACATATTCTTCCATGCACAAAAGTAGAATCACTCTTAAATGGGTCCCTAAAAAGCCTCATTCTCAAGCAGATACCCCTATCCAACTCTTCAGAGCTTCCACAAAATCAAGATCAAAGCCCATCCATTGCATTTGGCAACCTAAAACTTGTAATAAACCCCCGGACCCCAGTTGTAAATCCATGCCCACCTACTAACTACGTCACTATCACACTACATCATTCCACTTAGTTCTTAGGTCCAACCAATTCCTAACTACACACACAAGCACCGAGCACTTATTAACCTACTAATCTCTCCCGAACCTCATGTTAATGTTGCAATGGGGACAAAACCGTTCTAACTTGTCCTTTACAATGTTAACACATGTTTCTATATTCTCACAGAATCAGGAGGCGAGAAGTAACATGGCAGAAGCGACAGGTCCGAGCTCACAAGTAGGAATACTTACTGCAGGAATCGATGTGGATAGTCTACCTGTGGATGTGCCACCAACTGAACGACCTGTGGAGCTGCAACACCTTCAGCAGATTCCGGTACCGGATCCACCCACAGGGATCACCGAAAGAGTCCATGCCAATTCTCATTGGTTCAATGGCATGCCAGGACCATTAGGAGAGGCCAAGTATATATGGGAGTCTAAGTGGGAGTATGACAGATCATGGGTTCGATTCCAATTTTTCTCCAAGGAGTTTGAGACTCTACAGAATACAGAGGATCTCGAGACCATATGGCAACGTGTAGGGCTAGCAGAATACTTTGAAGCACCACTACCTAAACCGGATCTCCTCCGATGCTATTATTTGGTCTCCACATTACAAGATAATGAAGAAAAGGACAAACCAGGATCATTTGTTCTTCCTTCCTTGCTGGGAAACAACGAGTTAAAGAGGTTTGAACTTACCTTGGAGTTGGTGAGCTCTGCTTTGAATATGCACGGCACATATGTACCTTCTGAGAAGGATGCTCTCGTTCCTACTAACATGAAGGATAGGAAACTACTGAAGCTTAAAGACATGGCAGCACTCACACCAAACGTGTCCATCCCTCTCCGTATGTGCATGCAACATTTTGCTTTCCCCGGCCAAGACCGCTTCACACAACCACACAAAAGAATCTGGTTCGCTCTCTACTTAGCGGAGACAGGTGCGTTACCAATTAAGCTGCCTGTATGGATTATAGATCAATTGTATGAAGCAAATAAAAGGTCTTCTAGGAAATTAGTGGTGAACGGTTGCTGTGCAATCACACGCATTATTTACCGGTGCCTAGCATACGATGTTCCCATTGAACGTGAACTTGGGCACAATTACAAATGTTCAAGAAGCTCAAGACGTCCACACATCAATCCAAGCGCATGAGGGGTGCCATCCCTTGTGTCCAGACAAGGGAAGTTCTGACTACTCCTGAAGTATCGCCACGAAGGGAGGCCACTGTACCTCCCTTTACCATTAGGATACCCAGGTCTGGATCTGAAACTACGACACAAGCTACCCCTTCAGCTCCTCCCGCTCCAGCTGAATTTGAATTTGCTACAACTCGAGATGCTGAAGGAATGGATCCCCAGGACTTTGAAGCATTCTTACAAAGCACACAGCTCTCTGATGTAGAGTTTTATTCAGATGCAGAAGAACAAGACACATCTTCACAAAGAAGAAGAAAATCTACAGATGGCCGCCATGTACATTGGAGTGACGCTCAACAAGGTCAACAACAAGGACACCTAGAAGAAGAAGGAGCATATGAAGAGGAGACCACTGAAGCCCCTGCCTATACAACAGAACTCCGAAGGCTGTATCAAATCATGGAACGAGTGCGATCGCAACAACTGCTCACCGAACAGAGTAGTAGAGTACTCATGACTCAGCTGTTGGAAGAAGCAGGAGTTGACTCAGAATATAGTGAAGGTCTCTTATTGATGGTAGAAACATATGGGGTAGTAGAAGCGGTGCGGACCGCCATTAGGAGGTCTCCAGTTCAATATGATCCACGAAGATTCCAGACACGACCACGGTCAGGTAAGAATATCCAGATCCCCATTACAACGGCAGAAGGGCCAATAAGTACATCCGAACCCATCGGGACAACCTCCCAAGCAACAGAAACTGCTAGCCAAGAGCACCCACTCACCCATGAGGAATCCACCGAGCCACTACCACCCACACCCCCACCATCGCCTCCTAGAACAGAAACCGTTGAAATCACCTCGACCACTCAACCCACCGAACACACCTTCATCTTCCGTACTCCCATCTCTATTTCAACCCTATTCTCCACCTCCGATAACCCAATCTATGAAGCAACCCCCATCACTACACAATCCACCCAATCGCTCATAGAGCCTGCCCTAGGACAACCATCCCCCATGCCCTCAGCCATAGGTCATCCAGACCCCAGATCCATATTCATGGGTTTCCCTACTACCACACCACCCTTCATGCCCTCCTCAACTCTACAACCTCAACCCCCAACCTCCATCTCTCCACTTCTCCAATCCCTCCATAACTTCTTTGCTAGAACTTTTCAACCCAGGTCTCATCCTTTCCCTTTATTTTCAGCCCCCAACCCCACTTCTCATCTATTCACCACTTTCACACACGCACCACCTACCATTCCAATGTATATGGTAGACCCCACACTCACACCCACTCATGAGAGTATGGACATCTCACCACCCACGACACCTCCCCCTCCCCCCACGCTTCCACCTCCTCCCATTCCCCCTCCACCAATTTCACCCACACATACGTCTTCAATAGACACCTCATTCACTCTTCCCCTTCCCCAATTCCCTTCCCATGCATCTTCCATTGTAAACACCCCCCCCCCCTCATCGATAGGCAATGCATTGGACACCATGCTAGCTTGTATATCAAACTTAAGGACAAATTACAATCAGCTCCAGCAATAGAATGACCGCCTGCAAGAGCACTCGGAAACACTACAACACTGCCTTGCTGCATTAGAAGAGGAAAATGCTCGCCTCCACACACAATTCCAAACTCTCCAAGAGGCTCATAGCATATTGGAGGTACAGTTACAGAACACAGATCAGGAAGCACTACAAGTGGTAGAAGGTCATCTACGGACACAGCTGGAACGCGATTCAAAGCTTCAATGAAATATGGCCCTACTCAAGCGACATCTTGCTGCCGCTCATGAAGAGAATCGACACCTACAATTACAAAATCAGGAAAACCTAGAAGCAGCTATCGAAAGCACACCTGGGGCACCCATCAGTCCATCCAAGTTTCAAGCAGTGACCCCTGACAATATCAAGATCATATTGGAAGACTATGCCATGTTGCTTGAAACACATGACCAGCTATCAGAGGAATTGGGTCAACTGAAGCAGAAACACCAAAAAGAAACAACAGCAGCCTCTCAAACCACCTCCTCCGCGACTTCACTTCTCACAGACTCAGAGGCCTTAAAAGATCTCCAGAAACAGGTCACCGAATTGCAAGCACGTCTACTACAATATGAGAGACCCCCTTCCCCTCCAAAGGCTCCCACCGACGAAGAAGTAGTACCGATTCTTGTGGAACAAACATTTGAAGAAGAATACGACCCACAACCCTTCCCGGGAGGCCAACAAACGGAAGAAGCTCAGGACACATTCGAAGCACCACGGCCTCCATGGCTACGTCAAGTGGAGGAAATCGGGAGTTCTCATGAGGAGCGCACAGTAGTGCAAAATCATGCCATGAGGGTCATAGAGGAAACTGTGCTACAATCTGCTTACTTCAAGAACCTGCCATCGAGACGCCTTATCCTCTCATCTGAACTCCAATACAGGCCTTATTATATTATTCTGGCTGATTATAATGCAAAAATACAGAGAGTCACGGGTAAGATTCCTACCTTTGCTACCCAATTTCAACCCGAAGACCTTCCTCCAGATGTGCAAAAAGGCAAAATTCGTCAACCCACATGGCGACAGAAACTTCTAGAGACATATCCAGAAATGCTACGCACATGGAACAATGCGCCTTTACATCTCCTATACAATCCATGCTACGGTCCAGTTCCATGCCGTAGGTCTTGGAAGGCATTCAATATCAAAGTGCAGAACAACGCGCAATGCAAGGAATGGCTAAACTACCCGTACATTGCGCCACCACAGGGACCACCGTTAGTAGCATACATGATGGGAACAATTCGACATTGGATACCACGATTGAAGCCCATGCCAGATGTGGCAGCTCAAATGATGCTTAAGATTCTAGATATGATGCAGGTAGTACTGAAAACCTTTAGAAATGCAGCAGCACCACAGGTACGTCTACCGGGATTTACGAATGGAAATTACGATTTGGTGTATGACATGAGCACCACCCCCGGTATTCGTGTGGCTTACGCCTGGCATGCACGCATCAAATACCTCCCTTCATGTTACAAAACGACATTCGAAGAAATGTTCAGATCAGGTTTCTGGGAGTATCACTCGGAGGTTTTCGCACCAAAGCCAACACACCTGCTCCATCTCTTTGCTTGTGAACAAGCAATGTACTTTGAGTACTACACCACACTGCAACCAGAGGTCCCTGGCGCAATCAATTGGGATGCATTGGAAGCTGATCTAGCAAGAGGCTTAAGGATAGGAGAACACGAACTTGCCACCAATGTCATCCAATACTATATCGACCACCCAATAGAACAGAGGTCTGTCAAGGGCGACAGATGCTAGGAAGGGGGAGTGTTGGCATACAAGTCAGATGAAGAGCATACTAGCACAACGGAGAAGTCATGCACAATACGGCAACAAGGCCCAATCATTTTTTCCATGGACCATTTACAACTCAAGTGATTTTAATCACTACACAAACATTGTAAATTCCGTTTTTGGTAGAATAGACTCCATTTTGTTCAAGCCGAGGAGTCCTGGAGCTTGAGGAGTATTAGAATTAGCTACATATCAATTTCCATAATTTTTAGACTTCATTTGAGCCCTCAAACAGGTTCTAGAACCTAATTTTTAACTAGGCCGGACACTAGGTCTGGACAAGACCAAATCTAGTTAGAAAACTATAAAAAGAACTAGAGAGCTCATTTTTGAGGTTAGATTGTTCATGAATTGAGCTTATGTAAGACTTAGTGCCGATGGCCTTCTTGCCAGGAGGCAAGTCACATAAAGAACATGTACCATTCTTCATTATAACATCATATTCAGATTGCATAGCAGCCATCCAATTTTTTGAATTCTGTGCTTCATCAAAAGAAACAGGCTCATTCTCATCACAGAGACTAGACACAGCCATAGCATAGCAATCTGATGCAAAGGAAGCACTATGAGAGCCTGAACGAGTACGATATGACAAAGGTGCATCTAATTTGCTGTCATGCAAAGTCTGCACCAGCCATTTTGGCATCGTTTTTGCCTGCTCAATATCAGCTCTCTCATCAACAAGTGCATCATGTAAATCTGCATCAGAAATAGAATGATCTGCATCATCATATGCAACCTGCAAAGGTTGAGAAGTTGCCTCATTAGGACCAGCACTAGATTGTCTACCCGTAAAAAGAGGCATCAAAGTATCATACATGTCTTTGGAGCTAACAGATGTCTCCTTAGTACATGAAAGCAACGACTGAATAGCATCTTCCACAAAGACAACATCACGGCTAACTAGAATGCATTTAGTCTGTGGATGATACAAACGATAGCCTTTACTTTCAGAACTGTACCCAACAAAAATACATTTTACTGCCTTATCATCCAATTTTCTGCGATGTTGTTCAGGCACTAGTGCATATGCCAAACAACCAAAAACATGCAGATGAGCAACAGATGGCTTGCGGTCATGTCAAGCCTCATATGGAGTGATAGACTGCACCGCTTTAGTGGGACACCTGTTCAGTACATATGCTGCACACATGACAACCTCAAGCCAGAAACTATGTGGTAAAGACTGACTCTTGACCATGCACCTCGCCATCTCCATGAGTGACCTGTTCTTTCCTTCAGCAACTCCATTCTCTTGAGGTGTATACGACACTGTACACTAGTGTTTTATCCCACATTCAGCCAGAAATGCATTAAAATCAGAAGACATATATTCCCCCCCTCGATCAGAACGGAGGGTGCCCATTTTACATGCTGACAGATTTTCAGCCAAAACCAAAAACTATTTAAAGCACATGAACACTTCGGACTTTGCTTTGAGTGGATATACCCATGCATGCCTGGAAAAATCATCAATGAAAGTCACGAAGTAAAGGTAATTCCAAAAAGAGGGTATCTGCATAGGACCACAAACATCACTATGTACAAGCTGCAATTTCTGCGTAGCCCGAACTGAACCATCTTTTGGAAAGGAGGAACGCTACATTTTTCCCAAAATACAGCCTTCACATACATGTTTTCCAGGTGCCTCAAGCTTGGGCAAAGAAGACACCATATCATATTTTTGCAGGCGTAGCAACCTAGCAAAATTCAGATGTCCAAAGCGTGCATGCCAAAGCTTTGCATCTGACATAGCCTGAGAATCATGAACTGCACATGCGGAATCATTCACAGATCGTTCATATTCTATGAGCTTATATAGCCCACGACATAAAATGCCAGAAGCAATAATAACATCGCCATTTGATAGATCATGAACTGTACATCTGTCATCAACAAATTTCACAACCAAACCAATCTTGGCTAATGCAAAAACTGATAACAGATTCTTCTTGATCCCTGGTACAAATAAAGCATCTAACAAGGTGAAAGAACTACCATCAGCAGTAGTCAGAATGATCTTACCAACTCCCATAACAGGATAAGAGGAGTTGTTGGCGCATGTGACAGTATTCCTGTAGGGGCAAGCTCATGAGAAGATGGGTCAAAACTGCAAACAGTAGTAAATGCCCATTCTTCTTCCTGCACAAGATTAGCAGACTCTATTTTTGGTGTAGAGGCTTCTGCAACAACCACTCCAGCCTCCTTTTTCTTTGCCTCTTTTGCAGCCAGTTTTGGACAATTCTTTATGATATGATCGTTCCCTTTGAAGTACTTGCAAACAATTTCTGCTTTTCTGATTTCTTCTCATCTTTATCCTCGTTCTTCAAATGTGCAGTATTTGTAGATTTTTGCTTACTAGTAGAAGAGCTCCATTTTCCTTT
Source organism: Ceratopteris richardii (assembly GCA_020310875.1). NCBI lineage: Eukaryota > Viridiplantae > Streptophyta > Polypodiopsida > Polypodiales > Pteridaceae > Ceratopteris > Ceratopteris richardii. The sequence goes on along the minus strand of CM035442.1, from coordinate 98,887,486 downwards.
GCCCTTCTGACTAGCGAGGAAAGCTTGATCTGCAACACGCATAATGGACCTGTTCTGCCTGGAGTGATCTTCCTGCAACAGAACAGAGACTAACTCCTCAAATGATAAGGCATTCAGATTGC
>CM035442.1:98874864-98879864 GCA_020310875.1 Ceratopteris richardii | reverse complement strand
GTTTAGGCATCTCCAAAAAGTATTAATATTGTTCACATTGTTATGTATAAAGGCATTCATGTCATTAGCAAACAATCTCATGAACTAAAATATATCTATGTATATCCATTATTTTAACCTTTAAAAGTCTTGTTTTAATGATTACAACCATGATGCTTGAAGTAACTATTTTCTATATCATCTTTTACAGTGTATATCACCTGTGTAGATATATCTAAATGCAGCCATCATCTTTAAGGTTTGTGAAGCTAAATCAATATAACTTCAATCGTTGAAGGATTGTGAGAAGTGGAGAATGGCATGCCTGAGACTCACCTCCCAGCCTATTTATAGCCCTTGCCTAGTCACCATATAGTGTTCTCTCTAAGGTCCCTTTACTCATTTGGCCATCATGAGTAGGTACCTCGTATGAACTCTTTGGCTTTTGGCCTTGGCTATTCACTGAGAAAGGAACTTCTCGCTCCTTCAAGCATGTACATCTCTCAAATATAACAAGGATCTTCCACATGTTCATCATGTTGATCAATATATGTGGTCAAGATGGTATTACTATCTTGTTGCTTAGGGGATTACTTGAACCTAATTGCCTTACATGGAAGTTGAAATTTCCGCCTCTTTGGGCTATGAAATATGCAAAGAATCACACACATCCTCATATAAAAAATACCCCCGTGGAACATGTAGGTTGAAGCAAACGTGAGCACCCCTACATCCATAAACACCAAAGGTAAATCTATAGACAAGAAGATCACCACCAAACACCACACATGGACATAGATGAACAATGAATGGCCATAAGCCCTTGGCCAAAGGATCACAGATACATGTAATGCCTCCTGTTATATACAAGAGGAGAGTGGAACCCTGAAAACATGTGGTCAAAAGGCCACATGTGGAAAACAAAAGAGGCGGGAGTTACATAAGATAGTGGGTAGTTATATATTTCAAAAGAGAATCTTTCTAAATGCAAAAAAAGAATCGGCTTTTCACATATCCACAAAGAAAGCCCAAACTTTTGAAGCTAGAAAAAGCAAAGCTTTTTTAAAAGCGAAATAGCTAAATCATAAGAGTTTGGTTTTATGTAAAAATATTCAAAGATCGCTAAGGGGTAGTTTCCATGGGGCAACTTACATAAATTGGCATTTTTGGAGCCACCATCAAGGCTCTACCATCTTCAAAGATCTTACGATGATAGCTATCCATGCGTTTTCTTTGCGTAGGTCCTTCAACAATCTTCCTCTCCTAGGATTTTTTATCTTTGAAAAATCCAGGAGAAAGAAGAAGGTTAGAAGAACTTTGTAGAGCGCCAAAAATTTTGATCTAAGAAGTGGACGTCAACTAAGGAGCTCTATTTTGCCTCATATGAACAATGCTACCCTAAAACATAGCACCTCATTATTTTGGGAATGTTCTTTTGTGGATCCCAATATAATCCCTCCATTGGATAGTCATTGAGCCCACAAAAGAGAGTTTCATACATGACAAAACGTGCAAAACAGAGAGGAACAAAATTCCACCAACTTTTGAAGATGGAAGGGAATCTGTTAACCTCCAAGTTAAGCTTCAAAACATGAAAATAAGCATGTATCATTGTTTCAATTTATCAAATCCCCCAAAAGATGAGTCTAAAGTATGATCTCATAGACATAAATATCAAAGCCCCGATCGTGGGGAAAGTGCATTCATCCTCCCCAAGGATGAGCTCAATTAGAGTCTAAAATGCCTCCTCCAATCATAGGTAGGGACAACTTAAATACGCAAGAATGATCCACAACCTAATCATGAAGTGCAACAAAGCAAATGTCCAAGTTCATCAACATGTTTTCACATGAAAGTAAAAGATCTAGAAAAATAGAATTAAATCATGAAGTGTATAAAGCTCCCAAAGATAAAGCATTCCTACGAACCATGTAAACTATGCAATGGATGAGATTCAAGAGCTCTTTATGAATGAGATCCTAAAATCTTGAAAAGCTCTTTACCTTCTACTCAATGAGTGGATGACTTGGTGGGGCCAAGGGATGGCTTCATGCTCTCATGGAAGCTTGTAAAAACTTTTATCAATGCATATGCTAGCAAGATCTAGCAATCATAAGAATGAATTGCTAGAGGATAATCCTTCTGATAACTTAGAGGGTCGTATGTGCAGCTAAGACAACCGAAAGCATGATGTTGCAATGCTAACTCCTAATTCATTAGCACTTGACTATTTCTATAATTTTATAAAGAGTTGTTATAGAGAGATAATAATGTGAGCAAATAATGCTTCCCTACCTCAATGAAATGCATGAGTGACCCTTATCAAAATCTCACAAAATGAAATCAAGCCCCCAAAAGCTAGGACTTATCTTAACCCAAATGGATGCATATGACATGAAATCTCATCACCCATAATAGATCACACAAAATAAATATATCGCACAACAGGAAAGAAAGAGAAACAAAGTGCATTAGATTTACAAGCCTCTCCTTAAGCGTTAAGAAAAATGCCCATTTAAGAACGTTTCCTAATCTCAAATAAATAGATGTGCTTCTTCAAACCAAACTTTATGCTCTAGGGATGAATCCTGGACATTGAAATAGTGTTTTGGACACAAACCCACAACATCAATGAGAAAAACAGACTCCCAAGGGAAAGTTATTGAAGTCTGGTCTATAAAAGAGGTTTTTGAAACCTATAAACAATTGAAAAGAGCATGGATCATCATGATCAGAATAACGAACACTGTCATTAGTGTACATATAGAATGTTGTATCACTTGACTTGAATATAGAGTGTAGGTATCACCGAAGTTGGAATCAAACAACCAATTGGAAGGACTATAAATGTGAGAAAATATAGAGTCATCTTGCCTAATAGTTTCTCACAAATGCCCATAGGTTCATGGCTCTCGTTCTATGATATTCTAAAGGAGATGGATAGATAGAGTAAAATAGAAGAAGAAAAGAGAAGATTCATCTTTATTGTGGAGCCAAGGTCCTGGCGATGCTAGAATGACTAGTCCATATCTTGAGTTAGCCAAGATTGGGGAGAAGGATACCATTGAAGAGGGCATATGAAGCAAGGGTGCTAAATATTGAGGAGGATTTTTTAGATAATATCATTGAGGTTCACTTGGGATGACACAATGTCACCAACATTAGAGGTGGCTAAGTGCAATAGGAGCCAAGCATCAAGAATGTAGCAACCCCTTCTTGAGTTGCATTTATTTGGCTGAATCATTTCCTGCTTAAATAAATCAAGGGGTTAACAAGAAAAGTATTGTTCAATCAATTAATCTAACCATTTTCATGTCATAGCAAGCATCTTGAGAAGCAATATTCTAAGCGACCATGCGTAACTCCTATCTTTAGTAACCCAAAGGTCTTTTATTACATTTACAAAAGGGAACAAGGTCCTTTTCTTTGATGTTGTATCCAAAAGCTTCACCTTTAAAGATTCCCCGTGAGATGTTCTAAGAATTTGGCTTGCATTTTCCTCACATGTCGGCTTCATGATTGCCTGGCTAAGAAACAAAGAGAGGAAGGGAATTAGGGCATACTAGTCCAAGATGACATCATGAATTAGTCACTCAAGTTTGCACAACTTGGAGGTGCTTTAGAAAGAGGTATACTCTAAAAGAAGTAGCTATGGAAAAAAGCAGCAAATGCACTACAATTTTTCCTTCCCCAACTCTCTTGTTGTTAGGTGAACAAAAAAATTTGGGGAGGTATGTTAGTCAATGTGCATCAAATCCTAGAAAATATGGAGTTGAGATATACTTGAGGTGTTTGATGCTCAACACTAGGTATTCAGTCTTGGGGGGAACAATATATTTGGCTTCATGATAGTGGGGGGTGTTGAGAGGAACATAGAGGAGATGTAGGAATCATACATACCAACACATTGGGTAGGATGCACCAAGTTTGGCATCCCTATATGCAAGATTTTATGGATTGATTCATTGCATCATAAGTTAGTATCATCATTAGTCACGACCACAAAAACATTTGCCAATAGCCACCATAAAGTTTCCATGGCGTTAGATTCACTTCCTAAGGTTTTTCACAACTCAAGAAATGACATGGAAGAGAGGAGCTTATCCACTAGCCAATCTATAGGATATGAGGATAAATTCTCCAACCTCATCCCAAGCATCAAAGGGCATGTCATCCTATTAACATTCCAAAAGAAGTCGAGAAGAGGTAGAAAGGGAAGTGCCTACCTAGCCCACAACAACCGAGTGTGCAATCACATTGACAACAAAGATTCATTCACATGGAGCAAAATCACTCACTAAGAAGGGAGAGAAGGTTTGATTTGTAGAGTAGAGATATTGATAGGTGGGGAGCAAATCTTGAGCTGATGATTATTGAAAAACATAGGCAGCCAAGCTCACAGCACATGGAGAAAGAAGGGCCATGCGAGGGATCAAGGATGCACACGTCTGCTACAAAATGGACAGGAGGAGCCAACTACTTGACCCTGCATGGAGCAGCGAGAATTAATGGAAGGGAGGGGATAAAACCCCCCTCCCCCATTGTTTGATTCAGGACTATACAGTTTACATAGTCGGGAATGCATTTCAACAACGTTCTTCTCTAGATTGATTTTTGCACTCAATGGGATGAACTCCGAGACAAAATATGTTCTAGTATCTTTTATTGATTTCCTTTATGTCCATATGCTTGTGGAAGGAGTTCAACATACAGCTACAAAAATGACTCTCAAAATTGGAGCCACTCAAAGTAGTAATCCTTCGATCAAAGGAGAGATGGATTTTGCAATAGTGCTTATGTACATTAGCAAAGAGGATAATTATCAGATGATTGGTAGAATAGATCAAGCAAATCTAAATATTTTTTCTCATAAAGGTCTGGATGAATTCATAGAAAAAAATTTCATTGATGATTTCATCAAGAGTTTTGCTCGTGAAGACAGCTATGTTATAGAGTTGTATTGTCGAGGAGTTGTTCTTCAAAGAAGTTTATCTAAAAAACGCAATTGTTTTGGTATATGT